>JAFMOC010000418.1:0-503966 GCA_019802505.1 Corydoras sp. C115 | reverse complement strand
AACCAACTTGAAATGTTTTACAGTGTATTCATATGATATTTAAAGTAAAGAGTTTAGTTTATTAATAGAATCATCTTGTGGAATAAAGGTCTAACAGTTTTAATTTAACTAGTTTGGTTCAGGAACCAAGTTCCTTACGTTTGTTACAGTTCCTCCTGGTACCAAGAACCAATGAGGTTCGATCATCGTGGACTCTCCTTTAAATCCTTTACCTTCAGTCCGCTTTTATTAACCCGCTCATGTCTTATTGCATCACACTGCCGTCTAGTGGTGATAACTGTGCACAACAGCAGCTCTCAATACTGACTGATCGGGAGGGAATCTTTAAACAGTCTGTTCTGTGTGGAACCTTCTTTTTGGTTTTAAATCAAACGCGCTTAGAACCGACCTCAGATCAGTCTGTATTATATATATATATATATATATATATATATATATATATATATATATATATATATATGACTAAAAAGCCATCAGCAATTTAAAAATCACCTTTAATCGACGTTCAACTGACGTCACCGGTTTGAAATGCTGCCAGGTCGGTGAGTGCGCATGCGTCGGTGTCAACAGGTAAACCTCTGGCTGTTCGGTAAAAGTGAAAGTCTTTGGATGAAGAAGGAAAATAAAGTGGATCTGAAGACAAGACGGTGAGTGTCTCAATCTAATGTCCAATCGGACTCTGTACTCGGATGTAGAGGCGTTTCTGCTGTTTGGAAATGTCGATATTAAGTTATTAATTTAATGTTAAGAAATATGACGTGTTTCCGCTCAGATCTGTTCCCTTTAACGTTTCCGTGATCCTCCACCTGAAGCAGGATGACGTCACAACTACAAATGAATGAATAAAAACAAACAAGCCGCCGAATCGAACGAGATTTATTCCGAACGCAAAGGAACAGGTTTCTTATTTATTTCTGCTCTTTATTTGATTAGAATGATATTTAGAGAGACATCAAAAGATTTCACTTTGCTTTTGTGATGTTTCAAAAATCAAAGCCTTGTTTACTATAAAATAGAAGCTCATGAATCTATTGATTGTTGATCAAATGAATGTAATGGAACAACTCTGTAAATAACGACTGATCTATTAATTTGTCGGCTAAGAATTGAACCTAATGATTAGATCTGTGTCTTTGTTCTTTTACTCAATCTGATTGGTCGGTGGCAAAGCTCTCAGATGTTTAATGCAGAAACTCTAAAGCTGGGCGTTCTGAGAACTTTCTTCGACCTTGTTGGTTGGTTGATGATTTGTCCTGTACTTGTTTCTGATGTTGGGTTCTTGGTCTGTATAAACACTTGTATTTTCAGGGCGGTTCCTTTTACGGGTCTGTTCCTGCATGTTGGTTCTTGTGCATCTTGTTTTTCTGGTTCTGATTCATGGTTCTCCTTCATTAAACCTGTTGATTGATGTTCTTCCTCACAGACTCTCTTGTTGTTTTTGTTTAAATTCAGTAAAGCTGCTTCTTCTCGTGTTTATTCTCTACAAACTCAGTGCTACAGCTTCACTGTCTACAGTTTTATTATTATTGATATTTGATGATGTGGTAATAAATCACAGTGGAAGCACCATAAATACAGAAAATACTGTGTGAACTGCAGAATCTGATCCATTTAAAATGAGAACCAGGAGAACAACACATTTACCAGAAATTTCTGCTTTGTCTGGTTTATTAGCAGAGGTTCTAGATAATCAAATTAGTTGGTCTGATTCTGCTGAATCACAGTTTAATTAAGAGGAGTTCTAATACTATTGGTGAAATCGATCCCTTTACAAAGACCTGAATAGATTATTACCAATAAATAAAGAGATGAGCGAAAAAAGAGATTAATTGGATTAAAAGTTCATTTGAAAACGTTCTAAGTTCCAGGTGATGGTACGTCCTGAGTTCTGAGGTTCTGAACATGTTCCCACATTCTTTACTGTTTTATAACGACACGTTGATGGAACATTGGAGACAGGTTCTAATCTTTCTGATCGTACAGTTGATGTTCTGCAGAGGTTCTCAATATCTCTGTGTGTGTGTATGTGTGTTCATGTTAAGGTTCTAATCTGTAGGAGGAAAGATGAACTCCAAAATGAGTCTCTCTGATCAACAGAACACCAAGAAAGAGGAGAGGTGAGGAACCCATGTTCTCTGGTTCAGCAGCTCTGATTAGATCAGTACACAGTATCATAATGAAGATGGAGATCTGTAATGATGATGTAATATTGATCTAATGATGATGTTCTTTAGTCTGATTCAGGGTGAGAGATCAGATTCACCTGAACCCAGCTGTCTCTCCAAGAGTCAGTTCTCCTGATCTGAGGTCATTAAAGTCTCATATATTAGTTTCTCACTCACAGAATGAACTGATAAAATAATTAAATTAGTTAAAGAATGAGTTAGTGAATCTGAAATGAATGAATGATGAAATCCAGCAGGGTTTAATTGGTGTGAGATCTTTATTGATGTTTGATTTCTTTACAGAATCCAGGAGAAGAAATTAAAGATGAAGAACAGAAATCCGATGGAATCCATCTTTAAGGTATATACAGTGTCTGATTCAATGTTTCAGGAAATGGATTAGAATGATTTATGCTTTGATCTCCATGTGTAATTATGTAATCAGACTGGAGTTTGATCTGGATCACTCTACACCAACTCTGAGATCTGAATTCATCTTTCATTAATTATCAATTATTTTACACTAATTACACTATAGTTCCTTATTTGGTTCCTCCAGAGCCTCATCTCTACAGCTATATGGTTCTCCTTCTGATAATCTGGTTCTGTTTATTCCTCACTAGGCACTGGAGAACAAACTCATCACTCTGTTAAAGAATGAACTGAAGAACTTCATGAAGGTTCTGAGGTCAGATTACCCATCATACTCTGAGACGGATTGTGAGGAAGGTCAGTGTATCAGAGAAGGATTGTTGAAGATCACATTGCAGGTCCTGAAGAACATGAAGCAGACAGCCCTCGCCACCACACTGCAGAACAGTAAGAACCCTGAACCATGGAACTAGAACATCACTTTAACTTTAGAGGAACTGGTTCATACTGATCATAGATCGGTTTCTCTACCAGAGATGATGATGGAAGCTTTAATGTTCCTGCTGATATCAGTATTAATGTTTCTAATGTCTTTATTGATCATGTTCTTCTGTTTATTAGAGATGATCTTTGTGTATCAGAAGAAACTCAAACCCAAACTGAGAGAGAAATATCACAGAATTAATGAAGGAACCTCATTGTCTGGAAGTTCAGCACTTCTGAATGAGATCTACACAGAGCTCTACATCACAAAGGGGTGGAGTGCACAGATCAATCATGAACATGAGGTTAAACAGATTGAAGCAGCATCCAGGAGACCAGCAACTCAGGAGATCTCCATCAAATGTAGGGACCTGTTTAAAGAACCGTCCATCAGAACCGTACTGACTAAAGGAGTCGCTGGAATTGGAAAAACCGTCTCGGTGCAGAAGTTCATTCTGGACTGGGCTGAAGGAGAACAGAATCAGGACGTGACCTTCATGTTCCCACTTCCTTTTAGAGAGCTGAACTTAATGAATCAGAAGAATCTCAGTCTGATGGAACTTCTTCAGGACTTTTACCCTGAAATGAGGGAAGTTCAATAAATAAACTGGGAGTTCCATAAAGTTCTGTTCATCTTTGATGGTCTGGATGAGTGTCGCCTTCCTCTGAACTTCCAGAACAATCAGATCCTGTGTGATGTCACAGAAGCAGCTTCAGTAGATGTTCTGCTGACCAACCTCATCAAGGGGAACCTGCTCCCCTCTGCTCTCATCTGGATCACCTCTCGACCAGGAGCAGCCAATCAGATTCCTCATGAGTGTGTAGATCAGGTAACGGAGGTACGAGGGTTCAGTGGTCCTCAGAAAGAAGAATATTTGAGGAAGAAGATCAAAGATCCGAGTCTGTCCAGTAAAATCATCTCCCACATCAAGTCTTCAAGAAGTTTGTACATCATGTGTCACATCCCGGTCTTCTGCTGGATCACCGCCTCTATTCTAGAGAGAATGCTGGGTAGAGCAGAAGGTGGAGAAGTCCCCAAAACTCTGACTCAAATGTTCACCCACTTCCTGATCTTTCAGATCAAACACAAGAACCAGAAGTACCAGAAGAACCGTGAGCTCGATCCTCAGCAGATCAGAGAGAGTGTTCTGGCTCTGGGAAAACTGGCGTTCCAACAGCTGGAGAGAGGAAACCTGATCTTCTATGAGGAAGATCTGAGAGACTGTGGGATTGATGTTGGAGAAGCAGCAGTGTACTCAGGAGTCTGCACCCAGATCTTTAGACAGGAACCTGAATTTCACCTGGGGAAGGTCTTCAGCTTTATCCACCTGAGCGTTCAGGAGTTTTTAGCTGCTTTATTTACATTTCTCTCTTTCATCGAGAACAAAGTAAGAGAACCACAAACCTCTGCTCTGTCTGATCTGTTCAACAAGTCCACCATGTCTTAGTTCCTGAAGAGCGCCGTGAACAAGACCTTACAGAATCCCAATGGACACCTGGACCTGTTCCTCCGCTTCCTTCTGGGTCTCTCACTGGAGTCCAATCAGAACCTCTTACGAGAACTGCTGCCACGGACAGGAAGTGATTCCTACAGTCAACAGGAAACAGTGCAGTACATCAAGGAGAAGATCAATGAGAAGCTCTCTCCAGAGAAATGCATCAATCTGTTCCACTGTCTGAATGAACTGAAGGATGAGTCTCTGGTGCAGGAAGTTCAGACTTACCTGAAGAGAGGAGATTACTGGTGTCTCAGTGGAGTTGGTCTGTCTCCAGCTCAGTGGTCAGCTCTGGTGTTTGTGTTACTGAACTCAGATCAGCAGCTGGATGAGTTTGATTTGAATAAATATGATATATCAGAGGAATGTTTATTGAATCTGCTGCCAGTGGTGGAAGCTTCCAGAACAGCTGTGTGAGTTTGATTAATTTAATAAAATATTAGAACTGTACTGTTCTAAACATCAATAAGAACCTTCTGACCAATCAGAATGCAGAACTGAACTGAGGTACTGAATGTGTTGCTAATGGAACTTGTAGAGTCTTTAACCGATACAAGGTACAGAGGTTCTATCATTGTGTGGCTTTGATGTTTTAATATCAGGACGTCCATATATAGAACTTCCTGCTGTACAAGTTTAACTTCATCATCAATATTATAGATTTAATTTAATTAATGGGCAGCACGGTGGCTTAGTGGTTAGCACGTTCGCCTCACAGCGCTAGGTTCGAATCCCCATCTGGGTGGAGTTTCCGTGTTCTCCCCGTGTCCGCCTGGGTTTCCTCCGGGTTCTCCGGTTTCCTCCCACAGTCAAAAAACATCTGCCCAGCACCCGAAACGTTCTCCCCTGGATGGGCATGGGGAACCCCACCACGACCCTACTAGAGGATAAAGCAGGAGATAATGAATGAATGAATTAATTTAATTAACATGATGAATTATTAATCACATTCACAAACACTATCATTTAATAAAGTTATTTTATATCAGAACATTTTCATTATTTATATTAATGTCATCAATCATATTTAACAACCTCACATTCATTATATATTATACTTATATACAATTATGTGTGTGTGTGTGTGTGTGTTTCAGGTTATCTGGTTGTAAACTATCAGGCAAAATTTGTTCAGTTCCGATCCAGTAAAAGCTGAAGTTCGCAGCCTGATGATGCTAAAAGGACCACACCGTCTGCAAACAGCAGCGACATGATCCTCAGATCACCAAACCGCACACCCTCCATACCCTGGCTGGATTCCACAATACAGAAGGAAGAGTGAAATGTTGCCCTATTTCAGGAAACAGCAACTGGAAGACAACCGATTACTGATATAGGTGCACGGGAAAGTGGTCATCTATAAACTGCAGGGGGCAGCAGAGGATCACATTTAAAGAACTTGTGAAACATGCATTTAGGCAGAATGGACACAGAGGACCCCGAATCCACGGTCAGCTCCACAGGCAGTGCAGCCGTAGTTTTGGTCCTAATGGAAACTGCATTGAATTTTATCTGGAGCAGCATCAACACACAAGTACTGAACGTGCATTTCAGACACGTTCGTTCTTTCAGGGAACGCATTGGAGCAGAACACCAGCCTCGCAGAGCGTCCTGGCGTTGATGTTGGAAGACAGTTGTGTTGGTGGTGCGCAGCTGCAGTAGCAGACATGGCATGTGCAGGCACCGCACGCTCACCGGCAATGCATTTATTTCATTTGCAGCTTTGATTTGTGTAGCGAGGTTGAAGTCTTTCTGCAGCTTGAGGCCGTTTCCAGAAGTAGTCTTTCTCTGATATGAGGATTGATGACGTCTTCCACTAACTACTCACCAGCATTTCATCCATGTTCTCACTAAACTCACTGTCACACTCGCTGCTGTGAGTCCCACGAGAGCGAGCATGAAGTACAGAGAGGAATCAACTCACATCTTCAATTTAGTTTGTTAGAATCTTTTGATTTTGAAAAAGACAGAAAGAACGAGACTATGCAAAAATGGTCGCCTCAAATCATTTATTGAGGACAAAGGAAAATTTCATGGACACCTTCAGTAACTCACGCTAGCCAGCGGGTCTGCCATCCTCAACGTTCCGATGCTGTCTGCCTCTGGGTCTGAGTGAAAGTGCGCCTCCCTTGTGTTTACCTGGGTATATATCCGTTACGTCTAGTTCCCGCCCCTTAACTGCTTAAGCCAATCACAAATTGCCGCCCTAGGTTTTAAATCAGCCAATCCCAGCCCAGTATTTTCCTAGTGGCGGGAAACTCAGAAGTCCTTTGTCTTTCAGCCATATTGAGACTCATTATGTATTTAAAATTTCTCACAATTCCCCCCTATGGGAGCACCTACATGCTCCCATAAATAAATTTTAAATAAAAATTCTACGGCCATACATTTTAAGCCAAACTTTACACGTTACCATTTCTTTTTTTTTCAAAAATATTTTATTAGGAGAAAGTGAAAGTAAGCACAATACAACATCACTTTTATATACAGAATACCTTCATAACTTTCCCCATTTTTCCACCACACATCAACCAAATTTTATAATAGAACACACACAAAAACAAAAGTGTACCCCAATCCCCCCCCCCCCCCCCCCCCCCCCCCCCCCCAATGTCCCATCCCAGCTCACCACAACCAACACGCACATTGCCATCAGCAATAGCTACAGAAAAGCCACAACACTTGTATGGAAGCACACATTTAACCAGGTAATATTTTTAAGTTGGAAAAATATAAAATTATATAAAGGGCTGCCATTTCTGGAAAAATTTATCTGTACACCCTCTTTGTGTGTACCTTATTTTCTCTCATTTTAAAAAAAGCATGACATCCCTCAGCCAGCAAGAAATAGAAGGGGGCTTGGTAGATTTCCAAAGTAACAATAAGCAGCATCTTGCTAATAAGGATGTAAAAGCTATAATGCCGCTTTGCATAGTGCCAAGTGCGAAAGAGCAGTCTGAAACCCCAAATATAGCAATTAGTGCACAGGGTTGTACCTGAACTCCAAGAACATGAAGGAAAGAATAATGAAGGAAAACCAGGAAAACATTTAGCCACAAAATTGCGAACTTGAAAATAGCAGAATAGATGATTGCCAGGAAGGCCATGTCGGGAAGACAAATTAGCAAAACTGTCAAAGACACCATCTACATACAAGTGTTTACATTGTGTAATACCTTTATCAGCCCATAGTGAAAAAGCAGAATCTAAAATTGATGGAGGAAACAAATTATATAATATCTGTATAAAGAGAAGGTTTTGTGGGCAAAGAGGAATAAAGTAGAGCAGATAGAGAAGAACCTTTACACGATGAACTTTCTATTTTACACCAAGAGGATCCAGGAGACACTAGCCAGTAACAAAGCTTATGAATATGAGCAGACCAATAGTAAACTTGAAAATTGGGTAATGCAAGTCCTCTGCTAAGTCTACTTCTCTGCAGCATAATTTTACGGAGCCTAGGTGGTTTCCCTCCCCAAATAAAGGAACAAATAATTTGATCTAATGAATCAAATAAATGTTTAGGTAAAACTAAACATTTACTGAAATAAAAACATAAATTTTGGCAAAATATTCATTTTAACAACATTAATCCTACCAATTAATGACAGGGGAAGGTTGCCCCATCTTTGAATATCGGACGTAACCTTCGAAATAAGAGGAGTGAAATTAGCAGCTGCAAGACCAGATAATGAACGAGTCACATTAATACCTAGATATTTAAACCCAGAATGGCTTAATTTAAAAGGCAAATCAAACTGTTGAAGATGATAGGCTGCAACATTAATAGGAAAACACTCACTTTTTGCTAAATTTAATTTATAACCTGAGAGAGTGACAAAATTCTCCAGAATACTTAAAACAGCAGGGACAGAAAATGTAGGATTAGTTAGATACAGTAACAAATCATCCGCATATAGCGACAATTTATGTTCAGTATCGTTACGGACGATACCTTTGAATAAGGAGGAAGATTTCAGTGCGATAGATAGAGGCTCAATAGCGATGGCAAAAAGAAGAGGTGACAGTGGGCAACCTTGGCGAGTTCCACAACCCAGATTAAAATAATCCGAATAAACATCATTAGTGTGGACACTGGCTTTAGGGGATGAATAAAGAAGGCGGATCCAAGAAATAAACTTATCACCAAAGCCAAATCTCCTCAAAACAGCAAACAAGTACTCCCATTCGACCCTGTCAAATGCCTTTTCAGCATCCAAAGAAATTACAATTTCAGGAAGTACAGTTGATTGCCTTGAGTAAATTATATTAAAAAGTGTACGAATATTAAAAAACAATTGACGCCTCTTTATGAAACCATTTTAATCCTCAGATATAATGAGAGGAAGCACATTCTCCAAACGGGATGCAAGTATTTTACCCAACACCTTTACATCAGCATTAAGCAGAGATAGTGGTCTATATGAACCACAGGAGGTTGGATCTTTGTCCTGCTTGAGGAGAAGTGCAATGGTGGCCTGTGTCAGAGTTGGTGGTAATGAACCGCCTTCTAAGGATTCGTTGAACACAGATAAAAGTAATGGAGCCAAAGCACCAGCGAATGTCTTAAAAAACTCAATTGGAAAGCCGTCGGGGCCAGGGGCTTTGTTAGATTGCATCGCTTTAATTGCATTCAGTACTTCCTCAAGAGAAAGCGGAGAATCCAATTGCTTAGCAACATCAACCACTGGGATTGAAAGACCATCAAGAAAGTTGTCCATTTTAGTGCTATCCATAGGAAATTCAGATTTATATAATGAGGAATAATAAGATTTAAAGGTAGCATTAATTTCCGAGGGGTCTGTAGTAATGACGTTATAAGCGTTTCTGATACTGGGTATCAAACGTGAAGCGGCCTGGCGCTTCAGCTGATGCGCCAGTAAACGACTTGCCTTGTCGCCATGTTCATAATATGTGCTACGACTGCACAATAATAAGCGTTCTGCCTCTTTAGTGGTAATACGTTCAAACTCCGCCTGAGAGTCAATACGCTGTTTAAGTAATTCTGGAGAAGGATTCAACGCATACAAGTAATCAAGATTCCTGATAACAGATGTAAGTTTGTTAATTCTAGCATTATTGTTTTTGTTAATAAAAGCAGAGTAAGATATGATTTGACCTCTTAGGTAGCATTTAGGTGTCTCCCAAAGCAGCGAGTATGAAAAAGATGCAGTTTGATTAAAAGCCAAGAAGTCATTAACAGTATTTGAAATAAAATTGCAAAATTTCCTTTCTGCTAACAGAAGAGAGTTAAATCTCCAAAGTGGTGGGTTACATTTGGCAGTAGAAATTTTAATATCCAATAATAATGGTGAATGATCTGAAATTACAATAACTTAATAGTCAGTAGAGTTCACACAAGAATTGAGTGCACTGTCAATTAAAAAATAGTCAATTCTAGAAAATGAATGGTGCACTGGAGAAAAGAAAGAAAACTTTTTAGTAGAGGGGTTACAAAATCTCCATGGATCCACAAGTCCATTTTGTTCCATAAAATCTATGAATGACCTAGACATAGCAGATTTAGGATTAGAACGATCCAAGGTAGGATTGAAAACACAATTTAGATCCCCTCTGAGAATTAACAGATGTGTATTTAAACAGGGGATATTACTTAATAACTTAACAAATTCCACATCATCAAAATTTGGAGCATAGACATTTACCAGCAAAACCTTCGTCTGCATGACAGTACCAGCAACTATGAGGTATCGGCCATCCCTATCTGTAATAATATTAGTGGCAGAAAACTGACATTTTTTACTAATTAATATGGCAACGCCCCTAGACTTCGAATTAAAATTTGAGTGGAAGACCTGACTCACCCAAGGACAATATAACCTGTGTTGATCTTTAGTGCGAAGGTGAGTCTCCTGTAAAAAAACTACATCAGAAGTTAATCTTTTTAAATATGCAAAGACCCTGGACCGTTTAACTGGGTTACCCATACCTCTAACATTCCAACTAATAAATCTGAGATGTGTGCCTGACCCAGCTATGCTGGGACCACTATTGGCATCAACCATTTAAATAAATGAGACAACAACAACTCAGATGGTCGCGGTGAGCAGAGACGGGATGCCCTCCCCCCCAAAGTACCCCCAAACATTAACACACCCAAAGTCTCCATAAACCCAAAAGAAGAAAAAACAAAAACAAAGGAGACAGCAGTACAAAACAGTAACAAAACGCTGCTCACACTAGTGTGAAGCAACACAGGGACTACGCAGAAGAAAAAGTGAAAAAGAGAGATAAAAGGAGAGAAAGAGAGAAAAGGACATTCCCACCGATTTTACCACAATACAACATTATGCACTAAAAACGAGTCAATAATGTATTACATTTAAAATATTTTAAATAAAACCCCTATTTTCAAACCAAGAGATGAACACTTTAACAAGAAAAAATATGTTATACAAAAAGAAACAACAGTATAAAAAATCCATTCAATTAAAAAACTAATATTTGTATAAACACAATAACACAGTTAACGTCAGTGTATCAAAAGGACAGTATAACCTTAACCTCGGAAAAGGTTGGAGTTCACCTAGTGGTCAAAGTTTTAATATATTTGTTGGCTTCTTCCGCTGAAACAAAATCTTTTTCAGTACCGTTATGTGAAATTCGGAGCCGCGCTGGATAAATTAGTCCAAACCGAACACCGCCAATGTCCCAAAGTTTCCGTCTGACATCATTAAAAGCAGCTTGAGCCCGAGCCACCTTAGCAGTGTAATCAGGAAAGACCGAAATAGTTAAATCTCCAACTTTAATTTGCCGGAAACTTTCCCAGAAGATTCTTAAAGGTTCTGTTCTTCTGGTCAGTATCTGCTTTAGTCTTTTAGTTCTGTAGTCCCAGCATTCCCTCGTCGGTTCTTGAAGTTCCTTCTATCAGTTTCTTTTATCGTTGTCGTCCTCCTGTTGTCATCATCGTTGTCATTAATGGCAGCTCCCTTGTCAGCGGCTCTCTCGTCGTCATCACTTTTCTAAAAGCAGAGTTAGCAATAACCTCTATACCACCCTGAATAGGTCTGTTGACACATCCAGAGAAGCATCCTCTTCTTGCTCCAGGGACTGGTCTCCATTGCCCCGAGGATCAGCATCCTTACCGCAGATCCATCCTGATCACCACTTACTCTGTTCCTGGAACTCCACTTCCTAGAGAATCTAATTTCACCCCTACAACCAGCCGCATTTAATCTGAAACACATCGATTATCTAGAGAACAGGTTTAGGACATGGGATCAGGACTGAATTTTATGTCTGTTGGAAAGAGGAACTCCAATAGCTCGAGAATAATGTGCTCTGTTTTGAAGCCAAAATAAATCATTCAAACAAGCATGTTTAAGGCCAAACAAGGAATGATAAGTTAACCTCGGACAAAACGGTTATGAATGCTTCCATACAAGCTAAATGTGGTGATTTAATTTAATGAGCTGCCCAAAATCCAAAACCAGTATGTTATTTAAAAGATTAACACTGTGTAGAAATTTAAAGCTGAGTGCAAGAGTGCACCAATAACCAACCTAGTTTACACTTTAGAAACAGTAAAACCGCGAGACCTTAAAACTAAAACTAACAAAACCAAAATCAAACCATACAAACACTGTAAAAAATACAAATAAAATTCTTACTGCATTTGGCTACATGCTCAACATTTTTCCCATATATTTTCATTATGAATTATTTTACCTAAATAAATTGGTCGGATGCCCTATAATATATACATTAAACAAACCCCAATAAATAAATAAAATACCGGAGGATAACATCGATGTGGTGGACACATCGATCAGAACTGTCCAGCACTGCTTGGGTCACACTGCCACAGTTGCACAATGGATGGTCACTTTTTGCACTCTTAATAAACTCCTCCAGGGACAGCTTACCATACAAGTCTACAAAAAAATGCAACAATTACAACGGCTTTGTTCAACAAATAATTGTGCAGTATACTGTATATGTATACAATATTGTCTCTATATATTTGGCACCTGTCCGCATAAAATATCTGTAATGAAAAATGTGACATTTCAAAAGGAAAATGTATTTAGTGAACTGATGCAACAGCGATTCACCAAACATTTTCCCCACACTACTAAAATAGCCGTTGAAATGAAAATGTAAACGGATATTAAATGATCTATTGGAAGCCATTTCAAAACCGTAAGCGAAAAAATAGTTAAAACATAGGGAATGTAGAAAATCACAAATATTCTATGGATCTTAATCCTGATGTATATAACAACCAATAATGTTCTGTGAGTGATATTCCCACTTGTTAGACCTATGACATCATGCAGTTATGCATGGTATATCTTCATTACCCGAGTCATTTAGGATGACAAGGCAGTATGTCATAAAGCAGAGTGATTCAAAGAGAAGAAACTAGTGTGTGTGTGTGTGAGAGAGAGAGAGAGAGAGAGAGAGAGAGAGAGACAGCATTTCTCAAAGTGTTTAGTGTGTCCCACTGGTGAGTGCAGAGGATAAAACAGTAGTATGTTTATGCGTAAAATAAGTGTTTTGTCATATTGCCAAGACTATTGTATATATATAGAATTACCCTAATATATCATGTTTTTTCCAGTCCTGTGTTTAATAATAGTCTTTTTATTATTCTGAGACTCTCATCTCATTACCTTTATTCTCTACTAAAGTTGCATGGGGGTTCTTTCTGCCCATCACAGGGAGAAAGTTTCAGGCGCTGGGCAGATGCACCCAGGACAGAGTGCCAATCTATCGCTGGACACACACTCACCCATACACGCACACACTCTATATGGGGCAGATTGAAAACCAACTCATTTTACTTCTATTTACTATTTAAGTAAGCATTTAGTCTATTATTTTATGTCTTTATTATCTTTATTGTATGCTACATGACTTATTATGTAATCAGACCAATGGTCAGCACCAGTATTAGTGAATGTGAAAATCGACCCAATCAAATTATTTCCAACCAAATAACAATAAGTGGAACCCAGAGAAGCATTTTCTAAATAATTTCCATAACAATTCTGAATTTGCGAATTTTATGGTGAAATAATAAGCTTGACATAAAGCACTAAATTGGATGGACCGAAGGGAATCACAACACATTGTTCTGCAATTTTAAACCTCATTAAGGACTGCAGAAGACAATCCAGTACCAAATGTTCTGCCATAAAAACTGCATCAAATACAATAATACTAGCAAAGGTGCCAATAACTGAAATGTATTTTCATCATTTTTGTCACGAAACTTGTCACAAAGTGAGGTTATAGTTACAATGCAAAACATGAAAAACTTTCTATATTTTAAGTTTTTATATGCAGTCATCATAGTAATTGTGTTTAACTCATCCATAACCATGTTTAAATGCTAATTGGGTATTTGCAAAGACAATGGTGTGTTACTGTCTTTTCCCATTGTTTATGTGGCAAACTACGAATTTCCGCCACATCACCTACCTGCTATCTCCATTACATTTCTGTTGCTTCCAGCCATAAGTCACCACACTTTCTAAAAGTTTCACCATGTCTATATCAACTCATATCAGCTCTCTTAAGTGGGAAAGATGTTGAACTATAAGTTACGGGGTATATCCTTAAGAATATCCCATACATCCTCTTTTATGCTTAAAAATGGTGTTTTCTGTCCTTCCTTTCATACCTCTTTCACTATTTCAATGAATATTCACCTCCTTTTACCTTCTGATCTAGCTGTTACCCCTACTTCACCCAAACACAGCATCTTACCTGCTGTGTACTATTCTACTTAACACCCACACTTAACTCCCTTCAGTTAATGGTGGCAATTTAGTCATTATGCCCTTTTTATGGCTTCATGGCTGGTAAACCCTTTGCCCAATCTATATAGTAATTGAATGCTATTGACCATTTTCCCCCTACTGTCCAGTGTACATGTATTATTTGACCAAGTTGCTGTAATATGTTAACTAATTGCTTTCAACAGCTTTACCCCGTCCAACATGGAGCTCAAGTCCACACTTGCAGTACCTTAATTGATAAAAATTTATCAGTCAAGCTTCTACCTTCTCAGGCAGACTGAAAACCATATCAATGGTAACTTTCAACTGTGTCCTTCTGATAAACTCCTCTATCCCAAATATACTACTCAACTCTAGGTTCTAGCAAACAAATATATTGCCATGTGGGGTCGTAGCATGAGTATCAATCACATGGCTCTATATTAGAGCTGAGGATTCATATAATTATATACTTTAATGGCCATTCTATACCACTTACCATAATATCTGATCCAGT
The DNA here is from genome assembly GCA_019802505.1 of Corydoras sp. C115. Taxonomy (NCBI): domain Eukaryota; kingdom Metazoa; phylum Chordata; class Actinopteri; order Siluriformes; family Callichthyidae; genus Corydoras; species Corydoras sp. C115. The sequence continues at coordinate 489,187 of JAFMOC010000418.1, read as the reverse complement.
GTACAAATGTCGTCACATTTGTGTGAATCAGCAGTAATATAGGCTTAATATATTATCTGGGATCCCAACATACATAAAAATAATAAAAAACTAGCCCTCATTTGTGGTTACATAGTTATTGCTGGCATGCACTTCCTCTGACACACATAGCACAAAGTATTAAGTGTGTGGAGGAGGGTTGTCACTCCAAACCCTATAAACCCAACGCTCAATGTAAGATTGTGTCCAGTGTGTTTTGATGACGAATCTGATTGCTGAACCACTCAAGCACCTGTGAGAAATTAAAACATGGCATGATTGTTTGTTTGTTTGTTTGTTAGTGTTTAGCTCCGTATCAGCATGCTGGGGCTATTTATACGGCGGTACATAGGTTGTGTTTCTATTCTATCTTAGTACGGGCTATATCTGGTCCTTCAAATGTAGATGTGTCAGGTAGTTTAGTATTTTTCCTGGTTCTGTGGTCTTGAGTGGGTTTTGGGTATTGTTGACTGTGAAGTATTTCTGTCTTTCTGGTTGTAGTGTTGGGCAGTCCATCAGTATGTGTCTTATTGTAAGTGTGGCTTTACATAGATGGCAGGTAGGTGTGACTTCCCCTGCAAGCAGATGTTTGTGTGTTAACTTGGAGTGTCCGATGCGGCATCTTGTGATAGTGGTTTGGTTTGCACGATTATCCATTCTAGTGTAGGATTTCCCTACTTTTGGCTCAACTTCAAACAATTTGTTTTGTGGGTTGTTGTTCCATTCGTTTTGCCATTCGTTTTTAATGTACGATGAGATTTTTGGGATTGCGTCTGTAGAGGGGCAGAGACGGGTGGTGATCTCCTTTTCTGTTGATGTCCTAGCGACTCTGTCTACTCTTTCATTGCCAGGAATTCCAATGTGGCTAGGTATCCAGCAGTAGATCACTTTATATAGCTGTTCTCGTAGGATTTTGTCTTTTTTCAGTATCTCAGAAATAATGGGGTGTTCTGTGTCTAGGTTTTTCAAGGTTTTTAAGCATGATATTGAGTCTGTACAGATAAGGAATTTTTGGTTATTGCATCTTTGTATATATTCCAGTGCTAGTAATAAAGCGTGGGCTTCTGCAGTGAAGATAGAGCTGTGATCTGGATGCTGTGTTGGTGATTTGTAGATATAATAGCAGCTGTGACTTTTGTCTCGGTTTTGGATCCATCTGTATAAATTGTTATGTGGTGTGGAAAACATTCTCTGATATTGAGAAATAGTCTGTGGTGTTCATTTGGGTGAGTGTTTTTCTTCTGCTTTTCAGAAAGTTTTAGTATGATTTCAGGTGTCTTGTAATCCCAGGGAGGTATTGGCTGGTAGATCTAAATCAGTGAGTCCATGCGTAGTTCCAGGTCTTTTAGGTGCGGTTTTATACGAAGTCCAAGAGGTCGAATTTGTTTTGGTTTAGAGTCATATTGATACTCAAAAAGATTTTCAAAGATAGCTTGGTGAGCTGGGTTAGATCTATTCCCGTACAGTTTTACTACATATTTCAGTGCTAGTCTTTGTCGTCGTAGGTGTAGTGATGGTTCATTTGCCTCCACGTATAGGCTGTCTACAGGGGAGGTTCTGTACGCTCCTAGGGCCATTCTCAGTCCTTGATGGTGTATTGTATTAAGTGGTAGGAGATAAGATGTTCGAGTCGCTCCGTATATGGTACTGCCATAGTCTAGTCTGGGTTGCACAAGAGCCTTGTATAGGTGCTTTAGCAAGTGGAAATTTGCTCCCCAGCTAGTATTTGCTAGTACTCTTATGATGTTTAAAGTTTTTTGACATTTGTTCTTCAACTGTTGAATGTGGTGCTTAAATGTGAGTTTTTTGTCTAAAAATAGACCCAAGAATTTGGTCTCTGTTTCAATCTTGATGATTTTTCCATCTAAATAAAGCGTTGGTTCTGGGTGGATGGATCTTAGATGACAGAAGTGGTTGCAGGTTGTTTTGGGTTGGGACAGTTTAAACCCGTTCTTGGTGGTCCACTGCAAGATGTTGTTTATGGTTCGTTGGAGTTTTCTTTCTATAGTTGGTATGTATTTTCCTTTGTAGCAAATGCAGAGACAACACATGACGTCCGGGTAAATAACTTCTGTCACTTGATTGATTTTGATGGAAAATAGGGTAACGGATAGTATGCTGCCTTGTGGTACTCCCATCTCTTGTTTATGTGTTTCTGATGTGGTGCTGTTGATTTTTACTTTGAAGTGCCTGTTTGTTAGAAAGTTCGTGATGAATGATGGGAGGCGTCCACGGAGACCCATTCTGCCCATGTCCTCCAAGATGCCTTGCTTCCATGTGGTGTCGTAAGCCTTTTCTATGACAAAGAACACTGCCACGACATGTTGTTTGTTGATGAAGCAATTTCTTATATACGCCTCCATTCGTGCTAGATGGTCTATTGTGCTTCGTCCCTCTCTGAAGCCGTTTTGGAATTTGCTGAGTAGACCTTGTTGTTCCAGGAACCATACAAGGCGACGGTTTACCATCCTTTCCATGGTCTTGCATAGACAGTTTGTTAGGGCTATAGGCCGGTAGTTGGTTGGATCTGTGTGGTCTTTTCCAGGCTTTGGGACAGGGATTATAGATGCTTCTTTCCAGTTTTGTGGAATGTTGTTTGTTATCCATATGTCATTTATTGTGGTTAGAAGTATTTGATAGGTGTTTGCTGGGAGATGTTTTAAGAACTGGTAGTGGATTTGGTCTGGTCCGACAGCAGTATCGTGCGCTGCTCTAATGGCGAGCTAAAAGTTCCTCTAAGGAAAACAGTCTATTATAGGGTTCTTGGTTGTCTGAATAAATGAAGGTGGGTTTTTGTGATGCATTGTGAGGAGTTTGCGAAATTCTGGGAGGTAGTTTTCAGATGAAGAATTTCTTTCAAAGGACTTTGCGAGTTCGTCCATTATCTCCTTTTCTGTTGTCAGCATGTTACCTTGACAGCATAGATGTTGTAGCTTAGGGCATTTGTTCTTGTTGGTCATGCTGCGAATCATATTCCAGACCTTTTTGGTGGGGGTGTTCATCTGTAGGCCAGAGACAAAATTTTCCCAAGTCTGTCTTTTGGCCGTTCTTATAGTTCTGCGGGCCTGAGCCTTGCTTATTTTGATTTTAATGAGGTTTTCAGTTGTAGGGTTTTTGTTAAAACATTTAACTGCCTTTTTCCTGTTTCGGATCGCGGTTTTGCAGTCTTCATTGAACCATGCGTTGTGGTATCTTGGAGTGTTACTTGAAGATTTTGGAATAGATTTTTCGGCTATTTCTATAAGTGTCTTTGTGAACCATTTAATACAAGGTTTGTTGTTTAGTTCCGGGGCCTGAAATCTTTTTTCACAGAGTTTGCTGAACTTATTCCAGTCAGCCCTTCTGAGTTGCCACTTCGGGGATTTTTGTTGTTTGGCTATGGTGGTCAAGGAGATTTTTAGTGGGAAATGGTCACTTCCACATTGGTCATTCCAAACTTGCCATGTTGTATCCAGATAGAGGCTTGGGGAGCAGATAGTGAGGTCTATGGCGGAATATGTTCCATGTCCGGGGTGTAGGTATGTGTGGTCACCATTGTTTAATAGGCATAAGTCTCTTGCATTTATCAGATCTTCTATCATTTTGCCCCTTGTGTCGATCCTTTTATCTCCCCATAGTGGGTTGTGTCCATTAAAGTCACCCATAAGCATAAAAGGGTGTGGGAGTTGGTCAATTAATGTTTCCAGATCTCGCTGGGATATGTGGTCATTTGGTGGGATGTATATTGAGCATAATGTTACTGGTCTGTGTAGTGTTGCTTGTATTGCTGTAGCTTGGAGGTTATCTTGACTTTGTTGTGTAATATGTTATCTCGAATAAGTATTGCTGTGCCTCCTGTAGATCGATGCGTGGACGGGCCTTGTGTTCCATACAGTATATATTGTTTGCATGTTCTACTGTTGTCTGTGTCTATTTGGGTTTCTTGTAGGCAGAAGGCTATAGGGTTCAGTGTTGCCGTCAGTCTTTGTAGTTCCAGATAATTTGCTCGGAATCCTCTACAATTCCACTGTATGATATGATTATTTGCCATCATACGGGTAGAACATGTACTTGTTGTCTTAGTTTATCTCTTGGTGATGGGCTTCTTTGGCGTCTTGGTCCTGGGTCTAACATCTCTATGTCTTTTGGTGCATCTTCTTTGTGCTTGTTAGTTTATTGGGTCATTTTAGTTTTGGGCCAGGGTTTCTGTTTTGTTTTGTTGCCAGCATCAGTTTCTGTTGCTTTTGAGGCCTGGGCCTTAGTTTTTTGTTTGGTGTTAGTTTGTTCTTTTATGGTTATTAGTGGGTAGGGTTTGTCACACCATAGCCATGTTAGATCTGTTTGTGTTTCAGAGTTTGTTGTGGATTTTGTGTGACCTTTTAGTACTGCCGCAAATGTCTGTGTAAGATGAAAAGAGGGGGTTTGTTCAACAAGTTTTCGAGCTTCAGAATAGGTTATATTTTTGTTGTGTTTTACCTTTTGGATTTCCCTTTCTTTATTCCATACCGGGCAGCTTTTGGCAGCTGAGCTATGATCTCCTTTGCATTTAGCACATTTTGGTGTTTTTTTGCATTCAATTCCATGCTCTGGCTCTCCACAATTGCTGCATATGGCATCGCTTCTACAGTTGGCTGCCCCATGTCCATACTTCTGGCACTTGAAGCACCTGAGTGGATTTGGTATATAAGGGTTGACCGTTGTTCTTATATATCCTATATTTACTTTCTCAGGGGGTTGTGCTCTGTTAAAGGTCAGTATGTAAGTGTTAGTTTTTATGGTATGGTTATCTCTTTTGATAATAATGCGTCTAACGTTTGTAACTCCTTGGGTTGCCATTTCTTCTGCGATTTCAGAATCATCCATTTCTTCAAGCTCTCTGGTACGTATTACACCTTTGCTGCTGTTAAGAAATGGATGTGGTTTTGCTTTAATTTTTTCTCCTGCTAGTTCTGTTGCACGAAGCAGATTTTCCATCTGTACTTTTTTGTTACATTCAACCAGTATCTGGCCCGATCTCAGTTTTTTAACGTTCTTAACTGTTCCAGCTATTCCAAGAATGCCTTTGTGAATTGCAAATGGTGACAGCTTGGTTATTGGGGTTTCTGGATTTTTAGATTCTACGAGTACAAAGTGTTGTCCACTATCTTTTAAAGCTAAGCTCTGTTCCGGTTTCTCATTATTCAGGTCAAGATCAATCATCTTTCGTTTTGCAGTAGTTTTATCCATGTTGTAAGTTTAATTGTTTCACCATCTCTACTCCCCACCCTCCTCGGAGCCCTACATGGGGGTACACAGAGCCGCGGATGTCCAGCGGATATGTACCAGGGATATAGGGATGGTATACTCGAACAGACACTGGGTGGTCATTCTGCTGCTCGATTGACCCTTTAGCCGACGCCTTCTGGGCCTCACGGACATCTGCCTAATGGCAGGTCTGGAGTCTCCCAGGGCATGTCTCGACCAGCCGATTGGTTGGAGCGGGCCACTCCAACCTCCCGTCTATGCGAAGTCGGGGCCAAAGTGTCGTGTTGGGGAGGTAGCAGCCGCAGCCACTAGTCCCCTCAAACACCAGGATCCCTTCCTCCGCAGACACGGGTCGCACCTCACGGCAAACAAGGCGCCCCTTTACTCGCCTCTTACGAGCAGCCTGGGGGGAAGCTGAGGACCTATTCTATCCCGGGTCCCCACGGGGGACATGGCATGACTACATTTTGAAATTTAAATAAGCGCAATTCAAAGGCTTTTAATAAAAACAGCAATTTTAATCACAAAGATGTGCTGCTACAAATAACAATTTAATCATTTTAGAAACTAGATAAATGAATTCTGGAACTTAAGTTCTATTAAAACATCTATTTTGCAGAGCTGTAGAGTAATTGGATATAGGTGACAATAAAACAGTCGTTATCTTAAAGGTGGTATTTTCTGACGTTTGATTACTGGTACAAGAGGTGAATTCAGAGCCATATGCAAAAACTTTTAGAAGGAAAGTTGATGGTAACCAGAAGTAAGATTTGGCCCAGGCACTGCTGCATTAACAAATCACTGTCAAACACATGTACCATCAACAACATGTGTGTGTGACAGACAGTAAAAAGAAGGTGGCGGATCTAGAATAATTATTAAATATGTGTGTATTGAAGCTACTGTAGATAAGGGTCACTGTGTCCTTTTACTGTAAGGACATTGCATGTGCATGAACAAGGAGAAAAACCAAGTCTCCACCTAGTGCTCATGTTGCTACCTGCAAAATCCATGTCTCCAGAATCAAATCAACTAAAGCCTGAGGGTGTGTCTAACATGTCAATCACTGCTTAAATACATGTGACATGAAGCCCCATCACATGCATGGTCTTAATAAAGCTGAATCAGGTTGCTTCAGTGTACACTGCAGCCTCATCTGCAGGCTTTGGGACAGGACTGGAGCACAGGAAAGAAAGAGGTATCTAAAATATGTACAAATGAAGTTACAGAACTCTGTTCATAGTGACACTGCAGCTTTAATGTGACCTGTACAATCTAGAGTAATTATTAAACCTGTTTGTTTTACAAATGATCTATACATGTGACTGTTATTGTGCATAGATAAAGAGCAGCTAGTGTGGTGAAATCCAGGGATAAGTTGTGGGTCATTTATATAAAAAACTAATTTTATCATTAGCTGAAAATTCACTAAAACTAAAAGCACTTAATTTTTATAATAATTCACTTAACACTTGTACAAGTCTCACTATTTGGTTTTAGTTGTACAGGTACAGAAGTGTGAACTGCAAACCCAGCAGATTAAAGAACTTTTGTTTTTATATTTTCATTATTATATTATTATTGCTTTTTCTTACTTATACAGGGCGGACGGCAAAGTAAGAATTACATTGCGCCGGGAAAAACATTTCTATATGTGCATATGACAATGAGCTTTGAGTTCTTGTAGTTAAACATCACGATCTAAGAAATTAGTTGGACAATTTGGAGAATATAGAAAGGAATGGATTAATTACAGATTTCCAATTTCCAGAACCAGTGGAGTAGTATAATGACGACTATGGATAGATTCCGAGCAACCCATGGTAGTGAGTGTATTTGTACTAAGTTCCCTATTTGTACTAAGTAAAAAAAAATAATAATAATAATAAAAAAAAGGGGGGGGGGGCGCAGCTTCGAATAACAATCAGGTTTGATGAATTTACAGTATAGTTGGTTTTCTCCATGGCTTCTGACTTGTGGTGTTCTCATTTGTAAGTCGCTTTCGCTTTGGATAAAAGCGTCTGCTAAATGACTAAATGTAAATGTAAATGTAAGTATTCTCTGTGTTCCGTGAAGCAGTGGCCCCAGTGTTAATTAGAAAATCAAATTGTTCACCACCTGCACCACTGGTAACAATTGGTGCTTGGATAATTCCTCGACCTGTGGAGGACACCTGACTGATTTGGAAGGTGAGCTGGAGGTATTTCATTAAAACCTTATTGGTTGGGCACAGGCTGTCTACTGGGATATGGCCCAGTGATCTATGGCGCCATCTACTGGTGTACCCTGTAATGACACCCAACATGTGTAACTGTTAAGGTGGGTGAAGTGCTGCAAGCATTGTATTGACCATATGCTATGTAGGAGGATCTATACGTGAGGTTGGGGCGGCCATTTTAAATCCTTTGTTCCAACTCAACTCTAACATGCTGCTAAAATATTAGCCTTTGGCTAGGTGTGCGCTAGTTGTCCTGAAGTTAAGTCAGCCATTTTAATTAAGTTAATTTAGGTTGTATACCACACAAACAGAACACAAATATTACTTACCAAGCTAAACACTTACTTACCAGCTAAATTACTTACCACAAAATGAACCTCCCCCCCCCATTTCTCAAATAAAACATCAAGCACAAATCAGAACTTTACCTTTTAACCACCAGCGTGCACACACACGTGTTGATGCTCCACACAAGACAAGACAAACACACATACAAGATTTCCCTGATATTTGCACCGAAGGAATTTAGAATTTAGCCTCAATTTGGAAATTTAACCTTCTAGTCAGGCACGACGGGACCCTAGGCCTCTCTCGATCGTTCTGATCAATAATCAATTTTTCCAACCATTGGATATGAACTGTGTCGCCTACCCCATTGAATAATACTCCGATTCCTTATTTCCTAATTACTGGTCTGAAACCCGGTTTCATGAACCCAGTTAAGCCTAAAAAGCGCCTAGAACCTGGTTCTATCCATCAAACGCTTATTAACCCAAATGTGGGGCGTGGGACCCATCTCCAACTTCTCACCACTTTCGCGCGTTCCTCTACGTTTTAACGTCCTCTACGTATTAACTACGTTTTGCACTCAAGCGTAAACTGCGGTGCTAATATCAGGAATGGTACCAAATAAATCTACCTTCCAGTGTCCATGAAGAATTCTTTTTTTTTTTTTTTTTTTTTTTCCCATGAAGAATTCTGATTACAGCAACAATTTATAACACTTACGGACTCTGGCATTAACACACACTCATAGCTCTAAATATTGAATGCAGCTAAACTATGCAGTAAAATCTGCTTACCTTCGGCGCACCTATAATGAGTGTTCGTGAAATCAGAAGTCCAGGTCCAGTACCGAAATTTTTATTGTTCTTCTGCCTATTTTCAAAACCATCCTCTGGTTACCATCTGTTAGGATCTTTTGATTTTGAAAAAGGCAGAAAGAACGAGCCTATGCAAAAATGGTCGCCTCAACTCATTTATTGAGGACAAAGGAAAACTTCATGGACACCTTCAGTAACTCACGCTATCCAGCGGGTCTGCCATCCTCATCGTTCCGATGCTGTCTGCCTCCAGGTCTGAGTGAAAGTGCACCTCCCTTGTGTTTACCTGGGTATATATCTGTTACGTCTAGTTCCTACCCCTTAACTGCTTAAGCCAATCACAAATTACTGCCCTAGGTTTTAAATCAGCCAATCCCAGCCCAGTATTTTATAACACTTACGGACTCTGGCATTAACACACACTCATTGCTCTAAATATTGAATGCAGCTAAACTATGCAGTAAGATCTGCTTACCTTCGGCGCACCTATAATGAGTGTGCGTGAAATCAGAAGTCCAGGTCCAGTACTGAAATTTTTATTGTTCTTCTGCCTATTTTCAAAACCATCCTCTGGTTACCATCTGTTAGGATCTTTTGATTTTGAAAAAGGCAGAAAGAACGAGCCTATGCAAAAATGGTCGCCTCAACTCATTTATTGAGGACAAAGGAAAACTTCATGGACACCTTCAGTAACTCACGCTAGCCAGCGGGTCTGCCATCCTCAGCGTTCCGATGCTGTCTGCCTCCGGGTCTGAGTGAAAGTGCACCTCCCTTGTGTTTACCTGGGTATATATCCGTTACGTCTAGTTCCCGCCCCTTAACTGCTTAAGTCAATCACAAATTACCGCCCTAGGTTTTAAATCAGCCAATCCCAGCCCAGTATTTTCCTAGTGGCGGGAAACTCAGAAGTCATTTGTCTTTCGGCCATATTGAGACTCATTATGTATTTAAAATTTCTGACAATTCCACCATCTTGGTGTCATGGTTCTACAGGAAGTGTGTAGTGTTGTGTTCTGTGTGTACTGAACGCTTCATGATGAATACAACATTACACCTCTAGTACACCCCTATTATTGGTATTATGAGTTTAGTCATGATATGTCACTCTATTAATGTGTGTGTGTGTTTCAGGTTGTATAATTGTAATCTATCAGGTGAAAGTTGTTCAGCTCTGTCCTCAGTTCTCAGTTTAAACGCCAGTCTGAAAAATCTGGACCTGAGTTCTAATAATCTGGAGGATTCAGGAGTGAAGGTTCTCTCTGATGGACTGAAGAACCCAGACTGTAAACTGGAGACACTGCAGTAAGTTCATCACTCTCTCACTGCACTTACACTAAACACAACCATGACATGTTCTATTACACTAAATCACTCTGATACAGAACCTGATTCAGGATGTTCTGCTTTAGTGACTGGTTCTTTGAATCTTGTTCTTGTAATTTTTAATCTCTTTGTATGGATTAATTGGTTTCTTTCTCTTTAATTATTTCTCTTTAATTCCTGCACCTGTGTCCCGTCATGTTCCTCTCTCCTAAGATAAATTCTAATGACAATCAGTATTTTAAATTGATGTTCTTATTTATTTCCTTAATCTTATTAAATCTTGACACTGATGATGTCATTGAGTTGAGTTCAGATTTTTAAATTCAGGGTTTAGTTGAATTTCTATCAGGGTCTTAATTGAACCAGATTAAAATAAAGACTTTTATTTGAACTAAACACAGAGTGAATTTGTCCCTCAGCATGAATACATACAAAGGGCAGGATGAGAATGGGCGGAGCTTAGCAGAGTAAAGCTGTGAGTATAGCATTTAGAGAGAGCATTTAGATTAAAACAGTTGAAGCTGAGAGAACGTTGATGTGGTGAGAACCATTCAGCAGCTCCAGAAGAACTTTAAACTGAGGTCAGAGTAAAGTAGAACCACAGCAGAGACTCAGATACTGATCCAGGATCAGAAGAACTCAGACCATGCGTGTGTGATCTGTTTATTCTGCTAATGAACAAGCACACTAGAAACACAGTCACCTTCAGGCAAGTGATCAGACCCACCTGAGGAATCACATGAGGAACCACACGAGGAACCACAAGAGGAACCACACGAGGTTCTCCCGGTGTTCTACTAACTTTCAGAGACGTCATACCAACAAACAACTGGAACAGAATAAATAACTCAGAATGAAGAAAGACTTAAAGCAAATGGAAACGTTAATGTGCCTTAAAATGATGAAACTCCATGACTTTACTCAGAGCTCAATGTGTACCATGTGACACCAAACCCAAAGGTCTACATCTCCATGTCCTTCTGACCTCATTACAAACATTCACCTTAAAATTTCACCATTTACAACATTATTAATGACTTATCTCAGTCATGTTTAATTAATCCATCTGTGATGTCACCACCTTAATTAGAACTGATCCTTACAACGTACCTCTGTATATTTTAGATCAGTGATAATTATAATGAAGCTTACATCAACTACATACAAGACTGTGTGTGTGTATTTCAGGTTGTATAATTGTAATCTATCAGGTGAAAGTTGTTCAGCTCTGTCCTCAGTTCTTAGTTTAAACTCCAGTCTGAAAAATCTGGACCTGGGTTCTAATAATCTGAAGGATTCAGGAGTGAAGGTTCTCTCTGATGGACTGAAGAATCCAGACTGTAAACTTGAGACACTGCAGTAAGTTCATCACTCTCTCACTGCACTTACACTAAACACAACCATCACATGTTCTATTACACTAAATCACTCTGATACACTCATTACAGTATCACACAGTGGAGTGTGTATGGTGTACAGTGATGAGTGTATGGTATACAGTGGTGTGTGGATGGTGATGTGTAATGGGACACAAAATTCATTATTATATTTTTTTATTGTTGAGCACTTTTATTAAAGGTTTTAAATCAGGCTCCTCTACAACTTTTGGAGTGGATTGCAGATCACTTCTCGCTGCTTCAGTATAATTTAGAAAACTACAAATTTTGAAATAACTAAAAAAGTGTTGCTTAGTTAATGAGAACCTATCAGTTAATTGTTGTAATGTTGCTGATGCATGGTGAAGGGTTTGGTGAAAGGGTTGGCGATGCATGGTGAAAATGACTGCTTACAGCGATTAGTGCACAAATAGAGTTCCATTTTCTGTGGAAGTGCTTATTAAATTGGTTCCATATTCTGAAGGAACTTCTAAATGAGATGTCTTTAATGTGAGAAGAAGATGAGGTTTTGCTGAATGAACAAACTAAATCACCAAGTGAGCTTTAACACAGTTAGCCTTTATCTGAAGCCAGGCTCGAGACGCAGCATCAGAACTCTCTACAATTTGAAGGTTGGCTTCTCAAAGCCACACCCCCAAGCTCCTTTTGTCTTTGGAAAAGTTGCTGAAACTACAAAATAAAATTCCAATTTATAGAAAAAGCCCTGAGGTAAAAAAAAACAAAAAAAACTGAAATAATAAATAAATTGAGGAATTCAGGATTCACAGATCTCATTTATTCAAATTTTGCTCTGCTGTTCGTGACTGTTGTGAGAGATGTAATGCACATCCCCCCCCCCCCCCCCCCCCGTCTAACCCGAGTCACATTTTTTTTTTTTGCTCTTCATTGCATACATTTTGGACTGAATATTTTTAAATGATGTCAAAGGTTCGAGGTGTCAAATTTGACATGAATCCCTTTATAGCAATATTTATGTTATGAAGTCCTCAAAACCGCCCTCGATTGTGTCATGGTCCGTGATGTTTTACACTTTCTTAGATTAGATTGATCTTGCATTGTGGGAATGTTTTTATATAACTTTTTGTGTGTAATTATTAAATAAGAGGGCGGCACGGTGGCTAAGTGGTTTAGCATGTTCGCCTCTCAGCGCTAGGGATTCCACCCATCTGGTTGGAGTTTCCATGTTCTCCCGTTTCCTCCCACAGTCCAAAAACATGGATCAAGTCAATTGAATTCTCCAAATTGCCCCATATAGAGTGTGTATGTGTGAGTGAATGTGTCCAGATTGGCGCCCTGTCCTGGGTGTATCTAAATACATATAATACCTTATATAGGATAAAGCAGAAGATAATCAATGGATGGATTAAATAAGAACTGAGGTTGTCAGTGAATTGAGTTATATTGCTATATTGTATCAATTTGGTTCCTCAAATAAATATATAATAAAAATTATTGATCCCCGGAGGGAAACTGTGGTACTGCAACAGGCTGCATGCACAGCTCACACATGCGCCCTCAAAAGAACCTTCCACTCGCGCTCCAGTCTCCGCCTCTAAACTGAGATCTACTCAGCATGGCATGAGCAGAGGGCTTTACAGCGTGGTGGTGCAACACACAACTCAACCCCTGAGTACAACTCACCTCCAAAGTTTAGTTCCAGCGTCTTGGTGTGATGTTTCTATATGAAGTGTGTAGTGTTGTGTTGTGTTTGTGTGTACTGAACCGTGTGCCCCGTACACAACACTTCATGATCAATACAACATTCCACCCCCAGTACGTATATTGTTCGAGTCATTCTCAGAGTTTATCTACCATCTATCAGAGTCATGATATGAAACAATGTTGGTGTGTGTATGTGTGTGTGTTTCAGGTTGTATGAATGTAATCTATCAGGTGAAAGTTGTTCAGTTCTGTCCTCAGTTCTCATTTTAAACTCCTGTCTGAAAAATCTGGACCTGGGTTCTAATGTTTTGGAGGATTCAGGAGTGAAGGTTCTTTCTGATGGACTGAAGAATCCAGACTGTAAACTGGAGACACTGCGGTAAGTTCATCACTCTCTCACTGCACTTACACTAAACACAACCATCACATGTTCTATTACACTAAATCACTCTGATACACAACCTGATAGAGTTTCTCTTTGACTTCCTGTTTGTTTGATGTCATATTCTGATCATCATTAAATATAATATAATAAATATAAAAATTAAATATAATATAAACTCTCTTCATTGTAATGATTTTTTTATTTATGATATTGTTCAAGAGGTACACTGATTGTGAAGTGATTTGGTATGTTCTCTGTGTCTGTGCAGGCTGATCAAGTGTGGTTTAACAGAAGAAGGTTTTGTTGCTTTGGCTTCAGCTCTGAGATCAAACACTTCATCAAACCTGAGAGAACTGAAATGCAATAAACCAGGAGAATCAGGAAAGAACCTCCTCACTGATCTACAGAATGATCCTCACTGTAACCTGAAGATACTACTGTGAGACACACACACACACACACTCACAAACACACACACTGATTCTGGTTAGGACCCTGAACCAGGACTAAACGGACATAATCCCACCCACAAGACTTTCATAACTAAAACAACTTGTAACCCTGCACTGCATTATTTGCACATAAAAGCACAACTCACTTTGATTATAACTTTTAACTTATAAGACCATTTTAGTTCATATCTGTTATCTGTCCATAATTGTACAGTTCTCTAATTTTTATAATTCCATTTGTACAGTGTAAATACAAAGTTAAATTTTATTTTATTTTTATTTTATCTTTATTCTATTTTTCTTATCCTTTTAAACAAATTTAACTTCACTGCTGGCTGTACCATGTATATCTGCGTATGTGACAAATAAACCTGATTCTGACACACACACACACACACACACACACACACACACACACACACAGACTGGTATTTCCTCTGATGAACACCTGATGATGTCTGATCTGGTTTCTTCTCCTACATAATCTGATCTGCTCTTCTCTACAGAGGATGAAGTGTTGAGTTAGAGTATTGAAGTCCATAGTTCAGCTCATTACTCTAACTAATAGATTGTTCTAGATGACCTTATTAGATCAATAATACTAAAGCCTGAGTGTGGAAGAAGCATATAACACAAACCAAGTGAAGAGCTTGACATAAAGTAAGAAAGAAAAAGGAACGAATCAAACACAATCAGATCATAAAGACAAAGTTCATGTGGAACAAAGCACTTTAGGAAATGTGGATGTGAGCTGCAAAGTGAGAAAGCATCTCAAAGAAACAGGACAAAGTCCTTTAAATGAATCCAGTCATTAAAGGTGATGTGTTTTTAGTTGGTAGCTGCAGTCACACGGCCAAGAGTAAGCTCAGCTTTATCCTCTATTAGGGTCGCGGTGGGGTTCCCCATGCCCATCCAGGGGAGAACATCACAGGCGCTGGGCAGATAGACCCAGGACAGGGCGCTAATCCATCGCTGGGCACACACTCACTCTCACAGACACACTCTATATGGGGCAATTTTGAGAATTCAATTGACTTGATCCATGTTTTTGGACTGTGGGAGGAAACCGGAGAACCCGGAGGAAACCCACGCAGACACAGGGAGAACATGGAAACTCCACCCAGATGGGGATTCGAACCGGAAATCCCTAGCGCTGTGAGGCGAACGTGCTAACCACTAAGCCACCGTGCCGCCTGGTGTACATCACTCAGTTTAAATACCTTTACTTTTGTTCTTGATGAACACTTCTCCTCTGTGAAGCACGGGTTCTTTACTAGTTATAAAATAAAATGCAGTCTGAAAAATTATGAGTCACACTTATTTAAATGTTACATTTACTTACCATTTTTTAAATGAATTTTTATATAAAAATAATATGATGAAGTGCAATATGTCTAATATGACAAATTGTTACGAATAAAATATATATTTTTTATATGTTTTATGTGATGTCCTCTAAAATATTAGAAATATCAAATTTATTTTTCTTCTTTTTGTAATAAAAAAAATAGGCAAGTCCTTAAAATGTTAGTTATTTCTGTGTTTCATGTGTATTAAAACATTACATTTAAATGACAACGCAGGCGACAGTTTTAGATAGATAGATAGGATAGGATAGGATACTTTATTTACCCCGGAGTAAATTTAGCAACCAGTAGCAGCAACAACAACATTAATAATACAATAATAAAAAATAACACAACAGTTTTTAAAAATAGTACAAGGGATAAGAAGAAAAAAGTCTAAATGCAATTAAAGCTGATTAAATGGATGGCAGTGCAGCGAAATGCTAAATGTATAATGTATAGCGTGTAAATAGTCATGTGACTATATGTAAGTGTTGTTAGTGTCAAAGTTCAAAGCTAAAGTGTCCCGTAGTGTTAAAGGTTTGTAATCAGTGTATAGAGAATACAACAGAATGGTGGAAGAATCTTGAACAGTGCGTTTAGGAACTTTGGAGACGGTTTCTTTATTGATGGCATGTGTAGAAAGCGCACATGTCCACTGGGGGGCGCCGAGTGTGCGAGCGTGTCGGAATCGACTCCTGAATCGATTGGGAGCGCGGTCTGAGGTGAAAAATGGCGGGAATGCTGGCGGGCTCAGGACTCTGAGGTAAATCTTGCTGATCATGTCGTTTCTTTGTCAGATTTAGAAGCTGTAAAGGAAGAACGTTGTGGAGAGAAAAAAGGGAGCAAAACAAACACCCGAAATCTGTTCCAAATACAAACCAACAACCTGTGTGGTGAGTGTGCTGTGCGCATGCGCTGAAGCGGTGTTGGTGTAAGTGTGTGTTGTGACGGGGCTCGCGCTGAGGACAGTAACTGAAGAGCATCTGTTCATCTCAGAGTCTCCAAAAGTCTCCAATAACACCACAAACAGACGCTTTAACACAAAGAAACACCACAAACAGACGCTTTAACACAGAGAAACACCACAAACAGACGCTTTAACACAAAGAAACACCACAAAAAGACGCTTTAACACAAAGAAACACCACAAACAGACGCTTTAACACAAAGAAACACCACAAAAAGACGCTTTAACACAAAGAAACACCACAAACAGACGCTTTAACACAAAGAAACACCACAAAAAGACGCTTTAACACAAAGAAACACCACAAACAGACGCTTTAACACAAAGAAAGCCGCTAGAGCCTCTCAAAAGTCCAGCAATACAACCACAAAGTCGCTAAGTTGACCACACTGCCGCCCAGCGCCCGAAACATTACCCATAGTGACCCCCCCCCCATCAGTTTAGTGAAAACTAAAGATTTCAGAACTTTAGAAAATCTGTTTGGTTTGATTTTTTTTTCTCTCATTCGTATTCCTAAGTCAGCAAAATGGTACTATGTCTCCATCTAGCGGCAGTTTTTAAAACATTAACGTTAATGTCTTTTTCATAGTTTTTAATTCGTTATAAAAATATTTATATTTATTACATCAATCCATTATCTTCCGCTAGGGGGGGGGTCCCATGCCCAATATTTATATTTGTAACATTTATATGAGGGGGCGGCGCGGTGGCTTAGTGGTTTAGCATGTTCTCCTTTCAGCGCTAGTTATTCCCGGTTCGAATCCCAATCTGGGTGGAGTTTGCATGTTCTCCCTGTGTCTGTGTGGGTTTCCTCTGGGTTCTCTGGTTTCCTCCCATAGTCCAAAAACATGGATCAAGGTGAATTGAATTCTCCAAATTGCCTCATATAGAGTGTGTGTGTGAGTGAGTGTGTGTCCAGTGATAGATTGCCCCCCGTCCTGGGTGTATCTGCCCAGCGCCCGAAACGCTCTCCCCTGGATGGGCATGGGGAACATCCCCCCCCAGATAATGGAAGATATTTATATGAGGGTCATATAAGTGAAGTTAATGAATAACGAAGTTAAATTGTTTTGTGATGTTTGATATTTTGATCAGCAGGACGGATTATTAAACATCACTCGATCGGCCCGCTGTATTTAAAACCTCATGAACTCTTTTTGAGGACAAAAGGAGGAGGATGGATTTTGAACTAATAATCAGGATTTTTGGTAAGTATTATTTTCTTGTAAATTGTAATTGTAATTTAATAAGGTTATTGATGGATGTGAAATGCACGACCCGACGAATATTTGTTTACGAAGTCAAACTCAAAATGCATTTTCTTTTCTTAATGTTCATGTTCTGTTTGGGGAAATGTGGGTTATAGGGCTGCAACTAACGATTATTTTGATAATCGATTAATCTGCCGATTATTTTTTTCAATTAATCGATGAATCGGATAAATAATTTTTTTTTTCCATGTCTTTGCATTTACATTTAATCATTTAAAAGACGCATTTACAGTATCTAAAGCGACTTACAAATGAGAACATTACATGTCAGTAGTTATGAAGAAAACCAGCTACACTGTAGAATTATTAAGCAGGTCAATAAATGTCTGATTTTTTTAAAGTATGAGTTTAAGGCATCCAAGTAGCCCAAAGAGCAATTAAACACAAATCTCACACACACACTGACAATATGTAGCATAGTGTGAAAAAAATACTAAATTACACAAATTTGAGTCACTCTAATATGTTACTTAATTCTCCTTTAAATGCAATTAATTCAACCTCACTCCCATAGTGTGCAGTGTCTTCACTCATATTTTATCAAATAATTAAAACGTGAAGCTTGATCATTAATTAGCACCTTTGTGTACAAGTTGTATGTACAGTATTTATAAAAGCATATTTAAACACTTATTAAGCTGTTTGGGGGGGTCAGTAAAATTATTCTATAGTATAGTATTATACAGTATATAGTATGTTTAAGTGTTTAAACATACTATTATAGTATGCTCAATTCCAAATACTGGGGGGGGGGGGCTCGCATTTTTAAACAGACTTGCGCTTCAAACTTGCGAGTTGCTTGCGGACTTGCACGCAGCGCCGTGCACACGCAGTGCCGGGACATTTAATGATCCAATGAAGGTAATTTAAAAACCAGGACATTTCCTCACTTTAAAAAAAACCCGGGACAGGACGTGAAATACGGACATGTCCCGGGAACTGCTGACGTATTTGTATAACGGACGTACTCCGTTATCATGTATCATCATGTATCATCATGTATCATCATGTATCATCTCTGTGCATCTCAGTTCATGTTCGCAGAGCTTGAGAGTGAGCTCCTCGGTGAGGTGGAATCGCCAGGTGAAGCTCCCGCAGTTTGGATTTAAACGGAAGCTTGTTTTCAGTGTTGGCTGTGTTTCATTTGTGCGATTTATCAACTTGTTTTGCAGACTCCGCCTCGTTGAGTTCAACCCGCTATTTGTTTCCAGCGTTATTGAAGCGCTGCAGGTGACGCAAGCGGTTACGACATTGCGAGTAACGCGGAAATAGTGCAACCCAACGAATCGATAATGGAAATTCATTATCGATACTTTGGATAATCGATTTTTATCGATTTTATCGATTCGTTGTTGCAGCCCTAGTGGGTTACGCTGATTGTTGTACATTTGTGCTGTATACTGTGGGTTTAACTAAAATGAAGTCTTCGTGCTATTTGCTGGAATGTCTTTAATAAAAGAGCAGTTCTAACAGATTCCACAATACTAACATGATGTGTGTAAAAATGGTTCAAAATAAAAGCCTAAAAAACAGAGATTAACCCTGGTAGATCTCCATGACCTGTCCAATGGAAATGTAGAAAAGTGTGGACACCCCTGCGCTAGAGGGTCTGAAAAGTTGCTAAATATAACGACAAAGTCGCTGAGTTGGCAACACTGCCGGAGACGTTTACGATGCTCTACAGGACGTGAGGACACTGACAACTTTAGACAAATAATCCATTATATTCCAATTAATCCTCCACTAGGGTACTGGGGGGGGGGGGGGGTCTCCATGCCCATCCAGGGGAGAATGTTTTGGGCGCTGGCCAGATACTCCCAGGACAGGGTGCCAATCTATCACTGGACACACACTCTATATAGGTCTATCTTATCTTATACAGGGCAATTTGTGGCATTCAGTTTACCTTGAATCCATGTTTTTGGACTCTGGGAGGAACCTAGAGGAAACCAAAGCAGACACAGTTCCCCATCCTGCACACCATGACAGATGCCGGCCTTTTCACCTGATTAGTTATCAGCTCGGACAGTTCCATCATCTTCTGCACAGAGAACCTTACGTCACCCGTTATGTGTATTATATATTAAATTGAAGTATCTGCATGCAGTCATCACAGGACAACAGAAGGTCATCAGGACACGAGTGCAGGCCACTGAGGATCCAAACCATCCTGAAGTCAAGATGGCTGTTTTGGAGAAGGTCATCTTCATCTACTAGAACATCTGTGGTCTAAAGTTCTACTATCCAACGTTTCTCACTTCTCGTCTCATTTTAGATAAAGCAGACTCTGCAGGACGGCGGGTGGGGCAACGTCATGCTGAAGTTCAGAGAGCAACCAGGTGAGATGATCTTCAACAAGAAGATCAGAAGAAATGGCATTACAGAAGACCAAACCTGCAGAGCATCGAGTGACTATTAAACCTTTAATCACATCTAATATCACACATCAGATCTAGAACCATTTAATATCACATGTACAAGGGAGAACATGCTCTGTACTGTCTGAAGGTACAGGAACCAAGTGTATGAAAATTTAAGAAAAGTCATCTTCTTCATTATGTAGATCATCACCTTCATCATTATTTAAATCATCATCATGTAGATCATCATCATCATTATTTAAATCATCTTCATCATTATGTAGATCATCATATTCCTCATTATGTAAATCATCATCTACATCATTATGTAGATCATCACCATCATTATGTACTGTAGATCATCATCTTCATCATTAGGATGGTTATAGATTTTATGTGTGAACTAATCAGGTGAAAAGGTCAGTATCTGTCATGGTGTGCAGGATGGGGAACTTGTATAGTTGCATTAAAAGAAAAAAGAACAAGTTTAGAACAGTTTGTAGGCAAACTGGAACCGTGGCCGCATGGGCGTGGCGCTGGGGGAGGAGGCGGAGCCTCGATAATGGCCTTTGATCACAGTTAGTTAATGCAGCTGTCGTGGATTCACCTAATGAAGTGTGTGCCCTTTAAACCAGGAACAGCGCATGTCACGGGGAGAGAGAGACCGACCACGAGCTGAACTGGAGTGGAGCCTTCTCCAGCGGGGGGCGCACCTGCCACCGGACTGCTGAGGACACGCTGCTTTACATGACCTCCGGTGAGGGAGGACGGAAGAGTCCACTTGGACCGGGATGGTGCACACAGGTGTCCCAACGCTGGAGAGAGGACGTCAGGAGCTCGGAGGCAGGAGGACATCGGGTTCTCTCCCTCTATCTTCACAGAGGTTTGAGCACATGGAGAACATTTCAGAGGCCTGGTGGATACACCCGGGACAGGCCCCCCATCCATCACTGCACACACACACAGTTAGGGGCAATTTGGTCTTCCCATGCAGACGCAGGGAGAACTCCACCCAGATTGGGCTTAGAACTTGGATGCCCTGCCTGAGAGGCGGATGTTATAAATGTAGATTTGCACTCATCACTGCGGAAGCTGCTGCACTTGGACGTTCCGACATGACAGCGTTCCAAAACACAAGGCCAAGTCAACCCGTCATTGGCTACAGCAGAACAAAGTAAAGGTTCTGGAGTGGCCGTCTCAGTCTCCTGACCTCCACATTATGGAGTCACTCTGGGGACAAATGATTGTCCCAGCACTGGAGGCTTTTTACCAAGAAGAATGGACAGCGTTACCATCTGAGAAAATGAAGAGCCTCGTCCACAACTGCCACAAAAGACTTTAAGCCGTCATCGATGTTAGAGGGGCAATACACGCTATTAAGAACTGGGGTATGTAAACTTTTGATCAGGGTCATTTGGAGCTTTTTGTTTGTCATTATGAGTTAAAAAGAGAAAACGCAGTCGTCTGACAATAAAGAGCTTCATCCAACTGCTGACCATGAGTTGAAAAGATTTATTGTTATCGTTCATATTCTCTGAAAAAAAGAGCAAGAAAGCAGAAATTCTGCAGGGTACGTAAACTTTTGAGCACAGCTGCATGTGCAGGGATAGGCACTAGAGTTTATGGGAGTGAACGCTGTACAGACCATCATCTGATAAAGTTTGTGCACCTGGTCCAATTCCACATGTAATTCATTTTCTGATCAAATAAGTGAACACACACCTCCAGAAAGCATTACTCTAATGTATTAATGAATTCATTGATTATTGATCAGTCTGAGGCAGGGGTGTCGTTAAACCTGGGCTGTGGGGGCTGCAGCCGGGTGTTTTGTCAGTAGCCCCGAATCAAATGAGAGCAGCTTTCTCTGCAGCCTCTCCTCAAGTAACAGGACCGAACGATGGAGTCACCGTCAGCTGTTTGTGCTTCTAAGCTCTGTGTGTGTGTGTGTGTGTGTGTGTGTGTGTGTGTGAGTGATACAGATTTTTTTCACCAGTATCGGGAGTAAAGTTATCGTAATAACTGTAGGCTGTAAAGAGCAGCATCTCAGCTTTCAGAAACCGCCAGAATTTTTCTGAAGGTGCAAACTGTCGCAGAGTTACGGTAATTAAATCAAAACCTCATTAAAACTGTCTCATCTGCAACTCCTAAAACAGATTCAGGCTTTTCTGCTGAAGCTCAGGTTCATTTATTCAAACATTTTCATCCAAAACCGTCATTTATTAGAACTGAATGTGCTGCACCCTGCTGACAGACATATTTCATGTTATTTAATTTTATTCAATATAATTAATAAATGATCAAACAAAATGAATGTAACAACAGTTTGAAAAATTATAAATCCCCTGATGAAAGGACACTTTTTAAAGAGGACAGAGGAAAAAATAGGGATCTGGGCAAAAGCCCCTGTTGTTTCTAAACCCTAAAAACACCCCTGGTCGGAGGTAACGCACCGGATTTTAAAAAACATTCATCAATAACAAGAGTCTTCAAACTACAAGAAAAAAAAGTCTTCTTAGAAATCAAACTGAAATGAACTTTACATCCGTCCACAGACTAAAGACATCAAACGATCCTGTTCTTAACATCTGTCCACAAACTAAAGAATCAAACCATCCTGTTCTAAACATCTGTCCACAAACTAAAGACATCAAAGGATCCCGTTCTAAACATTTATGTGACACCAGCGCCCCCTATAGGCACATAATCCGATGTTGACGGAGAAGTCTCTGTTCCCACTGCGCATGCGTCATCCTCGACCCGCTGACTCGGAGCAGGTGAAAGCAGTTCGTGTTGCAGAAGGAAAATAAAGAGTTTGATAAAAAGCCGGTGAGTGAATCTCCATTTGCATTCTTTTGATGTTGTGTGTTTGTAGTGGAAGTAGAAGTGTCGCCTCGTTTGCTCCTTTAGTCCAAACAGCAGGCTTTAGGTTCTTTCTCTGTCCTGCGCTCTTTGGAAGGAACATGGGGGGCTGACTCGCTATGGACTATAGATGTGAGGTTAGTGGCGCTCGTGGGGAATGTTAAAGTTTGAAACGATTTTTCGTTACTTAATTTTAGTACATTAGAGGAAATGATCGCTTGGTTGTTTTAGCAGCTACTGTTACATAGGTTATAATGCCTCCAAAATTCAGTAAATCGACGGGCCTACTTTGCACGCTGTGTCCTGGCCCTCAGGGGCCTCAGCTCCCTGCGTCTGCTTCCACCCTGCAGACTGACGCTTTAAGCTCAGAGGTGGTTCACGCTGTTTGTGGCTGAACTCTAAACCGTCCTGAATGACCATCACTCTGAGATTAAAATGGAATTACAGACATTAAAGCGGAACTTAGGCGAGATGTAGTGAGCGCGGTAGCTCAAGGGTTCGGGTGTTGGTTTATCAATCTGAAGGTTGTGGGTTCAAATCCCAGGTCCACTGAAGTTCCCAGTGTGGGTCTGTTTTGTGCAAAAGTTTGCTGGCCAAACTTCTGGTCAGGTTCGAGTGAAATCGGCACAGTCACAATGAATACACAACAACACTGGTGCTAGAATAATGTGTCTTTATTCCCCACACACAGAGTATATAGAAACTTAATCAAACATCACACAGAACTACAGAGCCAAGCCCTTACCTGACACACTAGGACCGGAGAGCCGTCGGTCCTGGTCAGAGCCCGCCTCCGCAGTTCAAAGCTGGGCGATGGTGCACGACATCCCACAGCAGACTCTGACCAGCACCACGGCTCACCCGCCTTTTATACAAAATCTACACAAGGGTTACATGCGAGCGGAGCGGGCCGGGCCGGGCCGGGCCCCACCCGCAGGTTTCCCTGCAATTAGTTCAGTGTCCTGTTTCGACTCAGGGTTCAACAGCTTACAGTCTAAATTTAATCTTCTTACAACTGCGGATGCTGAACAGTTGTTACTACGTACACGTACCACTTATTTTGAGCATGGCGACAAGTCCTCTTCTGTAGGCTTTTGGCTCATCAACTTAAGAGATGGGCCGCGCCTCAATTGACCCCCCCCCCCCCAAATAAAAGATCCACTTGGAAGGATATGCACAGATCCATTATCAGTAAATTGGGTTTTCAAGTCCTTTTATTCAAATCTCTATGAGACAGAATGATCACTTTATGCAGATGACCTGCTGCTTTCATATGTCACTGGTCCATTAAACAGTCGTTCTTCTGGCACTTTTAATGAGATTTGGTTCTTTCTCAGGATACAGAGTGAATCTGCAGAAGAGCGAATGCTATCCAGTAAACCATTTAGTGCTATCATTTAAACAATCATCTCTACACTTCAAACTTGCTCCAATGGGATTCAAATATTTGGGAATTCATATTTCTCGTACTTTACCATTCCTCTTTGACAGCAATTTTGCTCCATTATTGAATAGGCTTAAACTAGACCTACAAAGATGGAATTCTCTTCCTCTATCTTTAATGGCAAGAATAAATGTCATTAAGATGAATGTCTTGCCTAGGTTTCTGTTTTTGTTTCAGAACATCCCGCTGATGCTGCCCAAAACGTTTTTTAAATCCCTCGATCAATATATTACAAATTTTATATGGAATGGGAAAGTCCCAAGAGTAAGACATTTAATCTTACAGAGATTTAGATTTGATGGTGGGCTATCCCTTCCTAATTTTCAATTCTATTACTGGTCTGTGCACATTCCAAAAATACTTAATACGCTTCATACACCGGCGATGCAGTGGTGCAAACACATTCCTGCTCTCCATCTACTGCCCTTGCTTTGCTCACTTCTCCCCTGCCTCAAAAGCTCTCAAAGAGTTCTAGAAACCCATTGATACCTTCCACTTTACGTATATGGTTTCAGTTTAGATGAAATTTTTTTATTTTTATCTCCATCCACAAAAAATGCCTATATTGAATAACGAACTGTTTCTTCCAGTGATAAGTGATCCTGCCTTTGTAGTGTGGTACGACAGAGGCAATCGATGGGGCTCTGATTTGTATAAAGATGGCATGTTTTGCAGTTTTCTCAACTAACTGATGACTTTCATTTACCTCCTTCACACAGGTTCCGTTATTTCCAAGTAAGGCACTTTGTATCTTCCCATTTTTCAAATTATCTATACCTTCCCAACGATTTTCTGACTATGAAATATCCCCAAAAGACACTTGTATCTAAGATTTGTATGGATTTTATGTCCTGGGATGTAATATCCCCCACAAAAGTTAAGAAGGTCTGGGAGGAGGAGTTGAGTACTTTATTTCCTGAGGAATAGTGGGATAGAGCGGTGAATAAAATACTTTTTAGTGCACCCTGTGACTTCAGCTTATACAATTTAAAGTATTTAATAGGGTCCATCTATAAAAATTTCAGCTTTCAAAATTCTATTCAATATCTATTGAGAATCGGTGTGACAGATGCTCTGGCTCACCATCCAATCTTAGTCATATGTTTTTTTTCTGTCCAATTATCAATTGATTTATCAGCAGAAAGTTGTGCTTCTTCAGAAATCAGATATGGAAAGTTGATTTAACCTACTAACATCCTGTTCACAATTCAAAACACACCTCCCATGATGCACAATGTTTGCACCATGTTTTCTTCGCCGCTGTCTTCAGGTTACAGAGAGAACGAGAAGCTTTTAATGAACATGATGGTGATGAGTCGGTCGCGAACGATCCGGCTCAAAGAGTCGACTCTTTTAACTGAACGAGGAGAGGTGGTTCTTGATTGGGAGCCATTTTTTGGGAGATGATATGGGTGGAGTCTGTATATCTGCACTGAGCAGGAGGGGAGGGGTTACACACACACACACACAGTGAGAGAGAGAAGTTCTAGAATAAATAGAGGAATAAATCTGTGTCTAGGTGAAGAACATGAGAGACAGAAAGCTCAGTAAAGTTTGGACTCATTTGAATGTGATGGAGTTCAAAGGCAGAGTGTAAAACAACCTGCAGATTTACACTGTTTAATTATCACTTCAATTAGAAGATATAAAAACAAGAGAACCTCATGAAGGTTCTAGTGTCAACTGCAACTGCTGCTGATCCTACAATTTCTACAGCATCATCCAGTGCAGAGGATCCTTGTTTTTATATTTTATTTTTGTAGCAATCTGTTCCATGATAAGTGTGTAATTAAAACCATATAATTAAAAATAAACATTTATAACGTGTTTTTAAGGTAGTAATTAATTTTACACATAATTTGGTAATAAACTGCTTTAAGCTACAACAAAAAGTCAAGGGAGCCACTTGGGACCCGAAAGAGCCGGATCTTTTTAGAGAGCCAAGCCAAAAGTCTCTGAAAAGAGCTGGAATGCCCATCACTAGAACACAAGCAGAGTTGATTTGAACTGCTGAAACATCTTTACTCACACCTTAATACATGTAGGAAACAAATCTGAACTCAAACCGGCTCCAGCCGGTTAGAGGGCCAGCACAGACTAGCAGCTCTTCTGTTCAGCGGGGACGATAAGCTTTACAGCACAGAACCCTGTTCTAACAGAATGAAGATCCACATCAGTGTTTCAAAATCTACTAGAACATTCATACAGAAGGACTGATGCTGATTAAGGAGCAGAAGGAGAACAATCCTGTATACAATTCATGGTTTGAACTAGGGCTGCAACTAACGATTATTTTGATGATCGATTAATCGGTCGATTCTTTTTTTTTGATTAATCAATGAATCGGATAAATAAAAAAAATTTCCATGTCTTTACATTAATATTTAATCATTTAGCAGACGCTTTTATCCAAAGCGACTTACAAATGAGAACATCACAAGTCAGTAGTTATGAATAAAACCAGCTACACTGTAGAATTATTAAGCAGGTCAATAAATGTCTGGTTTTATTTACAGTATGAGTTTAAGGCATCCAGGTAGACCAATGAGCAATTAAACACAAATCTAAAACACACACTGACAATATGTAGCATAGTGTGAAAAAATATACTAAATTACACAAATTTGAGTCACTCTAATGCAGTGATTCTCAATTATTTTCTGTTAAGCCCCCCTAGGAAGAAAACATTTTGCGCCCCCCCCCCCCCCCACACACACACACACGCACACTCACCTCACCCCCCCACCCACATGATTTATCCCCCCAAATTGATCAAAAATGGGATAAATTATTTTTACACGCCCACTGTAGTATCATTTGTCTATAAATTTGTTATAAGTTCACCTCTTTTATAACAATTTATCCTTATTAACAATAAAGAAAACAAAAAAGAAATATAGATCAACTTAGAACATAGAATCATTTTATTAACTTCATTTTTTAGTTTGTAACAGAAACTAATGAAATCCTTATTTAAACTAGAAACATTTTTATCTGACTGGCATTTGATACTGAAAAAATGAAATGTAATAAAATCAATAAATAATAATAAATTCAAATTGATTATCAACATTAATTCAGGAGCACAATTTAATAACACTTTAACCTACGAAACAAAAATGAATACAATTTGTGCTGTTTTTTTTTTTTTTTTTTTTTTTTTTTTGAGGAAGTGAGAACTGATGTCTCCAATGCGTCCGTTTAGCAGCGCACAGCTTTTCTGTAGTAGCTTTCATAAAGCGTTATGATTGCTGGCTCTACGCGTCACGTTTACGATTTAAAAACTCAAGCGGTTATCAGCGTGATCGGGGTGTAATGTCTTTAAGTGACGTCTTCATTTATTTGGCTTCACGCTGTCCGCTGCCAACATTTAAAGACACAGCGGACACACCGGTCTTTCTTCGTCTCCACCTTACAGTTACAGTGAAGTTACAGTTACAGTGAAGCCAGGCGCTACCTTCGATTCGACATTTAGTTTTCGGTTGACTTTTGTTGCTCTCATTATCTTCGTCTCTCTCCGCCATTCTCTGTTAAATATTTGTCCATGTTGTATCTTGAGGGTTTGTTCAGTACACTTAATATCACTTGCTCTGTGATATCTTGTTATGCGCCCCCCCATGCACCGCACTGCGCCCCCCCAGGGGGGCGCGCCCCACTATTTGAGAAGCACTGCTCTAATGTTACCTAATTCCCCTTTAAATGCAAATAATTCAACTTCACTCCCATAGTGTGTAGTGTCTTCACTCTTTTTATATTATAAAAAAGAATATTATAAAAATATTTTATCAGATAATTAAAACATGAAGCTTGATCATTAATTAGCACCATTGTGTACAAGTTGTATGTATTTATAAAAGCATTTAAACACTTATTAAGCTAATTTAGGGTGACCATATTTTAATTTGGGAAAGCCAGGATACCTTGGAGCCGAGGGGGGGTGTTTTTCAGTAAAATTATTCTATCGTATAGTATTATATACTTATATATGTTTATATATGTTTAGTTTCAGGTGGTGTATCATCACCGTGGTGCTCCATGCAGGTTAATTCATTTTCACAGAGCTCGCATGTTCCACGTTCTTTGTTTGTGTGAAGCTCCCGCAGTTTTGATTATTTGAACGGAAGCTTTTATTCAGCATTGGCTGTGTTTCATTTCTACGATTTATAAACTTGTTTTGCAGACTCCGCCTCGTTCTGTTCAACCTGCTATTTTTTTCCAGCGTTATTGAAGCGCTGCAGGTGACGTAAGTGGTTACGACATCGCAAGTAACGGAGAAATCGCGCGACCCAACGAATCGATAATGGAAATTCATTATTGACACTTCTCGTAATCGATTTTTATCAATTTTATCGATTTGTTGTTGCAGCCCTAGTTTGAACGTAAACTTTATTTTCTGTAGTATTTCTCTGATGTGTGTGTGTGTGCAGGTTCTAATCTGTAGGAAAAATGGACTCTGAAATGAGTTTTTCTGTTAAACCACCTAACATGAAAGAGGAGAGGTGAGGAACCTATGTTCTCTAGTTCAGCAGCTCTGATTAGACCAGTACACAGTAACATGATGAAGATGGAGATCTGTAATGATGTCATGATGATGTAATGTTGATGTTCTTCAGTCTGATTCAGGGTGAGAGATCAGATTCACCTGAACCCAGCTGTGTCTCCATGAATAGTGATCATTCAATGGACCCTCCAAGAAACTTTAAAGATGGAGTCAGTTCTCCTGATCTGAGGTCAGTACAGTCTCATATATCAGTTTCTCACTCACAGAATCCATCCATTCATTATCTTCCACTTTATCCTATATTAGGGTTGCGGGGGGGTTCCCCATGCCCATCCAGGGAAGAACGTTTCGGGCACTGGGCAGATAAACCAAGGACAGGGCGCCAATCTATCACTGGGGCAATATGGAGAGCTCAATTGACTTGATCCATGTTTTTGGACTGTGGGAGGAAACCAGAGAACCCGGAGGAAACTCACACAGACACGGGGAGAACATGGAAACTCCACCCGGATTGGGAATCGAACCGGGAATCCCCAGCACGGAGAGGAGAACATGCTAAACACTAAGCCTCTGTGCCTCCACTCACAGAATGAACTGATAAAATAATTAAATTAATTAAAGAATGAGTAAATCTGAAATGAATGAATGATGAAATCCAGCAGGGTTTAATTGGTTTGAGATCTTTATTGATGTTTGATTTCTTTTCAGAATTCAGGAGGAGAAATTAAAGATGAAGAACAGAAATCTGATGGAATCCATCTTTAAGGTGTCTACAGTGTCTGATTCAATGTTTCAGGAGATGGATTAGAATGATTGATGCTTTGATCTCCATGTGTAATGATGTAATCAGACTGGAGTTTGATCTGTATCACTCTACATCAACTCTGAGTTCTGAATTCACACTTTCATTAATTGTCAATTATTTTACACTAATTACTCTATAGTTCCTTATTTGGTTCCTCCAGAGCCTCATCTCTACAGCTGTATGGTTCTCCTTCTGATCATCTGGTTCTGTTTATTCCTCACCAGGAACTGGAGAACAAACTCATCACTCTGTTAAAGAATGAACTGAAGAATTTCATGAAGGTTCTGAGTTCAGATTACCCATTATGCTCTGAGTGTGAGGAAGATCAGAGTATCAGAGAAGGATTGTTGAAGATCACACTGCAAGTCCTGAAGAGCATGAAGCAGACAGCCCTCGCTACCACACTGCAGAACAGTAAGAACCCTGAACCATGGAACTAGAACATCACTTTAACTTTAGAGGAACTGGTACATACTGATCATAGATCGGTTTCTCTACCAGAGATGATGATGGAAGCTTTAATGTTCCTGCTGATATCAGTCTTAATGTTTTTAATGTCTTTATTGATCATGTTTTTCTGTTTATTAGAGATGATCTCTGTGTATCAGAAGAAACTCAAACCCAAACTGAGAGAGAAATATCACAGAATTAATGAAGGAACCTCACAGTCTGGAAGTTCAGCACTTCTGAATGAGATCTACACAGAGCTCTACATCACAGAGGGGTGGAGTGCACAGATCAATCATGAACATGAGGTTAAACAGATTGAAGCAGCATCCAGGAGACCAGCAACTCAGGAGATCTCCATCAAATGTAGTGACCTGTTTAAAGAACCATCCATCAGAAGCGTACTGACTAAAGGAGTCGCTGGAATTGGAAAAACCGTCTTGGTGCAGAAGTTCATTCTGGACTGGGCTGAAGGAGAACAGAATCAGGATGTGACCTTCATGTTCCCACTTCCTTTTAGAGAGCTGAACTTAATGAAGCAGAAGAAACTCAGTCTGATAAAACTCCTCCAGGACTTTTACCCTGAAATGAGGGAATTTCAATCAATAAACTGGGAGTTCCATAAAGTTCTGTTCATCTTTGATGGTCTGGATGAGTGTCGCCTTCCTCTGAACTTCCAGAACAATCAGATCCTGTGTGATGTCACAGAAGCAGCTTCAGTAGATGTTCTGCTGACCAACCTCATCAAGGGGAAACTGCTTCCCTCCGCTCTCATCTGGATCACCTCTCGACCAGGAGCAGCCAATCAGATTCCTCCTGAGTGTGTAGATCAAGTAACAGAGGTACGAGGATTCAGTGGTCCTCGGAAAGAAGAATATTTTAGGAAGAAGATCAAAGATCAGAGTCTGTCCAGTAAAATCATCTCCCACATTAAGTCTTCAAGAAGTTTGTACATCATGTGTCACATCCCGGTTTTCTGCTGGATCACAGCCTCTGTTCTAGAGAGAATGCTGGGTGGAGCAGAAGGTGGAGAGGTCCCCAAAACTCTGACTCAAATGTTCACCTACTTCCTGATCTTTCAGATCAAACACAAGAACCAAAAGTACCAGAAGAACCGTGAGCTGGAGCCTCAGCAGATCAGAGAGAGTGTTCTGGCTCTTGGAAAACTGGCGTTCCAACAGCTGGAGAGAAGACACCTGATCTTCTATGAGGAAGATCTGAGAGACTGTGGGATTGATGTTAGAGAAGCAGCAGTGTACTCAGGAGTCTGCACCCAGATCTTTAGACAGGAACCTGAATTTCACCTGGAGAAGGTCTTCAGCTTCATCCACCTGAGCGTTCAGGAGTTTTTAGCTGCTTTATTTACATTTCTCTGTTTCATCGAGAACAAAGCAGCAGATCCACAAACCTCTGATCTGTTCAACAAGTCCACCATGTCTGAGTTCCTGAAGAGCGCCGTGGACAAGACCTTACAGAGTCCCAATGGACACCTGGACCTGTTCCTCCGCTTCCTTCTGGGTCTCTCACTGAAGTCCAATCAGAACCTCTTACGAGAACTACTGCCACAGATAGGAAGTGATTCCTACTGTAAACAGGAAACAGTGCAGTACATCAAGGAGAAGATCAATGAGAAGCTCTCTCCAGAGAAATCCATCAATTTGTTCCACTGTCTGAATGAACTGAAGGATGAGTCTCTGGTGCAGGAAATTCAGACTTACCTGAAGAGAGGACGTTTTCGGTGTCTCAGAGGAGTTGGTCTATCTCCAGCTCAGTGGTCAGCCCTGGTGTTTGTGTTACTGAACTCAGATCAGCAGCTTGATGAGTTTAATTTGAGTAAATATGATCCATCAGAGGAATGTTTATTGAATCTGCTGCCAGTGGTGGAAGCTTCCAGAACAGCTGTGTGAGTTTGATTAATTTAATAAAATATTAGAACTGTACTGTTCTAAACATCAATCAGAACCTTCTGACCAATCAGAATGCAGAACTGAACTGAGGTACTGAATTTGTTTGTAATGGAACTTGTAGAGTCTGGAACCGATACAAGGTACAGAGGTTCTATCATTGTGTGGCTTTGATGTTTTAATATCAGGACGTCCATATATAGAACTTCCTGCTGTACAAGTTTCACTTCATCAATATTATAGATTTAATTTAATTAACATGATGAATTATTAATCACATTCACAAACACGATCATTTAATAAACTTATTTTATATCAGAACATTTTATTATTTATGTTAATGTAATCAGTCATATTTTAAAACCTCACATCCATTATACATTATATTAATATACAACTCTGTGTGTGTTTCAGGTTGCGTGATTGTAGTCTTTCAGGTGAAAGTTGTTCTTTTCTGTCCTCAGTTCTCAGTTTAAACTCCAGTCTGAAAAATCTGGACCTGAGTTTTAATAATCTGAAGGATTCAGGAGTGAAGGTTCTCTCTGATGGACTGAAGAACCCAGACTGTAAACTGGAGACACTGCAGTAAGTTCATCACTCTCTCACCGCACTTACAGTTGTGATCAAATTTATTCAACCCCCACTGAAATAAAGTGTTTTGGCCAGTTTGACATTGATTTGGATCATTTCAGTCATCTTATTTACAATTATATCAAAGAGGCACTTATAAATTAGACAAATATAACATAATATTTATGATGGAATAACCACAAATGTCTTTACTGTGCTCACATCATTATCAGTTTTATTCAACCCCCTAGTGACATTATTTTTTAGTACTTAGTACAACATCCTTTTCCAGTTATGACAGCTTTCAAGCATGAAGCATAGCTTGACACAAGTGTCTTGCAGCGACCTATGGGTATCTTAGCCCATTCTTCATGGGCAAAAGCCTCCAGTTCAGTCACATTCTTAGGCTTGCGCACTGCAACTGCCTTCTTTAGGTCCCACCAGAGGTTCTCAATTGGATTTAAGTCTGGTGATTGCGATGGCCACTCTAGAATGTTCCAGCCTTTCATATTCAACCATGCTCTAGTGGACTTGGATGTGTGCTTCGGATCATTGTTCTGTTGGAAGGTCCAACGTCTCCCAAGCCGCAGGTTTGTGACTGACTCCATCACATTTTCCTCCAAGATCTCCTGGTACTGAAGGGAATTCATGGTACCCTGCACACGTTGAAGCTTCCCTGTACCATTAGAAGCAAAACAGCCCCAAAGCATAATTGACCCCCCGCCATGCTTCACAGTAGGCAAGGTGTTCTTTTGTTCATAAGCCTGGTTCTTCCTCCTCCAAACATAGCGCTGGTCCATTGTCCCAAACAGTTCTAATTTAGTTTCATCTGACCACAGTACACTGTCCCAAAACCTTTGTGGCTTGTCCACATGACTTTTGGCATACTGCAGTCGACTTTTCTTGTTCTTTGGAGTCAGCAAGGGGGTGCGCCTGGGAGTTCTGGCATGGAGGTCTTCGTTATGCAGTGCGCGCCTTATTGTCTGAGCTGAAACTTCAGTGCCCACATCTGACAGGTCTTTTTTCAGTTCCTTAGCAGTCACGCGGGGATTTTTCTCCACATTACGCTTCAGGTAGCGCACAGCAGTCGCGGTCAGGATCTTCTTTCTGCCACGACCAGGTAACGTTTCCACTGTGCCCTTTAACTTGAACTTGCGAATGATACTTCCGATAGTGTCTCTTGGAATATTTAACAACTTCGCAATCTTTTTATATCCATTGCCATTCTTGTGAAGAGCAATAACCTCTTCTCTTGTCTTCTGGGACCATTCTCTTGCCTTCACCATGCTTGTAAACACACCAGTAGATGTCTAGAAGGAGCTGAGTATCACAGTCCTTTTAAATCTGCCTAATTGGTGCTTATCATGCTTGATTGCTGCTCGTTGACATCCACAGGTGTTTTCAATACCTGATTGAAAACACTGGAATGAACCTCTGTTCTTATGAGTGGTAGTTGTAAAGGGGTTGAATAATTGTGTCAATGAAGAAATCACAAAAAGGCCATTTAATACTTTATGACAAAAACAATTGATGCTATCTTAGTTGCATTTAGTTCTTTAACAAGTCCTTGTAAGATTTCATTATGAACACAATTACAAATGTGCACTGAATTCCATAAAACCCTTCGCAGCATTGGGGGTTGAATAAATTTGATCACAACTGTACACTAAACACAACCATCACATGTTCTATTACACTAAATCACTCTGATACACTCACTACAGTATCACACAGTGGAGTGTATATGGTGTACAGTGATGTGTGTATGGTGTACAGTTGTTAGGTTCCAAATCCCGAGCCGACCAAACAGCTGCGGTCCCGATGCCAAATCAAAAGCTGACCTGGACGTCAGCTACCAGTCATCAAACACACTGACTGTCCCGAGGATTCTGTTCCTGATGCTGGAGCCTTCTGAGTGCCAGAGTGGAAACATTTGAAAAGAAAAGACAACCACGCATGTGTTGATCAATGCTTCAATTTATTATGATTTACAGCTCGTTTATATAGGTAGATGTAAACAAACAAAACAAAGGCATTCTTCCCACAGTCTACTAACCAGGTGCATTTGAAAGAACTACAGTTACAACCCATGTCCCAACCGTGTGAAGCTTAAGCCCAAGCATTGTCCACAGTACAGTAACTAGCAAACATGTATTCCTCAGCCAGAAGCCAAGGTCAGTTAGGCCTTTAGCAGGGAAAGTGAGGCCTTTTAAGGTTCATAAGATCAACATGATTAAAGCTTCATAGTACATTACAATAAAGGGTTGAATTATAATTGAAATGAATTTAAATAATTAAGCATAACATAAACTCTCAAGCATATGACTAACCAACGTCAAAAATCTACTTCAATCTATGATATGAGTCTCTATTATACATTATAACCTTACAACAGTGATGAGTGTATGGTGGATGGTATACAGTGTTATTTGTTAATTGTTGTAATGTTGCTGATGCATGGTGAAGAATTAAGTCCTTAAACTTTTTAAAACCCAAAACTGGAGCAAATGCTAAATGCATCTAGTGGTGATGGGTGAAAATGAGGGTTTACAGCGATTAGTGCACAAATAGAGTTCCATTTTCTGTGGAAGTGCTGTTTAAATTGGTTCCATATTCTGAAGGAACTTCTAAATGAGACATCTTTAATGTGAGATGAAGATGTTTTGCTGAATGAACAAACTAAATCACCAAGTCAGGTTTAACGCAGTTAGCCTCCATCTGAAGCCAGGCTCAAGACGCAGCATCAGAACTCTGCTGCAACCAGCACTCTACAATTTGAAGGTCAGCTTCTCAAAGTTAGAATCTAAAGTTTGCTAAAGCCACACCCCCAAGCTCCTTATGTCTTTGGAAAAGTTGCTTTGAAAATAAGTCCAATTTATAGAAAAAGCCCTGAGGTAAAAAAGTGGTACTGACTGCAATAATAAATAAATTGATAAAGATTTATTTTAATGACATTAATTCAATTTAATATAGACCATCGAGTCAGATCTTTTTTTAATTGTGTTCAAAGTGGAATGAAATTTGTGTTGTAAAGATTTTTAACATCATCTGTCACCTGAATTTCTAAACACTGTAAACTATGATTATCCAATTGAAATGGTGAGTTATGTGGATATTCTTGAGCTACATTATTTAAGGAAATGGGTTCAGTCTCATTTAGATTTAATTTCTAACCTGATCTAAAATTAAATTGAGAGTCACCAAAACAGCTGGGAGAGATGTTTGAAGGTAAGAGAGAAATCAAAGTAAATCATCTGTGTATAAGGACACCTTTTGTTCCAGACCATTCCTCATTATGCCCCCGAAACCAGAGTAAGGGATAAGGGTTCGATGGCCAAAGCAAACAGCAGAGGACTCAAAGGGCAGCCCTGCCGAGCAGTGCCAAAAAGGGGAAAATGTCTGACTGCAGATAATTTGTCCTCACGGAAGCTAAGGCTGAAGCGTACAATAAATTAATAAATTAATTTAGGGTCAGAAGGGTGATATGACATCAAACAATGTATGTTAAAAAAAGATGTCTGTTTTTTATAAAAACCAGTTTGCTCTGAGGATATAACTGCAGGTAATATTGTTTCTAGTTGAAGAACTAAAAGTTTCTAATCTAAATTTATTAAGCTAATTGGACGGTATGATTGATCCCCGGAGGGAAACTGTGGTACTGCAACAGGCTGCATGCACGGTTCGCACATGTGCACTTGAAAGAACCCTTTACCCGCACTCCAGGCTCTGCCTCTAAACTGAGATCCACTCAGCATGGCATGAGCAGAGGGCTTTACAGTGTGGTGGTGCAACACACAACTCGCCCCCCGAGTACAACTCACCTCCAGAGTTTAGTTCCAGCGTCTTGGTGTGATGTTTCTATATGAAGTGTGTAGTGTTGTGTTGTGTGTTTTGTGTGTGTACTGAACCGTGTGCCCCGTACACAACACTTCATGATCAATACAACGTTCCACCCCCAGTATGTATGATATTGTTGGAATCATTCTCAGAGTTTATCTACAAGAGTCATGATATGAAACGTGTGTGTGTGTTTCAGGTTGTGCAATTGTAATCTATCAGGTGAAAGTTGTTCAGTTCTGTCCTCAGTTCTCAGTTTAAACTCCAGTCTGAAAAATCTGAACCTGAGTTCTAATTATCTGAAGGATTCAGGAGTGAAGGTTCTCTCTGATGGACTGAAGAACCCAGACTGTAAACTGGAGACACTGCAGTAAGTTCATCACTCTCTCACTGCACTTACACTAAACACAACCATCACATGTTCTATTACACTAAATCACTCTGATACAGAACCTGATAGATTTTATTCTTTGACTTCCTGTTTGTTTGATGTAATATTCTGATCATCATTAAATATAAAACTCTTCATTGTAATGATTTATTATTTATGATGTTATTGTTTAAGAGATCTGCTGATTGTGAGGTGATTTGGTATGTTCTCTGTCTGTGCAGGTTGAATCGTTGTGGTTTAACAGATGAAGGTTTTGTTGCTATGGCTTCAGCTCTGAGATCAAACACTTCGTCAAACCTGAGAGAACTGAATCTGTACTTCAATAAACCAGGAGAATCAGGAGAGAAACTCCTCACTGATCTACAGAATGATCCTCACTGTAACCTGGAGATACTACGGTGACACTCACACACACACACACAGAGACTGGTATTTCCTCTGATGCACACCTGATGTCTGATCTGGTTTCTTCTCTCCTACAGAATCTGATCTGTTCTTCTCTACAGAGGATTAAGTGAAGCACCAATACACACCATCAGTGATGAATCAAATCTTTTGCTGATTCATTTTGATTGTTATTATTAACAGTGACACAGTTAGAGCTTTGAAGTCCATGGTTCAGCTCATTCCTCTAACTAATAGATTGTTCTAGATGACATTATTAGATCAATAACACTAAAGCCTGAGTGTGGAAGCAGCATATAACACAAACCAAGTGAAGAGATCGACTTAAAGAAAGAAAGAAAAACCAGCCCAAGCGAACTCATGTCACTCCATTACTCACTTCCCTCCATTGGCTCCCTGTAGCTGCTCTCATTCAGTACAAGTCACTGACTGGCCTACAGGACCATTTCTGGATCTTCCCCTCCTAACTTCACTCTATCTTTTTCAAAATACACTCAGTCTCGTTCACTTCGCTCCAGTGATGATTGTCGCCTGGCGATTCCACCTCACCAAGGAGCTCATTCTCACTCCATGGCGTTCACGGTGGAACAATCTTCCCAACTCTGTACGTAAGGCAGAATCACTAAGCAGTTTTAAGAAGACACATCTGAAGACACATCTCTTTAATAAATTGTCAAATAACAATCAGGTTTGATGAATTTACAGTGTAGTTGGTTTTCTGCATAACTTCTGACTTTCTCATTTGTCATTTCCCATTTGTAAGTCGCTTTGGATAAAAGTGTCTGCTAAATGACTAAATGTAAATTTAATGTAAAAAGGAATGAATCAAACAGAATCAGATCAGAAAGACAAAGTTCATGTGGAACAAAGCACTTTAGGAAATGTGGATGTGAGCTGCAGAGTGAGAAAGCAGCTCAAAGAAAAAGGACAAAGTCACAGCCAAGAGTAAGCTCAGCGCACAGCTCGGTCATATGACCACCAGAGGGCAGCACTGAGAATGTACATACACAAAGATCCTGAACGAGGAAATATTGGTGTATATCACTCAGTTTAAATACATTTACTTTTGTTCTTCATGAAGATTTTCAGGCAGAACGTCTCCTCTGTGAAGCACGTGTTCTTTACTAGTTATAAAATAAAATGCAGTATGAAAACTGCAAAAGCACAGTGCAAAAAAAACTTTAGTGATTGTTTTATATTCTTAACAAAAAGTTAATTTTATTTAGCATTTTTAAATAAATTTTTATATTAAAATAATATGAAGTACAATATGTCTAATATGACAAATGTTTACGAATAATATATTTAAAATATTTATTTTTTTTGTGTGTGTGTGTGTGTTTTTCTCTAAAATATAAAAAATAACTGATTCAAATATATTACAGTTATTTCTGTGTTTGACAACGCAGGCGACAGTTTTAGATAGATAGGTAGAGAGGATACGTTAGTTAAATGCAATTAAAGCTGATTAAATGGATGGCAGTGCAGCGATTGATGGTTAAGAATAAATGCTAAATGTATAATGTATAGCGTGTAAATAGTCATGTGACTGTATGTAAAGTGTTGTTAGTGTCAAAGTTCAAAGCTAAAGTGTCCCGTAGTGTTAAAGGTTTGTTATCAGTGTATAGAGAATACAACAGAATGGTGGAAGAATCTTGAACAGTGCGTTTAGGAACTTTGGAGACGCTTTCTTTATTGATGCCATGTTTAGAAAGCGCACATGTCCACTGGGGGGCGCCGAGTGTGCGACCGTGTCGGAATCGACTCCTGAATCGATTGGGAGCGCGGTCTGAGGTGAAAAATGGCGGGAATGCTGGCGGGCTCAGGACTCTGAGGTAAATCTTGCTGATCATGTCGTTTCTTTGTCAGATTTAGAAGCTGTAAAGGAATAACGTTGTAGAGAGAAAAAAGAGAGGAAAACAAACACCCGAAATCTGTTCCAAATACTAACCAACAACCTGTGTGGTGAGTGTGCTGTGCGCATGCGCTGAAGCGGTGTCGGTGTGTGAGTGTTGTGACGGGGCTCGCGCTGAGGACAGTAACTGAAGAGCATCTGTTCATCTCAGAGTCTCCAAAAGTCTCCAATAACACCACAAACAGACGCTTTAACACAAAGAAACACCACAAACAGACGCTTTAACACAAAGAAACACCACAAACAGACGCTTTAACACAAAGAAACACCACAAACAGACGCTTTAACACAAAGAAACACCACAAACAGACGCTTTAACACAGAGAAACACCACAAACAGACGCTTTAACACAAAGAAACACCACAAACAGACGCTTTAACACAAAGAAACACCACAAACAGACGCTTTAACACAAAGAAACACCACAAACAGACGCTTTAACACAAAGAAACACCACAAACAGACGCTTTAACACAAAGAAACGCCACAAACAGACGCTTTAACACAAAGAAACACCACAAACAGACGCTTTAACACAAAGAAACACCACAAACAGACGCTTTAACACAAAGAAACACCACGAAAAGATGCTTTAACACAAAGAAACACCACGAAAAGACGCTTTAACACAAAGAAACACCACAAACAGACGCTTTAACACAAAGAAACACCACAAAAAGATGCTTTAACACAAAGAAACACCACGAAAAGACGCTTTAACACAAAGAAACACCACAAACAGACGCTTTAACACAAAGAAACACCACAAAAAGATGCTTTAACACAAAGAAACACCACAAACAGACGCTTTAACACAGAGAAACACCACAAACAGACGCTTTAACACAAAGAAACACCACAAACAGACGCTTTAACACAAAGAAACACCACAAACAGACGCTTTAACACAAAGAAACACCACAAACAGACGCTTTAACACAAAGAAACACCACAAACAGACGCTTTAACACAAAGAAACGCCACAAACAGACGCTTTAACACAAAGAAACACCACAAACAGACGCTTTAACACAAAGAAACACCACAAACAGACGCTTTAACACAAAGAAACACCACGAAAAGACACTTTAACACAAAGAAACACCACAAACAGACGCTTTAACACAAAGAAACACCACGAAAAGACGCTTTAACACAAAGAAACACCACAAACAGACGCTTTAACACAAAGAAACACCACAAAAAGACGCTTTAACACAAAGAAACACCACAAAAAGACGCTTTAACACAAAGAAACACCACAAACAGACGCTTTAACACAAAGAAACACCACAAACAGAAGCTTTAACACAAAGAAACACCACGAAAAGACGCTTTAACACAAAGAAACACCACAAACAGACGCTTTAACACAAAGAAACACCACAAACAGACGCTTTAACACAAAGAAACACCACAAACAGACGCTTTAACACAAAGAAACACCACGAAAAGACGCTTTAACACAAAGAAACACCACGAAAAGACGCTTTAACACAAAGAAACACCACAAACAGACGCTTTAACACAAAGAAACACCACAAAAAGACGCTTTAACACAAAGAAACACCACAAACAGACGCTTTAACACAAAGAAACACCACAAAAAGACGCTTTAACACAAAGAAACACCACAAACAGACGCTTTAACACAAAGAAACACCACAAAAAGACGCTTTAACACAAAGAAACACCACAAACAGACGCTTTAACACAAAGAAAGCCGCTAGAACAGGGGTCTCAAACTCAAATTACCTGGGGGGCACTAACCAGGCTGTTTTCGATGAGGGGCCAGAATAAAGAATTGCAACAAAAAGCAGCAGGAAAATGGAAAATCAACTATTTATATAATAACTATGTACACATATTTTAATTCAAATATATTTTGTACATTCAAATACACTCAGTGCTTGCTACCAGAAACTTGACAGTGCTTCTTCTGACACAAATGAGCCACATTTGCTTTAAGTGAGTTTGCAGTGAACACTCTGATGATGGACTGGAGATGGGCATCGGTCAGTCTGGATCTGTGCTTGGATTTATTAAATTTTACAGTTGAGAAGAGTTTTTCACACACATATGTACTTTTTTTCCCCAAGTAAACTTTTCTTTTATTTTTTGAGTGTTGAAAGTGACATTTTTGCTAACAAAACGTTTTTACTGGGAATGGTGAGCGCATCCACCTTACCTTCTGCACCTGCTATTCCCCTTCCTGCCACTGGTGGCGCTCAGTTCTTCTCCAGAGTTCTGATTTATCTCCTGTCTTGTTTATCTCTCTATCTCGCTGTTCGGTTGGGTTGGCTGTTTGCGTCTGATCTTCGGTAACGCGCTCTCCTGCTACCTTGTTTTATATTGCCTGTGTTTTGAGGATTACCTCTCTGGAGAGTTCGGTTTCCCGAGTGTCAGCGATCACCTTCATCGCGGCGTTACACCATCAGTACGTTTACTGGGGTTTGAGCGCTGTTTTCAATAAACCAGTTGTAGAATGTTGTGCTGTAACATGGGCACTATGCTTAAGGTATGCGTTGCGGGTGGACGAATAAAGGTGTGACACACGAGAGATGTACGATACATGTGGAAAAGAGTAAAGCGATTCGGAGTTCCTATTACTACACGAGTCTGTGTCTTTCATTAGCACCAGAGACACGTCTACACCAGTGACTGTTATACTGTTCATGAAGTTCAAGTTCAAGTTATTTATTTATAGAGCGCTTTTTACAACAGTACATTGTCACAAAGCAGCTTTACAGAATGAAAAGCCTTTAGACCCCCAAAGAGCAAGCTGAAGTGACAGTGGCAAGAAAAAACTCCCTTTTATGTTGTTATTTAAGGAAGAAACCCTGGGAGGACCAAGACTCAGTGGGGGACTCATCCTCCTTGAGCGGCCAGGCAGCAACAACAATGTAGGACAGCTATGTACAGATATTAATATCCAGATATTCATCCACTCCGGCTTCGTTTCTGAGTACAACCCGTTACACGTAGAGACGTGCAGCTTACGAGTGGGATGGGCTTACGCAGCAGGCGCTAATCACCAGGCAACGCAGCATATTTTTACAAAAATAAAGACAACACACAAACACCACATTACAAATTAAGATAAAATACAAAAATTGACATAATAATGTATAAATAATTAAACCAAATTGCAAGCCAGATTATTATAAATTTTTTATTTATTTATATATTTTTTAATGCTTATTTTGTTAACCTTTGAGGGGCCTGCTTCGCGAAGACTGCTTCGCGGGCCAGATGTG
The DNA here is from genome assembly GCA_019802505.1 of Corydoras sp. C115. Classification (NCBI taxonomy): domain Eukaryota; kingdom Metazoa; phylum Chordata; class Actinopteri; order Siluriformes; family Callichthyidae; genus Corydoras; species Corydoras sp. C115. The sequence goes on along the minus strand of JAFMOC010000418.1, from coordinate 447,123 downwards.
GCCCGTGGGCCGGGACTTTGAGACCCCTGCTCTACAGGCATTAACCAACATTGCTAAAAATCATAGTTACCTGTAACTCCACTCTCCAATATTACTGACGGAATACCCAGAACAAATCCTCAGCACTGAATTCAGCATTTCTCCTGCGGATTCTGTGAATCCCACACACGCGTTCTAAGCACACTTCTCCCAATGCTGGCCCGCTTCGGATTGCTAGGGAGCTCAATATATACTTGTGTTAATTGGTCTAGCGGCAGCGCTTCCTGCTAGGTCCTAGTGCCCCTCTGATTTCCTTTTCCACCGGGACCTTATGTCTCACAGGCTACATAAAAAAACAGGAAAGCATTAAACTTAAAAAGATTAAATTTGGAAGGCAGATAATGATCAGTTTTGATTTTATTTAACTACTGAATGAGTTGTTCTCTCATTTGCAAGTCGCTTTGGAATAAATCGTTTGGTAAATATTAATATAATGTAATACATGTAAGTGTGTGTGTGTGTGTGTGTGTGTGTGTGTGTGTGTGTGTGGAGTACCTGAGTTCTCTGGTTTCTGGATGATGATTCTGTTATCGTCGTTCATCTGGGACATCATGTAAATATCATCATAAATAGCGCTCATCTTGAGTCCTGTATTATTTATTTTTTTTTTATGAAATGTTCCTGTGACTTTAGGCTGCTATGCTGTAATTAACCTCTATATCTCTGTAACTCACTGCTACACTGAGTTTAACCTCTCTCTCTCTCTCTCTCTCTCTCGCTCGCTCGCTCGCTCTCTCGCTCTCGCTCGCTCTCTCTCTGTGACACTGAGCAGCCATGAGCGAGGCTACAGGTATTAAGCAAATCGGTTTTGGGGTTTTTTGTTTTTGTTGATGTTCCTGTGCTGAGGTGGAGCCAGTTCCTCATACTGTATGAGTTCAGATAATGATCTGCTTGTGGTTGTGGTGCTGGATGTGTGAGCTGTTGTTTGTAGAAATGCCCCCTCCATCCATTATCTTCCACTTTATTCTCTATTAGGGTCGCGGGGGAGGGGGTGGGGGGGTTCACCATGCCCATCCAGGGGAGAAGGTTTTGAGCGCTGCGCGGTTACATCCAGGACAGGGGGGGGGGGGGGGTTAATCTGTTGCTGGACACACACACTCACACACTCTATATGGGGCAATTTGGAGAATTCAATTGACCTTGATCCATGTTTTTTTGGACTGTGGGAGGAAACCGGAGAACCTGGAGGAGACCCACTCGGACACGGGGAGAACATTTAAACTCCACCCAGATTGGGATTCAAACTGGGAATCCCTAGTGCTGAGAGGAGAACATGCTAAACCACTAAGCCCCTCTCTCTCTCTCTCTCTCTCTCTCTGTGTATATATATATATATATATATATACTGTAAAATACAAGGATAAAGGAAATGTGGCAGTGGTGACAAACATTGTTAACCATATGACAGGATGTTTCATTGCACGTATTAAAACTATATACTATGTACAAAGCAACTTTACAGAGTTCTAAACCTTGAAACCCCCGAAGGGCAAGAGGAAGAGACAGTGGCAAGACAAAACTCCCTGTTATGTTGATATTTTAAGGAAGAAACCTTATGAGGACCGAGGCTCAGTAGGGGGGTACTCATCCTCCTCGAGTGGGGGGAGGGGGCAGCATCAACAGTGAAGAATTCAATTGACTTCATCCATGTTTTTTTGGACTGTGGGAGGAAACCGGAGAACCCGGAGAAAACTCACGCGGACACGGGGAGAACATGGAAACTCCACCCAGATTGGGATTCAAACAGGGAATCCCTAGCACTGAGAGGAGAACATGCTAAACCACTAAGCCGCTATATATATATATATATCCTGTCCTGGGTCTATCTGCCCAGCGTGCGAAACGTTCTTCCCTGGATGGGCATGGGGAAAAGCTGATCTGATGGCTTTTCGGTCCCTAACGAGCAGCCAGAACGTCTTCATTCACGTAAATAGCTTCATGTTCTGTCTCCGTGTTCCATGAACTCTTCAACTTCCTTTTGCTTGTAGCTTTTGTGTGGTTTGCATAAGGTTCTCTGGACGTTTCTAAAGTTCTCTCATGTAGCTGTGATGAACATCAGAGTGTCTGGGTCTGAGGCACAGGAAGTAAAGCAGGCCACAAACACACCACAAGTTCCCTTTTAACTCTATACCAGGAGTCTGGTATGTGATGATTGCCGCCTGGCGATTCCACCTCACCAAGGAGCTAATTCTCACTCCGTGGCATTTACCACTGCAAAATGGTGGAACGATCTTCCCAACTCTGTCCGTAAGGCAGAATCACTAAACAGTTTTAAGAAACTACTTAAGACGCATCTCTTTAACAAATACCTGTTATAAAAATAAAAAAAAAGGTGGGGGGGGGGCGCAACTTCGAATAACAATCAAGTTTGATGAACTTACAGTATAGTTGGTTTTCTCCATGGCTTCTGACTTGTGGTGTTCTCATTTGTAAGTCGCTTTGGATAAAAGCGTCTGCTAAATGACGTAAATGTAATGTAAATGAGTATTATTCCTATGTGACTGAATGCATTTTATTAATGCTCTCTTTTTGTTCTCAGCCATCATTTAATCCTGGTGTTCTATGTTTTTAAATTGTGGCATCATGGATAACATTAACATAGAAAATTTGACCCCGATGTGGCCCACATCCGCTGTTTTCATTTGGCCCGATTGCCCCATGGATTAACTGCTCTTGGGGGGAAATGGTTCTGGTGCAAGATATTGGTCACATATGCAGCAAATTAGGGGCAAGTGGCAGCTTGTGGACGAGGTGTGTTTCGGTACATGTGGGCCATGTTTTTATTTACGTATGATATTTAGAATTACATCCATGTGACGTAAAAGCAATAAAAATAGCTCTGGTCACATGACCCCACCCTATGGAAATAATAATAATAGTGAAAAAAAGAACCCAGTTTGGTCACTCGGCTGCTGCTTTTGTCCAATGAGACGTACAAGTATCCAAACTTGGTTGGGGTTAGAACACAGGGTTCATAAAGAACCCCCTGGAACAATGAGGGTTAAGGGTCTTGCTCAAAAAGCCACATTGGTAACTTCAGGGGACCTGGGATTTGAACCCACAACCTTCAGATTGACAGCCCAACACCCGAACCACTGATGCAGCATGTGGGCTAAATTCCATGTTCCAGGTTCTTCCCATTCTAGAACTCCAAATCTTGAGCAGAATTGGCACTGCTACTTACATGTGGCCCTAATCTGGCTCACATCTTGTAATCCCTCTATTGGGGGTTCCCCATGCCCATCCAGGGGAGAATGTTTCGGGCACTGGGCAGATACACCCAGGACAGGGAGCAATATATTTTCTATACACTCACACACACACTGTATATGGGGCAATTTGGAAAATTCAATTGACCTTGAATCCATGTTTTTGGACTGTCGGAGGAAACCGGAGAACCCGGAGGAAACCCACGCAGACACAGGGAGAACATGCAAACTCCACCCAGGAATCCCTAGCACTGAGAGGAGAACATGCTAACCACTAAGCCCCCGTGTCATCCTAACTCTTAATTTAGCTTTTTCTTATTTTATAACTGCATTAAAGTTCTATGTGTCTTACGTATTTTAATGTTTTTCTGTTTTATTTGTTTTGTAAAGCATCTTTGAGGTCCCTAAAAGCGCTATATAAATAAAATGTATTATTATTATTATTATTATTATAACTCTCTTCTCTTCCCCAAAATATCCTCCCCGTGTCATCACTTTTTAATTCTTCCCCGTTCTTTAACCATAAACATCATCACTGGAACTGGATCCTTTGAACTTGTTCTGATCTTTACATCTCGCACCGTTGTTTCAGTTGGGCGTTTAGTTTATTAAACTCTGTATAAACCCGTCAATGTGCAGCCAATGGGCCGGATGAAAATAAGGGATGTGGGCCACGCCAATGCTGTTTGTACGTACGTCCACATGACTCTGATATACTCTCAGTCCAAATGCAGATGTGGAATAAATGCTTTAATAACAAAAATAAAATGCATAATTACAGAGAAACTGTTTTTACAGTTTGGTTCGTATGATTGAAGTCTCACATCTCACAGATTCCAACCACAGGGAACACACAGGGGTAATCAGCCCAGGTGGAAATGGTGGATTTTGCCAAACGAAAGCTTGTGATGCCACAGTCCTCATTGTTTTCATAATCATTGGGTTCACCTTCCCACCAGAACCTGAGAACATATTAAAGCAGAGGGTTCTAATGAACATACACACAGGTACTGTATGTTTACATCAGTAAAATCCATCAAACTATTAAAAACGCTTAAATTAAGCTGACTGAATTTACAAATAACGTTTATAGAATAAAGTGTTAATACTGGATGTTTCCAAAAAAAAAAAAAATAAATAAATAAAGAGAAAGTTTCGGGCGCTGGGCAGATACACCCAGGGCGCCAATCCATCGATGGGCACACACTCACTCACACAGACACACTCTATATGGGGCAATTTGGAGAACTCAATTGACCTTGATCCATGTTTTTGGACTGTGGGAGGAAACCAGAGAACCGGAAAAGGAACCACACGCCGACACGGGGAGAACATGGAAGCTCCACCCAGGAAAACAGAGAACCCGGAGGAGACCCACGCGGACACGGGGAGAACATGGAAACTGCACCCAGATGGGGTATATATATATATATATATATATATATATATATATATATATATATATATATATATATATATATATATATATATAAGAGAAGAAATTAGGAAAAGTAGGTAGGTATGACTTAGGTATATATATATATATATATATATATATATATATATATATATATATATATATATATGTGTATATGTGTGTGTGTGTGTCAGAAATGCGTTTATTGAACGCTAAATTGTTCCACCACGTCATCTAGTCTTTTAAAGTGAACGCTAATCGCTGAGTAACAGGGTTCTGGTTTCTCTAACAATCATTCTGTCACACTCGCTACCTCGATCTAAAGCAGCTGCGCAATTGAAATGCAGATCCGCCGCGCCTTAATGTGCTAAAGGGAGCCAGGCATGCAGGTAGCAAAATAACTGAATTTATTAAAGGTGTAGAGACACTAAAAAGCATAGAGCAGGGGTCTCAAAGTGCCGGAAGCAGTCTTTTTTGGCCCCTCAAGGGTTAACAAAATAAGCATTTAAAAAAAAAAAAAAATTATAATTATAATCTGCCCCGCAATTTGGTTTAATTATTTATACATTATTATGTTAAACTTTATATTTTATCTTAATTTGTAATGTGGTGTTTGTGTGTCTTTATTTTTTTTGCGTATGCTGTGTTGCCTGGTGATTAGCGCCTGCTGCGTAAGCCCCACCCACTCGTAAGCTGCACGTCTCTGCGTGTAACGGGTTGTACTCCGAAACGATGAACAGTATAACAGTCGCTGGTGTAGACGTGTCTCTGGTGCTAATGAAAGACACAGACTCGTTTAGTAATAGGAACTCCGAATCGCTTTACTCTTCCACATATATCGTACATCTCTCGTATTCGTCCACCCGCAACGCATACGTTAAACATAGTGCCCGTGTTACAGCACAACATTCTACAACTGGTTTATTGAAAACAGCGCTCAAACCCCAGTAAACGTACTGATGGTGTAACGCCGCGATGAAGGTGATCGCTGACACTCGGGAAACCGAACTCTCCAGAGAGATAATACATAGAACAGAACTCCGAGCGCCACCAGTGGCAGGAAGGGGAATAGCAGGTACAGAAGGTAAGGTGGATGTGACACTACGCTATGCGCTCACCATTCCCAGCAAAAACGTTTTGTTAGCAAAAATGTCACTTTCAACACTCAAAAAATAAAAGAAAAGTTTACTTGGGGAAAAAAAGTACATATGTGTGTGAAAAACTCTTCTCAACTTAAAATTTAATAAATCCAAGCACAGATCCAGACTGACCGATGCCCATCTCCAGTCCATCATCAGAGTGTTCACTGCAAACTCACTTAAAGCAAATGTGGCTCATTTGTGTCAGAAGAAGCACTGTCCAGTTTCTGGTAGCAAGCACTAAGCAAACACTGAATGTATTGTGTAATGTAATGTGGCTTAGTGGTTTAGCATGTTCTCCTCTCAGCGCTAGGGATTCCAGGTTCGAATCCCTATCTGGGTGGAGTTTCCATGTTCTCCCCGCGTCCGCGTGGGTTTCCTCCGGGTTCTCTGGTTTCCTCCCACAGTCCAAAAACATTGATCAAGTCAATTGAGTTCTCCAAATTGCCCCATATAGAGTGTGTATGTGTGAGTGAGTGTGTACCCAGTGATAGATTGGCGCCCTGTCCTGGGTGTATCTGCCCAGCACCCGAAACGTTCTCCCCTGGATGGGCAAGGGGAAGCCCCCGCGACCCTAATAGAGGATAAAGCGGAAGATAATGAATGAATGAATGAATATGTGTACATAGTTATTATATAAATAGTTGATTTTCCATTTTCCCGCCGCTTTTTGTTGCAATTCTTTAATCTGGCCCCTCATCGAAAACACAGCCTGGTTAGTGGCCCCCAGGTAATTTGAGTTTGAGACCCCTGGCATAGAGGTACTAACGCGAGCGAACATAAAAATAAACGACGTGCACTGAGGAAGGGGAACACAGGAGATAAATACAAAAAGACACCCGACCACGTGCACAAAACAAACCAATGAAAAGAAAGAGCTAATTAACCTAAATGAGGACCATGAACAAAAGTTAATTAACTCAATGAATAACCGAAGAACAGGTGCCCTAGGCACCTGTTCATTTACATTTAGAAGAAAGGGCAATTGATAAAAACTGTTTTTTGGTTGGAGGTAATTCTTCTGTCATAATAACATCAGTCCACGATGCATTTTATTTAACTTGTTGAGGTAAATAAACATACAGTGCATCCGGAAAGTATTCACAGCGCTTTTGTTGTTGTTAACATTTTGTTACGTTACAGCCTTATTTCAAATTGTATTAAATTTATCTCTTTCCTGAAAATTCTACACAAAATACCCCATTATGACCATGTGAAAAAAGTTTTCTTGAGAGTTTTGAAAATTTATTAAAATTAAAAAACACAGAAATCATATTTACATAAGTATTCACAGCCTTTGCTTAATACTTTGTAGAACCACCTTTGGCAGCAATTACAGTCTCAAGTCTTTTTGAATATGATGCCACAAGCTTAGCACACCTATCTTTAGGCAGTTTTGCCCATTCTTCTTTGCAGTACCTTTGAAGCTCCATCAAGTTGGATGGGAGACGTCTGTGCACAGCCATTTTCAGATCTCTCTAGAGATGTTCAATCGGATTCAAGTCTGGGCTCTGGCTGGGCCACTCCAGAACATTCACAGAGTGGTCCTGAAGCCACTCCTTTGAGATCTTGGCTGTGTGCTTCGGGTCGTTGTCCTGCTGAAAAATGAACCGTCGCCCCAGCCTGAGGTCAAGAGCGCTCTGGAGCAAGTTTTCGTCCAGGATGTCTCTGTACATTGCTGCATTCATCTTTCCCTCTATCCTAACTAGTCTGCCAGTTCCTGCTGCTGAAAAACATCCCCATAGCATGATGCTGCCACAAACATGCTTGACTGTAGGGATGGTATTGGCCTCGTGATGAGCAGTGCCTGGTTTCCTCCAAACATGACGCCTGGCATTCACACCAAATAGTTCAATCTTCGTCTCATCAGACCAGAGAATTTTGTTTCTCATGGTCTGAGAGTCCTTCAGGTCCCTTTTGGCAAATTCCAAACGGGCTGCCTTGTGCCGTTTACTAAGCAGTGGCTTTTGCCTGGCCACTCTGCCATACAGGCCTGATTGGTGGATTGCTGCAGAGATGGTTGTCCCTCTGCAAGGTTCTCCTCTCTCCACGGAGGAACGCTGGACCTCTGACAGAGTAATCATCGGGTTCTTGGTCACCTCCCTGACCAAGGCCCTTCTCCCCCGATCGCTCAATTTAGACGGCCGGCCAGCTCTAGGAAGAGTCCTGGTGGTTCCAAACTTCTTCCATTTATGAATGATGGAGGCCACTGTGCTCATTGGGACCTTCAAAGCAGCATAAATTTTTCTGTATCCTTCCCCAGATTTGTGCCTCCGATTTTGTCTCGGAGGTCTACAGACAATTCCTTTGACTTCATGCTTCGTGTTTACCCTCTGACATGCAGTCAATTGTGGGACCTTATATTGACAGGTGTGTGCCTTTCCAAATCATGTCCAATCAACTGGATTTACCACAGGTGGACTCCATTTAAGCTGTAGAAACATCTCAAGGATGATCAGTGGAAACAGGATGCACCTGAGCTCAATTTTGAGCTTCATGGCGAAGGCTGTGAATACTTATGTAAATGTGATTTCTTAGTTTTTTATTTTTAATAAATTTTCAAAACGCTCAAGAAAACTTTTTTCACATGGTCATAATGGGGTATTTTGTGTAGAATTTCAGGAAAGAGATTAATTTAATATAATTTGGAATAGGGCTTTAACGTAAGAAAATGTGGAAAAAGTGAAGCGCTGTGAATACTTTCCGGATGCACTGTAAATAAACCATTAAAACAACACTCCCTGTGACGGGGATATTAAGGCGTGGTTGCACAATGGTTAGGGTGTTGGGCTATCACTCTGAAGGTTGTGGGTTCTAAGCCCAGGCCCACTGCAGTTACCAATGTGGGTCCTTGAGCAAGACCCTCATTGCTCCAGTGATGTTGTGATTAATCCTGTGCTATGCTTGTAAGTCACTTTGGATAAAAGCGTCCAATAAATGAACAAATGGGTATTAACGGGACCATCCTGCCACCGCTCCGTTCACACAGAAATAAAGTAGTGATTGTGAGAATACAAGTTTAGTTATTTTTAACAAAAATTAATTCCACATGTCCACATTTTTGTTCTTCCGTGTGGATCTGAGTCAGCAAGATAATTAGAAATAATACTGAAATTTCATGTTTATTATTATTTTTGTAAACTAGTAAATGTAATGTCTCTGGCATTCTGCTGGTTACTTACGTGGTGTTTACTGCGGAACCGTCTATCCAGTTCCAGCTTCCCTCCTTATTTCTGTCGCTCAGACCAATCCAGGCTTCTTTAGATCTGAAATGTTGATTGACGAACTCCTGAACACATCATGGAGATTAAACTCAATATTATTCATTCATTCATTCATTCATTCATTCATTATCTCCCGCTTTATCCTCTATTAGGGTCACGGTGGGGTTCCCCAAGCCCATCCAGGGGAGAACGTCTCGGGCGCCGGGCAGACAGACCCAGGACAGGGCGCCAATCCATCGCTGGGTACACACTCACATACTCAAACACTCTATATGGGGCAATTTAGAGAACTCAATTAACTTGATCCATGTTTTTGGATTGTGGGAGGAAACCGGAGAACCCGGAGGAAACCCACGCGGACACGGGGAGAACATGGAAACTCCACCCAGATGGGGATTTGAACCGGGAATCCCTAGCGCTGAGAGGCGAACGTGCTAACCACTAAGCCACCGTGCCGCCCCTCAATATTATTTATATTCTTATTAGGGGTCCAAATCTCTCAGTGTCTGGCGATTCGATTCTGATTTTTGAGTTCACGATTCGATTCAGAATCGATTTTCGATTCAGAAAAGATTTTTTTCAGTTCAAATGCTCTTTAAATTTTGTTTAAATGATGTGATTGACAAGATGAAACGACAATGTAAACAAATAGAACATTTATTTAAAATAATCGAATCCCACTCTCCCTGTCAGTTCGGGAGGGTTGGGCCCCTCCCCCTGTCTCCCGTGTGCCTTGAGCAGGGATTGGGTCCTACCTGATCACGTGCGACCTGCTGACTGCACTTCTAGCACGCATGCGCAGTGAGTCAGCAGGTCAGCATTACAGAGTGTACACGCTAGTGTGCATATGCTCTATTGCCACGTCGGGTTTTCAGTGTGGGTTGTTTTTTATTTCTACATTTCGCTCTTGGCTCGTCACGCTGTGCATTCAGCGGCTTTTCCGCTGCTGATATTTATTTTGTATTTGGGTTCTCGGCACGTCTCGTCTCGTCCACAGCGGCGTTCCCGCTGTATCATTTTGTTTTGTATTTGGCTTTCGGCTCCTTCAGCGGTGTTACCGTTGTACTTGGCTAATAAAGTGTGTCAGGAATTTAAAATTTCTTATTATACATAATGAGAATCTCAATATGGCCGAAAGACAAAGACTTCTGAGTTTCCCGCCACTAGGAAAATACTGGGCTGGGATTGGCTGATTTAAAACCTAGGGTGGTAATTTATTATTGGCTTAAAGCAGTTAAGGGGCGGGAACTAGACGTAACGCATATACACCCAGGTAAACACAAGGGAGGGGCACTTTCACTCAGACCCGGAGGCAGACAGCATCGGAACACTGAGGAGGGCAGACCGCTGGCCAGCGTGAGTAACTGAAGGTGTCCATGAAGTTTTCTTTTGTCCTCAATAAATCAGTTGAGGCGACCATCTTTGCATAGGCTCGTTCTTTCTGCCTTTTTCAAAATCAAAAGATCCTAACAAGTGCTTTTTGTTCGCTTACCTGGTAGCCTGGCTCACTATTAAATCTCCACCACACCGCGCTGCGCCGCCAGCTTCCGGACAGCGTGCCCCGATCGTGACAAAATGCTGACCTCCGAAAACGCCTGCAAAGTCCAGGATTCCTCATCCGGATAAGCACGCTTCTTTATTAAATACCTCCACGACCGCGTTCCCTGGCTTTTGGGTCGTCCCATTTTTATTTTAATTTTTTGTGTAGACTGTAGCAGCGTTAGCGTCGGCACTAACCGCTATTAGCCGCATCCTCCGGCTGTTGGCAGCGTTAGCTTCGGTGCTAGCTTGCTATTGCGTGGTGTTTTTCGGCTGCAGCACCGTCTACTCTATCTCGGCGTTAGCCCCGCCAATAGCATTGGCTATTTTAAGTCGGCACTGGCCACGACATTAGCCGCGTTTTTGGGCTGCAGCATCGGCTACCTTATCTCGGCGTTAGCTCCGCCATTAGTCGAATCCCCGGCTACAGCTTCCCGGCTAATTTAACCCGGCGCTAGCCACGCCAGTAGTTTTCCCCCGACTGCAGCAATCGGCCTTCTTAGCGTGGCGCTGGCCCCGCCATTTAACGTTCGCTGCAGTACTCGCTCCCCGGAGGTTGGAGCGATGAGGGGTATTGACCGGGTCCCGGAGTATGGGGAGATTGTGCTCCCCCTCGCGGCCTCGACTAAGCTCCCGGCACCCTGTGACGGAGTGGCGTTAAAGCCACTGTCGCAGGGTGTTCGACCTGGTGACCAGTTGGGAGCTTTCGGACCGAGAGAGCATCCGCGCTCTCCTCCGTGCGAGTCTCCTGACTCCACGGAGGCCCCGTTCAGCGAGCTCTTCCTCGCCACTCGAGCCCTGCTGCGCGCTCCTCCGTGCGAGCCTCCCGGCTACAGGGTTCACCCTCTCAGCGAGTTTTTTCTTGCCGCTCGGGACCCGCCGCGCGCTCCTCTGTGCGAGTCTCCTGACTCCACGGAAGACCCGTTCAGCGAGCTCTTCCTCGCCGCTCGGGCCCCGCCGCACTCTCCTCTGTGCGAGTCTCCTGACTCCATGGAAGACCCGTTCAGCGAGCTCTTCCTCGCCGCTCGGGCCCCGCCGCGCGCTCCTCCGTGCGAGTCTCCTGACTCCACGGAAGACCCGTTAAGCGAGCTCTTCCTCGCTGCTCGGGCCCCGCCGCACGCTCCTCCGTGCGAGCCTCCCGGCTCCATGGTTCACCCTCTACGCGAGTTCTTCCTCGCCGCTCGGGATCCGCCTTGCTGTTCTCCTCGCGTTTCTTCTCACGGTTCTCCTCACGGTTCTCCTCGCGTTGCCCCTCGTGGCTCTTCTCGCGTTGCCCCTCGCAATTCTCCTCGCACTGCGCCTCTTGACGCTCCGCATCAACGCGTTTTTCCTCGCGAAGCTCCTCGCATTGCTCCTCGCGTTTTTCCTCACGTTTTTCCTCGTGCTGCACCTCGTGACGCTCCGCGCGACGCTCAAGGTGACGCTCCGCATGCGTCTCAACGCGTTTTTTATCGCGATCCTCCTCGGGATGCTCCTCGCGTTGCTCCTCATGCTGCCCCTCTCGTTGCTTCTCTCGTTGCTCCTTGCGGTTCTCCTCGCGATACTCCGCGCAGTGCTCCACGTGGTTCCCCGCGGGGTTTGCCGCATGGTGGTCAGTGCGGTTCTCCGCGCGTCTCCCCTGGATCCTCTGATTCACCGCCCTGTGTGTTGCCCAATGTTGGCAGCGTGCCACGGCACGTCATAGGGGAGCCGCGTCGCGCCGCTAGGGCGCCCCCGCGCACCGTCAGCAAGCCCCTGCTCGCCGCGAGCGTTCTCTCACCCGTGTTCGGTGAACCGCCGCTCTTAGTAGGCGATCCGCCGCGAGTCATCCGCGCCGTGTGGTCAGCCTATCGCTCCACGCTGAGCGCGAGACATTGATTCCCCCGCTCAGTGTCACCGGCGTCCCGTCCCCTGATCCAGGCCGTGCCGCCAGCGACACGCGCCGCGCCGCCTGCAAGTTTTGCAGAGTTCGGGAGGGTGTTCAGCCGGTCTACGGCTGTCGAGCCACGTCGGCCACGTCCAGTTCTAGGCCGTCCGGGGTCAGTTTAGTCTGCGTTCGGTGCTCGGACTCTGTCTCGTTAGACCAAGACAGTATGTTGTGTAGTGTGGACGTGGTACTGGTTCTCCCCCTTTGTGTCCAGGTGGCGGAGAGGAGGGAGACTGGGAGTCGAGGCGTGGTGCTCAGCGCGTTCCCCAGAGGGCAGTCCAGTGGTCTGGTGAGGAGGCAGTGGAGTTCTGTGGGCCCCGCACAGGATCAATTGACCCCTGCTTCGGACTGTAAGATCTCCGCGCTGGACTATGTGCCCTTTAATGTGGACCATTCTTCCTCCGCCCAGGACAAAGTGCCACCCACTCCGGACAAAGTGTTTGCTGGACTGAAGGTTTGGAGGGTGGAGTGGCTCTCATGGGACTCTGAACCAGCGACCCTGCTCAGGGTCCAAGATCGGGTCACATTTGTGTCCACTCGGGTCACATTTGCGTCCAATCGGGTCACATTTGCGTCCACTCGGGTAATTTCGGTGTCCACTCGGGTCACATGTTTTGTTTTGTTTTCTGCTTCCCCGGGTGCCTTTGCCCCCCGGTTGTTTTTGGGGGGGCGATATGTCAGGTTGGGAGGGTTGGGAGGGTTGGGCCCCTCCCCCCTGTCTCCAATGTGTCAGGTTTTGGCTGTTTCGGGCTTCCGTAGGTAGGGCCCATCCCCTTGAGGAGGGATTGGGTCCTACCTGATCATGTTCTTCTAGCACACATGTGCAGTGAGTCAGCAGGTCAGCATTACAGAGTGTACACGCTAGTGTTCATATGCTCTATTGCCACGTCGGGTTTTCAGTGTGGGTTGTTTTTTATTTCTACATTTCGCTCTTGGCTCGTCACGCCTTGCATTCAGCGGCTTTTCCGCTGCTTGCGTTATTTATTTTGTATTTGGGTTCTCGGCATGTCTCGTCATGTCCACAGCGGCGTTCCCGCTGTATCATTTTGTTTTGTGTTTGGCTTTCGGCTCCTTCAGCGGCGTTCCCGCTGTACTAAGCAAATAAAGTGCTTTTTGTTCGCTTACCTGGTCGCCTGGCTCACTATTAAATTTCCACCACACCGCGCTGCGCCGCCAGCTTCCGGACAGCGTGCCCCGATCGTGACACTCCCCCTACTCCATGCTTCCCACTAGCATGAACTAGCATGCTAGCAAACTACAACGGGAGCTGATCAACGAGCTTTGCTGTACGGTGGCTGAGTGGATCTGCAATGCGATATGCAGTACGCATGGGAGAGGGCGCCAAAAAATAAAACTTAAACACATTTTTAATAAATTCGATTCTTGGGCATTTTGAATCGTTTCAGAATCGCCAGAACTACGAATCACGATTCATTCGAGAATCGATTTTTTTTTTTCAGCACCCCTAATTCTTATACAGTATATATATATATATATATATATATATATATATATATATATATCATCTTTATAAGATCTGAGGCGGCATGGCTGCTTAGTGGTTGGAATGTTCTCCTCTCAGTGCTGGGGATTCCCTGTTTGAATCCCAATCTGGGTGAAGTTTGGGTGGAGTCTGGGTGGAGTCTCGGTGGAGTCTGTCCGTATGGGTTTCCTCTAGGTTCTCCAGTTTCCTCCCACAATCCAAAAACATGGATCAAGTTCAACTGAATTCTCCAAATTGCCCCATATAGAGTGTGTGTGAGTGAGTGTGTGCCCAGTGATAGATTGCTGCCCCCTGTCCTGGGTGTATCTGCCAAGCACCTGAAACGTTCTCCCCTGGATGGGCATGGAGAATGTCCCCTTCCCAACCCCTGCGACCCTAGTAGAGGATAAAGCGGAATATAATGGATGGATGGATGGATGGATAAGATCTGGACTTTATAATTGGTGACTAATTGGTAACACTGTTAAAAGCTTTTGATAGACTTTTAATAATTGCCTAAAGACAATGAGTTCTTGGAATTATCTTTTCTAATAGCTCATTACTCAAAGGGCTTATGGCTCTTACAAATATAGTTAGGCCATAAACCCACTCTGACTCTGACCATCATTTATTATGTACTGTGATGCTGACTCGCTTTACATGACTGTTCCTCTCACAGCCACTAGAGGGCGCTGACTCACCTGTTCCTCTCTGCTGTTGATAATCAGCAGATCAGCTTTGTTCTCTTTGCAGGTCTCTCTGCTTTCACTCCAGCTTTTCTTTTCATCGGTGATCCAGTAAATTTTATTATTAAAATACTTTAATCCTGATTTCAGATTACCTTCATGAGGAAAAAGAAAATCATTATGTTTCTGTAGGATGTAAATTCACATTTAGTCGATTAGCAGATGTTTTTTTATGGTTTCTCCTACCGTTGCTATGCTGATGACACTCAGCTTCGTTTGTCCGTTGTACCTGACGACGCCACCATCTCAAATCGGATATCCAACGCCTCACCGACAGATCTGATTGGATGATCCCATCATTTCAAACTAAATCATGACCTGACCTTCAGAACCGACGGTTCCACCATCTCTCCAGCCGACTTGCTCCGTAACCACGGTTACATCATGGACTCCCATCTTAAACTCGCTGATCATGTGACTAAAATGGTTCTTCTCTGTGGAAGATCAGTGTGTTCTTGACTGAACATGCTCCTCAGCTGTCAGTCCAAGCCCTCAGCCTATCCCGGCTCCGTTATTACAATGCATTGCTTGCCGGTCTCCCAGCTCGCACCATCAGACCTCTACAACTGATTCAGAACTCTGCAGGCCGACTTGTGTTCCACCAGCAATGTGAATCATGTGACTCCACCTTTCATCTCTGATTGGCTCCCTGTACCTGCTGTATTCAGTAAAAGACACTGACTCTGATCTAAAGGATGATCTCTGGATCTGACCCCTCTGACCTTCACTCTAGATTTTAAAACGCACTCCGACTCGTTCACTACGTTCTAGTGATGAATGTCACCTGGTGGTTCCACCTCACCACCACTCTGTATGGTTCTCCACTGATCAATGTTGGAACCATTTTCCCAACTCTGTTTGTAAGGCGCTGAGTAACTGAACATCTTTAGGAAACACACACACACACACACACACATATATATATATATATATATATATATATATATATATATATATATATATATATATATATATATATATATATATATATATATATATATATATATATATAGAGAGAGAGAGAGAGAGAGAGAGAGAGAGAGAGAGAGAGAGAGAGTTGAGAAGATGGTCCCATCATTGTTTTGAATCAGTTGTAGATGTCTGGTGGTGCATGCTGGGAGACCGGCACGCAGTGCATTACAGTAATGGAGCCGGGATAGGCTGAGGGCTTGAACTAACAGCTGAGGAGCATGTTCAGTCAAGAACACTCTGATATTCCTGATGTTCTACCGAAAGAACCATTTTAGTCACATGATAAGAGAGTTTAAGATGGGAGTCGATGATGTAACCATGGTTATGGAACGAGTCGGGTGGAGAGATGGCAGAGACATTGGTTCTGAAGGTCAGGTCATAATGGATTGATGGTTCAACTGGAATTATGAGAAGATCTGTTTTTACTAAATTTAATTTGAGATGACGGGATCATCCAATCAGATCTGTTGATGAGAAGATGGATATCTGATTTAAGATGGTGGCGCCGTCGGGAGAGTCATCAGCATAGCACATAGGACTTTAAATGTTTGTACATTAAACACGGAATAATCATTAAACTAACTCATATATATTTAACATTTCGAGTCTACCACATTGTAGAGTGGTGTTCCACTGAATGTTGGGGATTCAAACCCCAAGTTCATGAAACATTGTCAGTGTGGGCACTAAAGCCCACTGAACGTCCCTAAACCCATACTGTCAATCTGAAGGTTAGGGGTTCAAACCCAGAGTCCACCAAAAGTCGCCCATGTGGGCCATTGATCAGGACTGTATGTCAGCAGCGGTATTTGGTTATTTAGGTTATATGTCACTTTTGATAAAGTATTGGCATGACTTTTATATGTGGGACATTCATTTTGAACAAAACTATCATTTATATTGGCATCTCATTTTTTTTAGACAGATGTTACTCACCTAGTTTAGAAATCAAGCTCTGCAACTTATCTGTCTTCATCTGGTCATCGTATCTGGCCTGTAACTCATTAAGTTTAGTAGTCAGATTGTTGTGTCTGGTCTGTAATTGTTTGTTGTCAGTAGTCAGGTTGTTGTATCTGGTCTGTAATTGGTCCTTTTCTATAGTCAGGTCATTGTATCGGGTCTTTAATTGGTTGTTTTCAGTAGTCAATTCGTTGTAGCTGGCCTGTAACTGGTTCTTTTCTGTGGTCAGTTCATTGTATCGGGTCTGTAATTGGTTGTTTTCAGTAGTTAGATTGTTATATCTGGTCTGTAATTTGTTGTTGTCAGTAGTCAGATTGTTGTATCTGGTTTGTAATTGGTTATTTTCTATAGTCAGATCATTGTAGCTGGTCAGTAATTGGTTGTTGACAGTAGTCAGATCGTTGTATCTCGTCTGTAATTGGTTGTTGTCAGTAGTCAGATCGTCGTATGTGGCCTGTAACTCATTAAGTTTAGTACTGAGGTTGTTGTAGCTGGTCTGTAATTGGTTGTTTTCTGTAGTTAGGTCGTTGTATCTGGTCTGTAACTCATTAAGTTTAGTAGTCAGATTGTTGTAGCTGGTCTGTAATTGGTTGTTGTCAGTGGTCAGATTGTTGTATCTGCTCTGTAATTGGTTGTTGTCAGTAGTTTGGTTTTTTAAGGTGGTGTATTTGATCAACAGCAGTATAATGGACGCCAGTAGAACAAGCAGCAGACACGCTGAGATCAGTCTGGAACATCCGCTTCTGAAACAATCAGCTCCTGGAGGAACATGGAGAATCAGTTCTGCACATCATCATCATTATCAACAACATCAACACCATCATCATCATCAACATCAACACCATCGTCAACATCATCAACACCATCATCATTAACACCATCATCATCAACATCATCATCAACACCATCATCATCATCATCATCAACATCAACATCAACAACATCATCAACACCATCATCATCAACATCATCATCACCATCAACACCATCATCACCATCAACACCATCATCAACACCATCATCATCATTATCAACATCAACACCATTATCAACAACATATGTAGAATTAAAATAATGTTTTTAATGGCCAGTATTTAAGATTTCCATCCATCATCCATTAACTTCTGCTTAATCCTCTACTAGGGTCGTGGAGGGGGGTTCCCCATGCCCATCAAGGGGAGAAGATTTCGGGCGCTGGGCAGATACACACACAAACACACTCTATATGGTGCAATTTGGAGAATTCAATTCACCTTGATCCATGTTTTTGGACTGTGGGAGGAACCCGGAGGAAACCCACGTGGACACGGGGAAAACATGCAAACTCCACTCAGATTCTGAGAGGAGAATCACTAAGCCACCGTGCCACCCCATTTTTGCTTTATTAAAGCATATTAAATGTCATGGTCATCGAAGCAACACACACACACACACAGCAGATAAATTTTTAATAAAGAAATAAAGCATGAATATGTAAACAAACATGGGTTCGTACCAAACCTCAGAGCTGCAGTCGGGTCATGTGTGCTTCCCTGAAGGCTGATGATTTCCTGTGTATCCGCACAGTCGTCATTCGAATTCATGTCCTCATGTTCATCTCCCGGAGTCGGTGATTCGCTGCATTTCTTGCATCTTGCAGCTTTTTTGTAGATTGCAAAAGTATTTTTGTACATTTTTCTCAAAGCTCTGGAGCAGAGCCGAGGAGCCAAAAACCTCAGATGGTAAAAGTAACCGGCTTTTGGGCAGTTTTTGGTAAATCTGATGTCAGAACAGGAAGTAAAACAAAAGGGTCACATGAAAAACAACCCCACATTTCCCTTTTTATCACATCCAGTTTTCTATTATTAGTACATAACTTTATATTTTATGCTGATGCTTATTTAATGTTCTTAAATATTTGTGCTAAACAGTGCTGATGAAGCTGAACCCAAATACCACTCCACCAAAAATAAATAAATAAATAAAGTGGAGTGGTATTTGAGGTCAGCTTCATCAGGACTGTTTCCGAGAACCTTTGGCGGAAATTAAAAATGGAAATGAAAAGTAAATACATTTTCTCTGAAGGTTATTTGTGCTCGTCATTCAGTTATTCAGCCACCAGTGGGCAACAGCAACAGGCAGTCAGGGCCCGTAACAACAGTTTTTAGGATGCTGCATGTTTATCCGGCGCAGCAAACAACAGTTGGCTGCTGGTTTTGGCGCTACCTTGTGGACAGTATGTTGTTATTGTAGGTTTTTTTTTGTGTTTTCGATAACGCTGTGACAATGGGGCTGGGAAAGGAGAGGCGGGGCTAACGGTGTCCATCAGGAAAACGCTTACCTGGGCACTGAACTCCCCAAATTGCCTGGCTGGTCGTTCTGTCACGGTAGTCTACCTCGGGAAAAAGCGGATGCGCATAGGAAGCGCAGAGCCGCCGCGTTTACACGCGCTGAAGGGAGCCAGGCACGCAGGTAGCAGAGAACGGGTTTATTAAAGGTGCAGTAACACCACAAAACAAGAGGTACAAATGACTAGTGACATCAAACACAACGACCAGCACCGAGGACGAGAAACAAGGGACATAAATACAAAACGACACCAGACCATGTGCACCAAACAAACCAATCACAAGACGACGTTAATTAACTAACTAATAACCACTGAACGTTAATTAACGGAACAGAACGAGACTAAACACAAAACAGGTGACAGGTGCCCTAGGCACCTGTTACACAATTACACACCAAACGAAGAGAAATCAGAGCTTTATTAACGACATGATCTCACATTCAAGTCAAGTCAAGTCAAGTTTATTCTTCACATGCATAGTTATACACAGTGAAATGCTTGTACGACCCTAGAAAAGTCGACGGCAGCCGAACACAGCGGCGCTATCATCAGAAATAGGCAGAAAAAGTGATGCATCAGGAGAATAGGTGATAAAAAACAACCCGCTCCCAAACTATGCTTTAATAAGCTCAGGTTGGGGGCCCGAAAAAAACACCTTTTAGCACACAAGCAAATACAAACAAAGACATGGACAGGAAGAAGCTGTAGGAGACATGTCCATAAGGGATCGGAAAGGAGGGGCAGTCCATAGGAGAGCAGGGTAGAGCAGTTCATCAGGAAACCATAGCAACAGTTCTTCTGGAGGAATTTCAGTAGCAGCTCTCAAGGCCGAAGCTGATAAGGGAGCCAAACAGCAGATAAGACTCAGTTTGTTTTGGTGACTGTTCGCAGCCATTTTAGCAGCTCGAAACAGCTCGTGAATTTCTGATCTCCAACTCATCATTCGTTCGCAGAGCCGATAGCCTCTCCAGGATTGATTCCATATGGCGATTTAAATTCGTAGTCTGAGTCCCTATGGCTCTGCCCAGCATATCAGTCATGTTGGGCAGTTTCCTGGGGCTGTTGACATCTGACCCAACTCTCATAATTTTGCGATACACCAGGACCATGCATAATCCAATCAGCAAGAAATCCCAGGATCATAAATACGAATAGGTAGACATCTTCCACATCTTCCACGGACAGGGGGGCCAGACACACGATCCGCCAGTTTCCCCAGGCGTCCATCGTGTATCCAGACGCCAACGTGCCGTCCGGGCAAGCTGGCTCCTCCGAACCACGTCTTCTCCTCGAGAAGATAGTGTCAATAGCGTTGAGAGACCATTTAATTAGTTCCATATTTGCGTTTCGAAGAGCAGCGTTATGATAAATCCCGCACAGACAAGACAGAGAAGCCAAGCAGGAATGAGAGGATGGAGAGGGAGAAAGTGCGACCGCCTCCTACGAGAGCCAAGCGGACTGGCTTCTAATGTTAAAATAAGTTTCACACTTCACAGATCGCGTACACAGGGTGGTTACAGGGATAATCAGCCCAGGTCGATATGGTGGATTTTGCCAAACGAAAGCTCGTTATACCACAGTCCTCATTTCCTTCATAATCATTGGGTTCTCCGTTCCACCAGAACCTGAAAACACAATAAATAAATCTGAGGTGGAATTAATTAATATACATACAGGTCGTGATTTCCCAACACATCCACACTATTTAATTAATGAACGTTTGTTAATTATAATCACCCAATAATGTCACAAAGTGTCTGTAAAGATTGGTCTGGAGACGAGGATGCAGAACAAAGTGGGTTTATTGATAAACAAGGCAGAGGCAGGGTAGTGCAGGAGGAGGCGTGGTAGAGGAGAGTGTTGTCTACTGGACCCAGGCCGGGGTGGTGAACCTGGACGGAGGACTGGGCAGAGCACAACACCGAGCAAAACCAATAACAAAATAAAACAAAGCACACGATAAATCTAACGCTGTAGTAAGAGAACCCTACACTGGCTATGCGTGAAGAAAACCCGGAAAGACTAGTGAGGTTGTCTAGAGCAGACAAAACAACAAACCCTACAATAGAAAGAGCAGGTGTGTCCACGAGAGTGTATTCAAAAAACCTGAAAGAAGAAAGCGTGTAGAAAGTGTTCAAAGAGGTACGGTGAACTACACGGGACGACGAGCGGCTCAGGACGGAACTGCAACAGACATGGGGCGGGGAGACAGCGAGAATGTTAATACAAAGGGAAGAAAATCGTGTTAGTTCACCGAGAGAGAGCGGGTGAACTAACAGACATGGGGCGGGGAGACAGCGAGAATGTTAATACAAAGGGAAGAAAATCGTGTTAGTTCACCGAGAGAGAACGGGTTAGTAAACAGATCTGAATCATTAGTATGCTGGGTGAACACTGAGACACGGACGCCCTCAGGTGGTGACGCGCCAGCGGAGCAAGCTAGGGTGAGCGCGAACTCCGCCCCAACCGGCCGAAGCCGAACCACCTGAGCGGACGGACAGAGATCGCTCCCCGGACGCAGGACCTTAGGGGCAGGATGAACACTGAAAACAGAAAGAGGATCAGACAAACCACAGGGAGCGATCACAGAAAAACACAGACGTTCACTCATACAACGACAGAGACTAACCTAAACACAGAGGTGAGAGCGCGGATGCTAACACACAGCTAACACAAACAGACGCGCACTCACCGAGACCAGATATACCACAGGACACAATAGTAGAGAGAATAGCAGCCAAATAATCGCTCGGTATGTATGAATAAATCAGGGACAATACTTCGCGATTCGTCCCGTGTGAAGACAGAGCTTAAATAAGATAAACGACCCATCAAACAAATTAGCCTCACCTGGTGCCGGAGCAAAAGCGGAACTAGAAGGCGGGGCTAAGGGAGCGAGTGGCAGAGCGTGACGGAGAGACAGACGCAGAACCCGGATTTCTTACAAATAATCATAACGTATTTTAATTACGATCACCCAATAATCAGAACATATTTAAATTATGATCACCCAACAATTATAACATAATTAATTATAATCACTCAATAATCATAAATTCTTTTATTATTAATTAGGATCTCCCAATAATCATAACTTCTTTTAATTACGATCAGCCAATAATCATAAATTTTAATTATTGCCCAAATATCACAACATATTTTAATTATGATCAACCAATAATCATAATGTATTTTAATTAAATTCACCCAATAATTATAACATATTTTAATTGTGCAGTGGGTGGGAGGTGGTGGGTGGTACAGTGGGTGGGAGGTGGTGTGTGGTGCATTGTGTGCTACAGTGGGTGAGAGGTGGTGTGTGGTGCATTGTGTGCTACAGTGGGTGAGAGGTGGTGTGTGGTACAGTGGGTGGGAGGTGGTCCAGTGTGTGGTACATTGGGTGGGAGGTGGTGTGTGGTACATTGGGTGGTAAATTGGGTGGGAGGTAGTGTGTAGTACAATGGGTGGTACAGTGTGTGGTACATTGGGTGGGAGGTGGTGTGTGGTACAGTGGTTGGTGCAGTGTGTGGCATAGTGGGTGGGAGGTGGTGTATGGTACATCGGGTGGTAAATTGGGTGGGAGGTGGTGTGTAGTACAATGGGTGGTACAGTGTGTGGTACATAGGGTGGGAGGTGGTGTGTGGTACAATGGGTGGTACAGTGTGTGGTACATTGGGTGGGAGGTGGTGTGTGGTACAGTGGTTGGTGCAGTGTGTGGCATAGTGGGTGGGAGGTGGTGGGTGGTACAGTGGGTGGTGCAGTGTATGGTACATTGGGTGGGAGGTGGTGTGTAGTACAATGGGTGGTACAGTGTGTGGAGGTGGTGTGTGGTACAGTGGTTGGTGCAGTGTGTGACATAGTGGGTGGGAGGTGGTGTGTGGTACATTGGGTGGTAAATTGGTTGGGAGGTGGTGTGTAGTACAATGGGTTGTACAGTGTGTGCTACATTGGGTGGGAGGTGGTGTGTGGTACAGTGGTTGGTGCAGTGTGTGGCATAGTGGGTGGGAGGTGGTGGGTGGTACAGTGGGTGGTGCAGTGTGTGGTACATTGGGTGGGAGGTGGTGTGTAGTACAGTGGGTGGTACAGTGTGTGGTACATTGAGTGGGAGGTGGTCTGTGGTACAATGTGTGATACAGTGGTAGAGAGGTGGTGTGTGGTACAGTGGATGCGAGGTAGTGTGTGGTACAGTGTAGTATGTGGTACAGTAGGTGGGAGGTGGTGAGTGGTGCAGCGGGTGGAAGGTAGTGTGTGGTAGGTGGGAGGTGGTGATTGGTACAGTGTGTGGTACAGTGGGTGGGAGGTGGTGATTGGTACAGTGTGTTGTACAGTGGGTGGGAGGTGGTGTGTGGTGCAGTGGGTCGTGCGGTGGGTGAGAGGTGGTGTGTGGTTTATCCAAAGCGAAATACACACATCCCAACTCGATGGTTGGGGTCACAACACATAGTTGGTCATACAGCCAACCATGGGTCTTGCAAATGGGATTTGAACCCTCAATCTTCAAATTGATGGCCCAACACCAGAACCCCCCCCCCCCCCCCCCCTTGACCCTAGTAGAGGATAAAGTGGAGGATATTGAATGGCTGGATACTATGAGTCTTCCTGATATCAAAGAGAAATTAATGTATCTCACTTTTATATTAAATCAAACTGATCCACAGATCCGGCATTCATTGTGACGTATGTAAAACGGTATGAGAGAAAAAAATAAATCACATACTCAGTTTGGGTATCAGCTTCTGTAATTCATCTCTCTTCTCCTGTAATTGGACATTCAGGTTGTTGTATCTGGTCTGTAACTGGAGGTTTCCGGTATTCAGGTTATTGTATCTGGTCTGTAACTGGACGTTTTCGGTATTCAGGTTGTTGTATGTAGTCTGTAACTAGACATTTTCGGCATTCAGTTTGTTGTATCTGGTCTGTAACTGGACGTTTTCGGTATTCAGGTTGTTGTATGTGGTCTGTAACTGAATGTTTTCGGTATTCAGGTTGTTGTATCTGGTCTGTAACTGGACGTTTTCGGTATTCAGGTTGTTGTATGTGGTCTGTAACTGGACGTTTTCGGTATTCAGGTTGTTGTATGTGGTCTGTAACTGGACGTTTTCGGTATTCAGGTTGTTGTATCTGGTCTGTAACTGGACGTTTTCGGTATTCAGGTTGTTGTATCTGGTCTGTAACTGAACGTTTTCGGTATTCAGGTTGTTGTATCTGGTCTGTAACTGGACGTTTTCAGTATTCAGGTTGTTGTATGTGGTCTGTAACTGGACGTTTTCGGTAATCACAGCGATGTATTTGATCCACAGCAGTATAATGGACACCAGTAGAACAGCAAGAAGTAGCACCAGAAAGACTATGATCAGCCTGGAACATCTGCTGCTGAAACAATTAGGTTCTAAAGCAAAATAAACAGAGTTACAGTATTTGTGAAGCATCATATGAATCATTAACATTAAAGTTTTTAGGCATTATGTCCCAAAAAATAGTTAATTAATTTAGTTTTATGGTTAATCTAAGTGATTTTCACCTGTGCAGTTGTCGTAGTTCATATAAACGTCGTCACTCATGTTCCTCAGCGTTCTCGAGCTTCGGGCGGCGACCGTCTCTTGTCTCCACGGCGTCTGGATGTAAGAGCGTCTGCGTTTGGGCTGAGCTGATGATAAATAGATGTTGTGATGTCATGGAAGGAAGTCAAGAACACGGCCAACGTTCTGCGTGATGAGCGTGAGCATCCAGACCAGACAAGAACTGACGGGAATCCGACAGGAATGGAGTTCTTAACTTTGGTTTAATCTTTTATGAATATTTTTTTTTTTTGATAATGCCAGCTGCAAAGAGACGAGACAAAAAGACACGAAAAAAGGCTTGTATTGAGTTTGAGGCTCAGTTCGTGATAAAAATAGTCACAGAAAAAGAGGAACTGACCCCTTTGACCGGCCGAAAAAGGCGATCTTGTGGTTCGATGAGCAGATTAGGCCTGAATTCATTATCAGATGTTTGAAAAGTGTATTGTTCTCTTGTAACGAGGGTTAGTTGTAATTAATGTACATTATGCAGAGGAATATCCATCTATCCATCCATTATCTTCCGCTTTATCCTCTATTAGGGTCACGGCGGGGGGTGGGGGGTTTCCCCATCCCCATCCAGGTGAGAACATTTGGGGCACTGGGCAGATACACCCAGGACAGGGCGCCAATCTATCACTGAACACACACACACTCACACACTCTATATGGGGAAATTTACAGAATTCAGTTGACCTTGATCCGTTTTTGGACTGTGGGAGTAACCGGAGAACCCGGAGGAACCCCACGTGGACACGGGGAGAACATGCAAACCCCACCCAGATTGGGATTCGAACCCTAGCGCTGAGAGGAGAACATGCCAAACCACTAATCCACCGTGCCGCCCTATTCTCTGTTCATTGAACAGAAAAATCTTTTTAATTGAACATCATTATCACTCTGTGTAAGTTTGTTTTGTAAATTGTTTTTAAATCACATGGTTTTCTAATGTGTATGTTTGTATTTCTTAAAACAGCAACCAGATAGACGCGACAAAATGTTCACATTGAAGCGTTTGTATTGCTCTGCAGGCTCAGTTTGTGACAAACGTGACCACACTGCAGCTGCAAGTGTCAGAAAAATGGAGGAAATATCGCCTTCCCCTCAGGAAGCTGAACACTCAGCACTTTAGAACAAACTGGAGGGGTGTGTTTCCTGAAGAACGTGCCAGGTAAAGTGGTGGTAACGGGGGCCAGGTAACGGGGTGTCGCTCAATCACTCTGCTATTCGTAGCTTGAAATTTTGCAATTCTGCAGGACGATCGCTGTGGTGGCGCTGTTGCATGCTGGGGCAGCGCGTTGAATGGGGCAGATACCACCCACTGTACCACACCATATTTTCCATCCATCCATTATCTTCTGCTTTAAACTCTACTAGGATCAGGGGTGGGGGGATGGTTCCCCATGCACATCCAGGGCAGAAGGTTTGGGGCGCTGGGCAGATACACCCAGGACAAGGGGCAGTCTATCACTGGACACACTATATGGGGCAATTTGGAGAATTCAATTGACCTTGTTCCTGACTTGAACAATGCAGCTTTTGTCCTTTAGGTGGTGCTGTCCTCTTGTGCTCCGCACCATCGCTGTGCCCCTGCTTATGTTTACGCCATCAGTTATTGGTATGCATTGTAACCCTCAGATCTGCACGTCCTGAGGTATTTTTAAATGTAATTAATTTATTATGTTTATTTTAATCAAGTTAATGTCCTGTTGTGGTTTTCTGTCTCATGTGTTTGGGTTCGTAATGCGCACATACGCCGCCACGACGGTAAATAGATTATCAGGTGACAGAGTTACCCAGAGAGCAAAATGATTCTGGCCCACGTTTCTCATTTTCATCCGGCCCACATGGATGGACCAGGTGTCTGAGAGATGTGGGCCCACTGGATGAGGGCCAGGTTTCAGCCAAAGGAGGCTCACATGTAGGTACCGCTGTCAGATCTCTGTGCTTTAGGACATGAGGACCACTTTGATGTTCCCAGCATGAGCAGGGACCTGCAGAACCATACCTCAGCCAGATGCGGACCACATCCATATGCTATCTTGGTTGGTCCATCCAAATTTCAAATACACTTCCATTCACGACATCATAATGGAATCAAAGCTTTATTAATATAAATGTTTTAGTACAGAGATGTTACTTTAAAAGTTGTTCTTATCTTCAATTTAATTCACGTCTCACGTCTCACAAAATTCCCAGCACAGGGACGTGACAGGGATAATCTGCCCAGGTGAACATTTTGGATTTTGCTTTATGGAAACTAGTGATGCCACAGTCCTTATTTCCTGCATAATCATAGGGTTCTCCTTCCCACCAGAACCTGAAACACATTAAGAACATTTTAAAAAGGATGTACATGCCGGTCCTAAATGTCATCCATCATGTCCTCCCTCACCACGTCCATAAACGTCCTCTTTGGCACTACTGGTGGCTCAGTCAACAGCGACCTCCTACCTCATCTGTACATGTCCAAACCATTTGTCCTTGGAGCAGTTCTTAGGTATCAGCACTCCATAGCCCCGGTTCTTCTGGGGGAGTTTGTACGATCATCGTTGCAGGTGCCCAAAGGTACTCTAAGACGGTTTTGTGGTTAATTCTCACAGTCTGAGTTCCAATGTCTCTGCACATCACATCGATTCTATTGGGCGATGTGATAGAGTGTGTATGTAGATGTAACATGTGCTATTGGTAGCGTGGGGCGAGCGGTTCTGAGACGTCAGAAACAGAGTTTTTTTCTTTCTCCCCTTCACCTTTATTTACAATAATTACAACCACTATGTACAATATATATACAGTGGCGCACCGAATGTCCAACAAAAAGAACTTCTTACAGCAAAAGAAGTACAGAAGAAATACCACAGACCTCGAAGTCATACAGGTTTAATGTTCGCTATATATGTGCTCTGTGCAGGTATCTACACAGACGGCCAAACCAAAATGGGTCCCCATCCTTAGCTGCAACCCGATTATATACAGAAAACTCTGCCCCGGGGTATACTAAACATCTTATAGGGGTCTCTACACTGATCACCACATTACACACAATAATTAGCCTTTCACATTAGTTTGACCCATCAAGGTCAAGCACAGATAAGTTTGGTAAGTAAACATGCTTAATGTATATGGTGAGGTGTAATTTATATCATCACAGGCGACTTGAAGCGACGCTGGACGGCTGACCCAACACTTCTAATTTCCCAGTACACCATGGCAATACCTCGTCCAATCAGCAGAGACCTCATCATAAATCAAATACCAATAAATCCTTGATGTCTTCAACGGAAAGAGACGCCAGACACACGACACGCCACGGCCCCCAAGCCCTCCAGCTGCAAACATTGTCAGGACAGATGGGTTGGCCCAGAACCCCGGGTTCTCGTTGAAATGATAGTGTCAACAAAACCATCACCAACCAAACCACAACCTATTTACATGGCTAGAAAACGTCTCTGCACCATCAGAGCGAGGACTAAGACGCTGTGTTGGTCACATGGCCACTTTCTACTCTTTACGTTTAAATTCATACTGTTTACATGTACTTAAATTTCTTTATTGTACTAATCTGCTGGTTACTTATGGGTTGGTTAGTGCTGAGCCGTCGATCCATTTCCATTCTCCCTCTTTAGCAGAGTCACTCAAACCGATCCAGGTTTCGTTACATTTAAAATGTCGACTGATGAACTCCTGGAAACAGCACGGATACGCAACAAAGAATATAAACACACAACGCTTTATTTTTGCTCCCATTTTTCTCATTTCTATGAACGCAAAAATACTTTTCCGCTCAAATATATTGACCCAAATCCGTTGGTGAGATGATCCATCCAGCACCATCCAATCAGATGCTGATTATTGCACAGGTGTGTTTTAGGCTGGCCAACAAATAAAAAGTCCACTCTGGAATGTGCAGGTGTATCACATAGTACCATTCCAGAGATTTGCAAGTTTTGGAATATATATATATATACACGGGCGGTGTATATATACACGGTGGTTTAGTGGTTTAGCACATTCGCCTCTCAGCGCTAGGGATTCCCGGTTCAAATTCCCATCTGGGTGGAGTTTCCATGTTCTCCCCGTGTCCGCGTGGGTTTCCTCCCACAGTCCAAAAACATAGATCAAGTCAATTTAATTCTCCAAATTGCCCCATATAGAGTGTGTCTGTGTTAGTAAGTGTGTGCCCAGCGATGGATTGGCGCCCTGTCCTGGGTGTATCTGCCCAGCGCCCGAAACGTTCTCCCCTGGATGGGCATGGCGAACCCCACTGCGACCCTTCTAGAGGATAAAGCGGAAGATAATGAATGAATGAATGAATATATATACACACATATACACACATTTGGAGAATGTGTGCAGTAGTGTACATATTTATGTAAATCTCTGCCTTGTGATTGGCTGAGGACTCATCCAGCGTAATGTCCTTGCCATTGCCCTATAACCACAAGGATAGGCCATAATTTATTCATTCACTCCCATGTTTACCTGCTTTACATGACTGTTCCTCCCACTGCCACTAGAGGACGCTGACTCACCTGTTCCTCTCTGCTGTTGATAATCACCAGATCAGCTTTGTTCTCTTTGCAGGTCTGTCTGCTTTCATTCCAGCTTTCCTTTTCATTAGTGGTCCAGTAAATAATTAATCCCCTCTAATTAATCCATCCATCCATCCATTATCTTCCACTTTATGCGGGGGGAGGGGGGGGGGGGTTCCACATGCCCATCCAGGGGAGAACGTTTTGGGCACTGTGCACCCAGGACAGGGGGGCAATCTATCACTGGGCACACTCTATATGGGGCAATTTGGAGAACTCAATTGACTTGATCCATAGAACATAAAGATTTGGCTCGTGTTCTAGTCCAAAATATTTCAGCTATTAGGGTTGTTTATTAAAACACGGTATTCTTATTTTACTAATACAATACACATTTAATTAATTAATCAATAAGACCTGAAGCAGTATGTCTTTTTATAATGGAAATAATATGGAAATTCTCTGATATGTAGGTGTGAAATTGAGAAATCACATACTCAGATTAGACATCAGCCTCTGTAATCTGAGTATGTGATTTCTCAATCAGCTACCCACCGGGCTGGCAACCAGCTCGACCTCACCATGACGCGCTCATGTCTCTCTTCGGACATACACATCACTCCACTTTATGAATCAGACCACTTCTTCATACAGTTCTCTGTCTCTCTTCCACCTTCTCCCGTGATCATCAGTAAAACATCTCAGGTACATCACAATCTTGGCGCTCTCTCTAACACACTCTTTGCCGACTTGGTTACAGATGCCCTTCCTAGCATCTGTAACTTCTTAACCCTTGACACCAACACTGCACATTCTGCTCCACCTTGGCTTCATGTCTTGATCAGGTCTGTCCAAAATCCACCAAGAAAACACACAGTTCTCCGTCCAGTTCCTGGCTCACGGAGACGCTTCGGAAGCAATGTACTTCGTAAGTAATGGAGTGACGTACTCTCCGTTCCGCCTAAAGAAAATGGCGTAAGTCTGGTCTGTCTTCAGATTTAGAAACATACCAGTCCTCACTTGCCACTTTCTCAAAGGATATAACTGCTGCTAAATCCTTGTTCTTCCAGTCCAAAGTAACATGCATCTCAGATGCCCGCACCTTATTCAGTACTTTCAACTCACTACTAACTCCTCCCTCTCCCCCTCCTAACACTTCTCTGTCAGCTGATGTCTTTGCAACTTTTTTCACAGAAAAGATTGAGGGCATCAGCAAACTCTTTCATACTCACCATTTCCACAACACTACATCTCACACATCCAGCCATCCAGCCCTCTCCTCCTTCTCCCCTGTCACAGAATCTGACATCTGCAAAATTCTTCTTGCCAGTAACCCAACTACTTGCCCCCTTGATTCCATCCCATCCCACCTTCTTCATGTTTAGTGAAACTGTTTAGTGATTCTGCCTTACGGACAGAGTTGGGAAGATCGTTCCACCATTTTGAAGTAGTGAACGCCACAGAGTGAGAATTAGCTCCTCAGTGAGGTGGAACCGCCAGGCGGCAATCATCACTGGAGCGAAGTGAACGAGTCGGAGTGTATTTTGAAAAGATAGAGTGAAGGTAGGAGGGGGAAGATCCAGAAATGGTTCTGTATGCCAGAGTCAGTGACTTGTACTGAATGCGAGCAGCTACAGGAAGCCAATGGAGGGAAGTGAGTAATGGAGTGACATGAGTTCGCTTGGGCTGGTTAAACACGAGTCGGGTTGCAGAGTTTTGAATTAGTTGAAGAGGTCTGATTGTGGAAGCTGGGATACCGGCAAGTAGCGCATTACAATAATCAAGCCGGGATAGGACTAGGGCTTGAACAAGCAGTTGGGTAGCATGTTCAGTCAAAAAGGGTCTGATCTTCCTTATGTTGTAAAGAAGGAATCTAAAAGAACGGGCGGTTTTGATAACATGATCAGAGAGTTTAAGGTGGGAGTCTATTGTGAACCCAAGGTTCCGGACCGAATCGGTTGGGGAGATTGTGGAGCCATCAATTTGGAAGGTCAGGTTGTGATGGATTGAGGGATTGAGGATCTTCAATCCATCGCCTCCTCCATCACACCAGCTCTCACACACATCATTAACTCCTCTCTCACGTCTGGGACTTTTCCAAATTGTTTCAAACAGGCCATAGTCAAACCCCTACTCAAAAAACCTATGCTCAACCCAAATTTGGTCGAGAGCTACAGACCTGTTTCTCTTTTACCTTTCCTGTCTAAAACACTTGAACGGGTGGTATCCACACAGTTCTCCAAATTTCTTAATCAGAATAATCTCCTTGATTCCAATCAATCTGGTTTTAGATGTGGTCACTCCACAGAGACAGCATTACTCTCTATAATTGACTCACTTAAATCTGCCAAAGCCAAATCTCAATCCTCGGTCCTCATTTTCTTAGACCTTTCTGCAGCTTTTGATACAGTAAATCATCAGATTCTACTGTCCACTCTAGCTGAATTAGGCTTTTCTTGTACGACACTTGAATGGTTTCGATCCTATCTCACAGGAAGGACCTTCAAAGTGTCATGGAATGGGGAGATCTCTAACTCTCACCAAGTACACACTGGTGTGCCCCAGGGCTCTGTACTTGGTCCTCTCCTCTTCTCACTTTACATGACATCACTGAGGCGCATGGTTTCTCTTACCACTGCTATGCTGATGACACTCAACTTCATCTGTCTTTTGCCACTGATGACACCACCATCTCAAATCGGGTATCTGCCTGCCTCACCGACATATCTGTTTGGATGAAGGCCCGTCATCTAAAATTAAACTTAGAAAAAACAGAGCTTCTCATTATCCCAGCTAAACCCTCAATCCATCACAACCTGACCTTCCAAATTGATGGCTCCACAATCTCCCCAACCGATTCGGTCCGGAACCTTGGGTTCACAATAGACTCCCACCTTAAACTCTCTGATCATGTTATCAAAACCGCCCGTTCTTTTAGATTCCTTCTTTACAACATAAGGAAGATCAGACCCTTTTTGACTGAACATGCTACCCAACTGCTTGTTCAAGCCCTAGTCCTATCCCGGCTTGATTATTGTAATGCGCTACTTGCCGGTATCCCAGCTTCCACAATCAGACCTCTTCAACTAATTCAAAACTCTGCAGCCCGACTCGTGTTTAACCAGCCCAAGCGAACTCATGTCACTCCATTACTCACTTCCCTCCATTGGCTTCTTGTAGCTGCTCGCATTCAGTACAAGTCACTGACTCTGGCATACAGAACCATTTCTGGATTTTCCCCCTCCTACCTTCACTCTATCTTTTCAAAATACACTCCGACTCGTTCACTTCGCTCCAGTGATGATTGCCGCCTGGCGGTTCCACCTCACCGAGGAGCTAATTCTCACTCTGTGGCGTTCACTACTTCAAAATGGTGGAACGATCTTCCCAACTCTGTCCGTAAGGCAGAATCACTAAACAGTTTTAAGAAACTACTTAAGACGCATCTCTTTAACAAATACCTGTTGTAGAAAAAAATAAAAAATAATAATAAAAGGGGGGGGGGGGCGCAGCATTGAATAACAATCAGGTTTGATGAATTTACAGTATAGTTGGTTTTCTCCATGGCTTCTGACTTGTGGTCTCATTTAGAAGTCGCTTTGGATGTGGTCTGTAATTGGATGTTCTCTGTACTCAGGTTGTTGTATCTGGTCTGTAATTGGATGTTTTCTGTGGTAATCGTGGTGTATTGCATCAGCAGCAGTGCAGTGGACACCAAAAGAAGAATGTACAGCAGCACCAGACCCATGGTGGTCAGTCTGAAACAGCTTCTCCTGAAACAAACAGCCCCTAGAGGAAAATACACACTGCTTAGCATCATACTGTATACAATTAATCTGAACAATCTGAGTTCCGTAAGAGCCGCAAACAATAATGATACAGTTTTGATTTATATCAAACTGTATACAATAATACAGTTTTGATTTAATTTCGTATTAAATTAAACATTATAGTAAGTGATATTGATTCTCTAAAACACTCTCTAGCCCATGTGTGTCCACGTTTCAGGCCCAAGATCTATTTTTTTTTTTTCCAGTGGACAGGTCATGTGATCTACCAGGATTCATTTTTTAAAATTTATTTATATATTTATTTATTTATTTTAAAAGCAAGGCATGCTGGGAAGTGACAATTATAACAATTAGCCGTAGTGTCAGGAATTTTAAATTGCATGCACATAATAAGAGTCTCAAAATGGCCAAAAGTTTGCATTCAAACACAGGACTCTTATGGGTTCCTGCTGCCATTAGGAAGTGGGATGGGGCATGCTAGATTTGAACCAAAATACTGGTCTTGGATTGGCTGATTTAAACCCTAGGGTGGTAATTTGTGATTGGCTTAGGCAGGTAAGGGGCGGGAACTAGACCTAACGGATTTATATACAGGTAAACACTGGATTTGTAATGTAATTGAAATTCAATTACATTGAAATGTAATTTCAGATATCTAAAACTCAATTCTTACTAGTAAAAATTAAATTACTGATATGTTGGGCCTGGAATTGTAACTAGTAAAAATATCATTTCAGATATCTGAAATGGCAGTTTTTAGTAGTGAAAATTATGTTGTTACTAGTAACAATTGTATTTAAGATATCTACAATTCCTTTTATAACTAGTAAGAATTGAATTGCAGATATCAAAAAATGAGTTTCCACTAGTAAAAATGAAATCGTATGTAATCGTATGATAATCGTTATGTAAGAACTAATATGCAAATGAGGGTACATATCCGAAACTAATATGTAAATTAGGGCACATATCCGAAATTACATTTTTACATGTAACAACTCATATGCAAATGAGGGTACATATCCAAAACTAATATGCAAATTAAGGCGAAAGCCGACCAATGGCTTTGTGTTCTGACTCTGACGTCAATATGCAAATTACGTGGTTGAAGTCATCTCCCATTGACCGAAACCACAGAAATGAAAACGCAACAAAATCCAAACGGAGTCTAATTTGGGCCACTGATTTAATTGATTTTATATTATTATTATTATTATTATTATTATTATTATTATTCAGCGATGGATTGGCGCCCTGTCCTGGGTCTATCTGCCCAGCGCCCGAGACGTTCTCCCCTGGATGGGCATGGAGAACCCCACCGCGACCCTAATAGAGGATAAAGAAGATAATGAATGAATGAATTATTATTATTATTATTATTATATTCCGTTACAGTTATACACTCATTGAATAAGGCTACTTTTAGTAAATAAACGGTAGTGTCTCGGCAGTTATATACACACAGTAGTATATACACAAAACATATTTGTGTAAAACATATAAAAAAGTAAGAATTGTTGATGCAATCATTTTCTCTAGTATGTTTCACAGAAGCAGCGTGTTTACTCTAAACAGGAACCAAAAATAAATAAAATAAATAAATAAACGAATGGGAATTATAATCAGGATTTATTTAAAATAAATCCTGATTATAATTCCCATTCGTTTATTTATTTATTTTATTTATTTTTAGTTCCTGTTTAGAGTACTACTTTTAGAAATAGCTATTTTATATACAGCACAACCCGACGCCAGGACGCACATCTATCTATAATTTTAGTGTGGTGTTTCATGGCTAAATTGGACCAGCCTTGTGGCCAATCTTCATTAATTGCACATTGCACCAGTAAGAGCAGAGTGTGAAGGTTCAATTAGCAGGGTAAAAGCACAGCTTTGCTTAAAATATTGCAATGCACACAACATGGGTGACATGCCAAAGTTCAAAAGAGTACAAATTGGTGCAGGTCTTGCTGGCGTATCTGTGACCAAGACAGCAAGACACCAGCTCTAAATATTATTGAGCCCTTTTGGGGTGTTTTGGAGGAACAAGTCAGGAAACATTTAACTCCACCAGCATCACATAGTGACCTGGCCACTATACTGCAAGAAGAATGGCTTAAAATCCCTCTGACCACTGTGCAGGACTTTCATATGTCATTCCTAAGACAATTTGAAACTGTATTGGCCACAAAAGGAGGCCCTACACCATACTAATAAATTATTGTGTTTCAGGTGTTTCAGTTTCATTGTCCAACCCCTGTATATATATAGTCAAATGAAAAAATTAGGCCACCATATTAAAGTCAGCTCTTTATTAAGAAATGTCCACATATCAATGCCCAATCTTGTTTTTGTAAATTTATGAAACAAAGGTTATTGAATTGAATTAAATTAAACAACCAAATTAACATTGTTTTTCTCATAAAACAAAAGTTCTGAACAAAAATGCATATTATAATGGAGGAAAATTTTAGGACACTCTACCCTCTAATAACTAGTGTTGCCCCCTTTGGGCACTTCAGTGAGATGCTTCTTGTGGCCAACTACCCTCTGACATTGATTTGAAGAAAGTTTGCCCCACTCTTCAATGCAGAATTCTTTTAGCTATTAGATGTTTGAGGGGATTATTGCATGTAAAGCTTGTTTTAAAACACTGTACAGCATCTCAGTTTAATTAAGATCTGGACTTTGACTGGGCCATTCCAGGACGCTCCACTTCTTAGGTTTTAGCCAGTCCTTGGTCGATTTACTGGTATGTTTTGGGTCATTGTCATGTTGCCAGACCTGGGCATGTTCGCAGTTGTTTTGAATGTCCTCCACTTGGTGGAATGGATGATGTCAAATTATTTTGAGATTTTTTTTAATTCCCCCACCAGACGCATAAGCAGCCACATTCGTCTTTTTGAGGACCTCAGGCAATCTCTTTGGATCTCACCATGGAGCTCATTCTTACTTCAACAGTCACTGACACACCAAACTAAATTTCTGAGTTTTAAATTGTGCAAGGCAATGCTGGCTAATGATGTTCTGATCATGTGCACCTGATATGATACACCTGTTTGTGATCTTAAATACTTTAAGTGAGTCAATATATAGTACCTAATTAGTGACCTAATTTAGCAGAAATTGGATTCATTTTTGAATTACATTTTACATAAAGTTGTCAAAAGGCAATATATATTATATGTGTATATATATATATATATATATATATATATATGTATATATATATATGTGTGTGTGTGTGTGTGTGTGTG
This sequence comes from Corydoras sp. C115, assembly GCA_019802505.1. NCBI lineage: Eukaryota > Metazoa > Chordata > Actinopteri > Siluriformes > Callichthyidae > Corydoras > Corydoras sp. C115. Next base: position 411,022 of record JAFMOC010000418.1, on the reverse strand, counting down.
TGTGTTTGTTCTCTCTCTCTTGCCTGTGTCAAGAGATTATCCTATATATATATACAGTGGGTTGCAAAAGTATTCATACCCCTTGAACTTTTCCATATTTTGTCACATTACAACCACAAACATAAATATATTTCACTGGAATTTAATGTGAAAGACCAACACAAAGTGGTATACAATTGTGAAGTGGAAGGAAAATTATACATGAATCAACATTTTTTTTACAAATAAAAAACTGAAAAGTGCGACGTGCAAAAGTATTCAGCCCCCCTGAGTCAATACTTTGTGGAGCCACCTTTTGCTGCAATTACAGCTGGAAGTCTTTTAGGGTATGTCTCCACCAGCTTTGCACATCTAGTGACTGAAATTCTTGCCCATTCCTCCTTGCAAAACAGCTCAAGCTCAGTAAGATTGGATGGAGAGCGTTTGTGAACAGCAGTTTTGAGATCTTGCCACAAATTCTCAATTGGGTTTAGGTCTGGACTTTGACTGGGCCATTCTAACACATGAATATTCTTTTTTTTAAACCACTCCATTGTAGCTCTGGCTTTATGTTTAGGGTCGTTGTCCTGCTGGAAGGTGAACCTCCGCCCCAGTCTCAAATCTTTTGCTGACTCCAACAGGTTTTCTTCCAAGATTGCCCTGTATTTGGCTCCATCCATCTTCCCATCAACTTTGACCAACTTCCCGGTCCCTGCTGAAGAGAAGCACCCCCAGAGCATGATGCTGCCACCACCATATTTGACAGTGGGGATGGTGTTTTCAGAGTGATGTGCAGTGTTATTTCTCCGCCACACATAGCGTTTTGCATTGTGGCCAAAAAGTTCAATTTTGGTCTCGTCTGACAAAAGCACCTTCTTCCACATGTTTGCTGTGTCCTCAACATGGCTTCTGGCAAACTGCAAACGGGACTTCTTATGGTTTTCTTTTAACAATGGCTTTCTCCTTGCCACTCTTCCATAAAGACCACATTTGTGTAGTGCACGACTAATTGTTGTCCTGTGGACAGTTTCCCCCACCTGAGCTGTGGCTCTCTGCATTTCATCCAGAGTCACCATGGGCCTCTTGGCTGCCTCTCTGATCAGTGATCTCCTTGTTCGGCCTGTAAGTTTAGGTGGACGGCCTTGTCTTGGCAGGTTTACTGTGGTGCCATACTCTTTCCATTTCCGGATGATGGATTGAACAGTGCTCCGTGAGATGTTCAAAGCTTTGGAAATCTTTTTATAACCTAAGCCTGCTTTAAACTTCTCCAAAACCATATTCCTAACCTGTCTGGTGTGTTCTTTGGACTTCATGATGCTGTTTGCTCCCCAATATTCTCTTAACCAACATCTGAGGCCGTCACGGAGCAGCTGTATTTGTACTGAGATTAGATTACACACAGGTGGACCCTTTTGAGTCATTAGCACTCATCAGGCAACTTCTGAATGCAATTGGTTGCACTCAGGGAAAAGGGGGCTGAATACTTTTGCACGTCACACTTTTCAGTTTTTTATTTGTAAAAAAAAATGTTGATTCATGTACAATTTTCCTTCCACTTCACAATTGTATACCACTTTGTGTTGGTCTTTCACATTAAATTCCAGTGAAATATATTTATGTTTGTGGTTGTAATGTGACAAAATATGGAAAAGTTCAAGGGGTATGAATACTTTTGCAACCCACTGTATATATATATATATATATATATATATATATATATATATATATACACAGTGGAGGAAATAAGTATTTGATCCCCCACTGACTTTAAAAGTTTTAATACAAAAAAACAAATGAAACGTCTCTTAATTTTATGCCAGCTTTATTTTAACAGTGACAATATCAAAAGAAAAATGGAGAAAATTACATAAAATGAGAAATAAAAAATGATTTGCATTTCACTGAGGGAAATAAGTATTTGATCCCCTAGTAAAACATCACTTAATACTTGGTGGCAAAACACTTGTTGGCAAGCACAGCAGTCAGACGTTTCTTATAGTTTTTTATAAGGTTTGCACACACTTCAGGAGTAATTTTGGCCCACTCCTCTCTGCAAATCACCTCCAAATCCTTACGGTTTATAATCATGCATTTGGAAACGTGAAACTTCAGCTCTCTCCATAGATTTTCGATGGGATTGAGGTCAGGAGACTGGCTAGGCCATTCCATGACCTTGATATGCTTCTTATGGAGCCAGTCCTTTGTTTCCTTGGCTGTATGTTTTGGGTCGTTGTCGTGCTAAAAGACCCATCAACGACCCATTTTCAGTGCCCTGGCAGAGGCAAGGAGGTTGTCACCCAGGATTTTGCGATACATGGTCCCGTTCATCTTTCCATCAATGCGGTGAAGTTGGCCTGTGCCCTTAGAAGAAAAACACCCCAAAACATAATACTTCCACCACCATGCTTGACAGTGGGGATGGTATTCTTAGGGTCATATTCTGTATAGGGTCATACTCTTCCTCCAAACACGTCGAGTTGAGTTAAGGCCAAAGAGCTCAATTTTGGTCTCATCTGACCACAGCACCTTCTCCCAGTCTCTCTCGGAGTCATTAATATGTTCATTGGCAAACTTGAGGCGGGTCTGGACGTGAGCCTCCTTGAGGAAAGGAACCTGTCGTGCACTGCATGATTTTAAACCATTAGGTCTCAGTGTATTACCAATGTTTTTTTTGGAGACTGTGGTCCCAGCCGCCTTGAGATCATTACTCAGCTCCTCCCGTGTAGTTCTTGGCTGATTTTTAACCTTTCCCATGATCAATGAGACTCCACGAGGTGATATCTTGCATGGAGCTCCAGGCCTGGGTCGATTGACAGTAATGTTGTACTTCTTTCACTTCCAAATAATTGCACCAACAGTTGTCACCTTCTCATCCAGGTTTTTACTTATGACTTTGTAGCCCATTCCAGCCTTGTGTAGGTCAACAATTTTGTCCCTGACATCTTTAGACGGCTCCTTACTCTTGCCCTTCGTGGAGATGTTGGAGTGTCACTGAGACTGTTGCCAGGTGGACTTTTATACAGGTGATAATTTGGGACAGGTGTCTCTCATTCAGGTAATGACTTCACTGTGATTAGGGTGTGTCAGTGGTCTGTGGGAGCCAACATTAGTCATGGTTTTACTAGGGGATCAAATAATTATTTCCCTCAGTAAAGTGCAAATTATTTAATATTTCTCATTTCATGTCATTTTCTCCATTTTTCTTTTGATATTCTATGTGGCACTGTTAAAATAAAACTGGCATAAAATTATGAGACGTTTCATTTGTTTTTTTGTATTAAAACTTTTAAAGTCAGTGGGGGATCAAATACTTATTTCCTCCACTGTATATATATATATATATATATATATATATATATATATATATATATATATATATATATATATATATATATATATATTGATACAGATATAGATAGATAGACATATATGTGTATACAGACAGAGACATACAGACATAAATTGGTGGCAATTCTGCTGTATTTTTGTGACATGCTCCGCCATGTCACACTTTTATTCTGAAACAACTTTATTGTAAAATCCGACCAATGGCTTAATGGCCCGCCCACATATCCGAAATGAACATGCAAATGAGAGCACATATCCGAAACTAATATGCAAATTAAGGCGAATGTCGACCAATAGCTTTGTGGCGCTGCCCACATATCTGAAATGGCGGTATGCAAATGAAGGCGAAAGCCGTCCAATGGCTTTGTGGCACGCCCACATATCCGAAATAAACATGCAAATGAGAGCACATATCCGAAATGGTAATTGTTGATATCTGAAATAAAACACGACATTTTTACTAGTAACAATTCCGCTCGTGTAGGAAGGAACTGCTGTAACTTTATATCACCTGTTGTACATCGTAGATCTGCGCGTCGGCACCCCTAGAGTCACGGTAATACCCATATTTTATCCTAATCGTTGTTAAATTGAATAGTCTGTTTGGGCGTTCTTTTACTAGATATTAAAACTACTGTCGGTTAGTTAGCATTTAACTGTATCTAGAATAACTGGTTTCAGTTCTAGTTTCGGTCTATTACCTATTTGCACCTTGCTTTGAACGTGGGATTGTTCCGGAGGGGGCGTGTCCCGGTGGTAACATTTAAAAATCGGCAGTTTTCACTAAAAAAGTCAGAACAAGTCAGGCGCTCGTGTAGGAAGGAACTGCTGTAACTTTATATCACCTGTTGTACATCGTAGATCTGCGCGTCGGCACCCCTAGAGTCACGGTAATACCCATATTTTATCCTAATCGTTGTTAAATTGAATAGTCTGTTTGGGCGTTCTTTTACTAGATATTAAAACTACTGTCGGTTAGTTAGCATATAACTGTATCTAGAATAACTGGTTTCAGTTCTAGTTTCGGTCTATTACCTATTTGCACCTTGCTTTGAACGTGGGATTGTTCCGGAGCGGGCGTGACCTAGTTTCATCTGGGCTATATAAGAACCGTGGATGCGCTGACGCGACAGCGGAAGCGACAGCCCCTCGAGTTCCGCCCCTCGTGTTAAGACCTATTCGTGTAAAGACCTGCGAGTCTACCTGCGCGAGTCCTATTCGTGTAAAGACCTGCGAGTCTACCTGCGCGAGTCCTATTCGTGTAAAGACCTGCGAGTCTACCTGCGCGAGTCCTATTCGTGTAAAGACCTGCGAGTCTACCTGCGCGAGTCCTATTCGTGTAAAGACCTGCGAGTCTACCTGCGCGAGTCCTATTCGTGTAAAGACCTGCGAGTCTACCTGCGCGAGTCCTATTCGTGTAAAGACCTGCGAGTCTACCTGCGCGAGTCCTATTCGTGTAAAGACCTGCGAGTCTACCTGCGCGAGTCCACCGAGCAAGGACAACGACAAGGCAACTCATTTCAATCATATCTATTCATATCCATTCATTTTCTTTTCCATTCACACCTTTCTCATCAGCATGTGTTTTCAGTTCATCCCTGTCATTTCCTCCTCTCACAGACGCTCCTTTCCTCAGAGGAGAAGGCGCACTCTTGCACACCTGCGAACTCTGCGGCAGGTGAATACAAGCGAGCCCTTCACCTTCTCTGCAGGACTATGGAATTGTCAGTCAGCCACCAAGAAATCTGATTTCATTCCTGCTTTTGCAGCTCATGCTGGTCTTCAGGTTTTAGCCCTCACTGAGACGTGGATTCGCCCAGAGAATTCCGCCACACCAGCTGCCCTTTCAACTAATTTCCACTTCTCTCACTCGCCTCGTATTGGCAAAAGAGGAGGTGGCACAGGTTTGCTTATTACCCACAAATGGAAATTCTCTCCTCTTACACTTTTATCAAACACTGTCTCATTCGAATTCCATGCACTGACAATCACTGAACCGGTTAAATGTCATTTTCTTGTCATCTATCGTCCCCCAGGTCAACTAGATAACTTTGTCGAGGAATTCGATATACTATTATTATCTCTCCCAGATGATGGTTGTCCTCTTGTTGTCCTCGGCGATTTCAACATTCACTTAGACCGACCGTACGCCGCTGAGTTCCTCGATCTCATCTCCAGCCTGGACCTCCATCTACTCCGCACCTCAGCTACCCACCGGGCTGGCAACCAGCTCGACCTCATCATGACGCGCTCATGTCTCTCTTCTGACATACACATCACTCCACTTCATGAATCAGACCACTTCTTCATACAGTTCTCTGTCTCTCTTCCACCTTCTCCCGTGATCATCAGTAAAACATCTCAGGTACGTCACAATCTTAGTGCCCTCTCTAACACACTCTTTGCCGACTTGGTTACAGATACCCTTCCTAGCATCAGTAACTTCTGAACCCATCAAGCACATTCTGCTCCACCTTGGCTTCATGTCTTGATCAGGTCTGTCCAAAATCCACCAGGAAAACACATAGTTCTCCATCCAGTCCCTGGCTCACGGAGACGCTTCGGAAGCAACGTACTTCACTTCGTTCTCCTGAAAGAAAGTGGCGCAAGTCTGGTCTGTCTTCAGACTTAGAAACTTACCAGTCTTCACTTGCCACTTTCTCCAAGGATGTAACTGCTGCGAAATCCTTGTTCTTCCAGTCCAAGGTAACATGCATCTCAGATGCCCGCACCTTATTCAGTACTTTCAACTCCCTACTAACTCCTCCCTCTCCCCCTCCCAACACTTCTCTGTCAGCTGATGTCTTTGCAACTTTTTTCACAGAAAAAATTGAGGGCATCAGCAAACTCTTTCATACTCACCATTTCCACAGCACTACATCTCACACATCCAGCCATCCAACCCTCTCCTCCTTCTCCCCTGTCACAGAATCTGACATCTCCAAAATTCTTCTTGCCAGTAACCCAACTACTTGCCCCCTTGATTCCATCCCATCCCACCTTCTTCAATCCATTGCCTCCTCCATCACACCAGCTCTCACACACATCATTAACTCCTCTCTCACGTCAGGGACTTTTCCAAATTGTTTTAAACAAGCCATAGTCAAACCCCTACTCAAAAAACCTACGCTCAACCCAAATTTGGTCGAGAGCTACAGACCTGTTTCTCTTTTACCTTTCCTGTCTAAAACACTTGAACGGGTGGTATCCACACAGGTCTCCAAATTTCTTAATCAGAATAATCTCCTTGATCCCAATCAATCCGGTTTTAGATGTGGTCACTCCACGGAGACAGCATTACTCTCTGTGATTGACTCACTTAAATCTGCCAAAGCCAAATCTCAATCCTCGGTCCTCATTTTGTTAGACCTTTCTGCAGCTTTTGATACAGTAAATCATCAGATTCTACTGTCCACTCTAGCTGAATTAGGCTTTTCTGATACGACACTTGAATGGTTCCGATCCTATCTCACAGGAAGGACCTTCAAAGTGTCATGGAATGGGGAGATCTCTAACTCTCACCAAGTACGCACTGGTGTGCCTCAGGGCTCTGTACTTGGTCCTCTCCTCTTCTCTCTTTACATGACATCACTGAGCACAGTCATCCAGGCGCATGGTTTCTCTTACCACTGCTATGCTAATGACACTCAACTTCATCTGTCTTTTGCCCCTGATGACACCACCATCTCAAATCGGGTATCTGCATGCCTCTCCGACATATCTGTCTGGATGAAGGCCCGTCATCTCAAATTAAACTTAGAAAAAACAGAGCTTCTCATTATCCCTGCTAAACCCTCAATCCATCACAACCTGACCTTCCAAATTGATGGCTCCACAATCTCCCCAACTGATTCGGTCCGGAACCTTGGGTTCACTATAGACTCCCACCTTAAACTCTCTGATCATGTGATCAAAACCGCCCGTTCTTGTAGATTCCTTCTTTATAACATAAGGAAGATCAGACCCTTTCTGACTGAACATGCTACCCAACTGCTTGTTCAAGCCCTAGTCTTATCCCGGCTTGATTATTGTAATGCACTTCTTGCCGGTATCCCAACTTCCACCATCAGACCTCTTCAACTAATTCAAAACTCTGCAGCCCGACTCGTGTTTAACCAGCCCAAGCGAACTCATGTCACTCCATTACTCACTTCCCTCCATTGGCTTCCTGTAGCTGCTCGCATTCAGTACAAGTCGCTGACTCTGGCATACAGAACCATTTCTGGATCTTCCCCCTCTTACCTTCACTCTATCTTTTCAAAATACACTCCGACTCGTTCACTTCGCTCCAGTGAGGATCGTCGCCTGGCGATTCCACCTCACCGAGTAGCTAATTCTCATTCTGTGGCGTTCACCACTGCAAAATGGTGGAACGATCTTCCCAACTCTGTTCGTAAGGCAGAATCTCTAAACAGTTTTAAGAAACTACTTAAGACGCATCTATTTAACAAATACCTGTTATAAAAAAATAAAATAAAAAAAATAAAAATAAAAAAAATAAAAAAAAGGGGGGGGGGGGTGGCGCAGCTTCGAATAACAATCAGGTTTGATGAACTTACAGTATAGTTGGTTTCCTCCATGGCTTCTGACTTGTGGTGTTCTCATTTGTAAGTCGCTTTGGATAAAAGCGTCTGCTAAATGACTAAATGTAATGTAAATGTAAATTCCATTTGAACATGTGAAAATGCAATTGTAGATATCTGAAATTGTTATTCTTACTAGTTACAAGAGAATTTCAGATATCAACAATTAAATTGATGATATCTGTAAGCCGAATTTTCACTAGTTAAAATGTTATTTCTACATGTAAAAATATGTATTGTTACATGTAAAAGTTGTATTATAGATAATCTTCATGTGACATTTCTTACATGTTGAAATTGTATTTTTACTAGTGGAAATGTAATTTCCACTAGTGAAAATTAAACCTGTTACTAGTTAGCCTGACATATTAAATGTTTAAACGGCTTGCCATAATCAGTGTAGTATCGTCGTGTCATTAGATTGAACAGCAGGGGGCGCAGAATACAACCTTGAGGGGAGCCAGTGCTGAGGAGGATGATTCTGGAGGTGTTCTGTCCAACCTTTAGCGACTGTGGGGCCTTTCAGTGTGGACATCTAGGAACCAATTCTGTGTAGGGGTGCTAACACCCAGGAACTCCAGTCTGTTCACCAGACACCGTCCTTTTTTATCTCCTGTCTGATAGAGAGTATATAAAGTCTGTTGCTTCGTCTTTTCGGTTCTGATGTTACACGTCGACTTTAACTTTACCTTTAATCTTATGATGTGAAAAAAGTGTTGGAGTCTTACATTCAGGTAAGAAGAGAACCTACCAACACACAGTGAACACTTTATGATCTTAATAAATACATTATTTTTCTCTCCTCATGCTCTATTGAATTTCCCAATGTGCAGGTGTACAGTACTGGATGGGGGGGGGGGGGGGGGGTGAAGGGATTCAAAACACAACCTACAAAAAAAACACATTTACAATAAAAGAGAAAAAGATTTGAAACAAAAACAGGTTTTATTCATATGTTATTTAAAGTAAATAGTTTAGTTTATTAATAGAATCATCTTGTGGAATAAAGGTCTAACAGTTCTTATTGAACTAGTCTGGTTGAGGAACCATTTTGTTACAGTTCCTCCTGATACCAAGAACCAATGAGGTTCGATCATCGTGGACTCGCCTTTAAATCCTTTACCTTCAGTCCGCTTTTATTAGAACCGACCTCAGATCAGTCTGTATTATATATATATATATATATGACTAAAAAGCCATCAGCAATTTAAAAATCACCTTTAATCGACGTTCAACTGACGTCACGGACGTTTGAAAGGCTGCCAGGGCGGTGAGTGCGCATGCGTCGGTGTCAACAGGTAAACCTCTGGCTGTTCGGTAAAAGTGAATGTCTTTGGATGAAGAAGGAAAATAAAGTGGATCTGAAGACAAGACGGTGAGTGTCTCAATCTAATGTCCAATCGGACTCTGTACTCGGATGTAGAGGCGTTTCTGCTGTTTGGAAATGTCGATATTAAGTTATTAATTTAATGTTAAGAAATATGACGTGTTTCCGCTCAGATCTGTTCCCTTTAACGTTTCCGTGATCCTCCACCTGAAGCACAATGACGTCACAACTACAAATGAATGAATAAAAACAAACAAGCCGCCGAATCGAACGAGATTTATTCCGAACACAAAGGAACAGGTTTCTTATTTATTTCTGCTCTTTCTTTGATTAGAATGATATTTAGAGAGACATCAAAAGATTTCGCTTTGCTTCTGTGATGTTTCAAAGATCAAAGCCTTGTTTACTATAAAACCGAAGCTCATGAATCTATTGATTGTTGATCAAATTAATGTAATGGAATAACTCTGATAAACGACTGGTAAATAACGACTGATCTATTAATTTGTCGGCTAAGAATTGAACCTAATGATTAGATCTGTGTCTTTGTTCTTTTACTCAATCTGATTGATCGATGGCAAAGCTCTCAGATGTTTAATGCAGAAACTCTAAAGCTGGGCTCTCTGTGTTGCTTTCTTCGTCCTTGTTGGTTGGTTGATGATTTGTCTTGTACTTGTTTCTGATGAAGCTGTCCGTGGTTCGGTTCTTGGTCTGTATAAACACTTGTAGTTTCAGGGCGGTTCCTTTTACAGGTCTGTTCCTGCATGTTGGTTCTTGTGCATCTTGTTTTTCATGGTTCTCCTTCATTAAACCTGTTGATTGATGTTCTTCCTCACAGACTCTCTTGTTGTTTTTGTTTAAATTCAGTAAAGCTGCTTCTTCTCGTGTTTATTCTCTACAAACTCAGTGCTACAGCTTCACTGTCTACAGTTTTATTATTATTGATATTTGATGACATGATAATAAATCACAGTGGAAGCACCATAAATACAGAAAATACTGTGTGAACTGTAGAATCTGATCCATTTAAAATGAGAACCAGGAGAACCAACACATTTTCCAGAACTTTCTGCTTTGCCTGGTTTATTTACAGAGGTTATAGATAATCAAATTAGTTGGTGTTTTGCTGAATCACAGTTTAATTAAGAGGAGTTCTAATGCTATTGGTGAAACTGATCCCTTTACAAAGACCTGAATAGATTATTACCAATAAATAAAGAGATGAGCGAGAAAAGAGATTAATTGGATTAAAAGTTCATTTGAAAATGTTCTAAGTTCCTGGTGATTGTACATCCTGAGTTCTGAGGTACTGAACATTTTACCACATTCTTTACTGTTATACAGTGCATCCGGAAAGTATTCCCAGCGCTTCACTTTTTCCACATTTTGTTACGTTACAGCCTTATTTCAAATTGTATTAAATTAATCTCTTTCCTCAAAATTCCACACAAAATACCCCATTATGACCATATGAAAAAAGTTTTCTTGAGAGCTTTGAAAATTTATTAAAATTAAAAAACAAAGAAATCATATTTACATAAGTATTCACAGCCTTTGCTTAATACTTTGTAGAACCACCTTTGGCAGCAACTACAGCCTCAAGTCTTTTTGAATATGATGCCACAAGCTTAGCACACCTATCTTTAGGCAGTTTTGCCCATTCTTCTTTGCAGTACCTTTGAAGCTCCATCAGGTTGGATGGGAGACGTCTGTGCACAGCCATTTTCAGATCTCTTCAGAGATGTTCAATCGTATTCAAATCTGGGTTCTGGCTGGGCCACTCCAGAACATTCACAGAGTGGTCCTGAAGCCACTCCTTTGAGATCTTGGCTGTGTGCTTCGGGTCGTTGTCCTGCTGAAAAATGAACCGTCGCCCCAGCCCGAGGGCGCTCTGGAGCAAGTTTTCATCCAGGATGTCTCTGTACATTGCTGCATTCATCTTTCCCTCTATCCTGACTAGTCTGCCAGTTCCTGCTGCTGAAAAACATCCCCATAGCATGATGCTGCCACAACCATGCCTGACTGTAGGGATGGTATTCGCCTCATGATGAGCAGTGCCTGGTTTCCTCCAAACAGGACACCTGGCATTCACATCAAATAGTTTAATCTTTGTCTCATCAGACCAGAGAATTTTGTTTCTCATGGTCTGAGAGTACTTCAGGTGCCTTTTGGCAAATTCCAAACGGACTGCCTTGTGCCGTTTACTAAGCAGTGGCTTTTGCCTGGCCACTCTGCCATACAGGCCTGATTGGTGGATTGCTGCAGAGATGGTTGTCCCTCTGCAAGGTTCTCCTCTCTCCACGGAGGAACGCTGGACCTCTGACAGAGTAATCATCGGGTTCTTGGTCACCTCCCTGACCAAGGCCCTTCTCCCCCGATCGCTCAATTTAGACGGCCGGCCAGCTCTAAGTAGAGTCCTGGTGGTTCCTTTTGGTTCTGGTGGTTCTTCCATTTACGAATGATGGAGGCCACTGTGCTCATTGGGACCTTCAAAGCAGCAGAAATTTTTCTGTATCCTTCCCCAGATTTGTGCCTCGAGACAATTTTTTCTCAGAGGTCTACAGACAATTCCTTTGACTTCATGCTTCGTGTTTGCCCTCTGGCATGCAGTCAACTGTGGGACCTTATATAGACAGGTGTGTGCCTTTCCAAATCATGTCCAATCAACTGGCTTTACCACAGGTGGACTCCATTTAAGCTGTAGAAACATCTCAAGGATGATCAGTGGAAACAGGATGCACCTGAGCTCAATTTTGAGCTTCATGGCGAAGGCTGTGAATCCTTATGTAAATGTGATTTCTTAGTTTTTTATTTTTAATAAATTTTCAAAACTCTCAAGAAAACCTTTTTCACATTGTCATAATGGGGTATTTTGTGTAGAATTTTGAGGAAAGAAATTAATGTAATACAATTTGGAATAAGGCTGTAATGTAAGAAAATGTGAAAAAAGTGAAGCGCTGTGAATACTTTCCGGATGCATTGTATAACGACGCATTAATGGACCGTTGGAGACCGTTTCTAATCTTTCTGATTAGTCATTAATTATCAATTATTTTACAGTAATTACTCTACAGTTCCTTATTTGGTTCCTCTAGAGCCTCATCTCTACAGCTATATGGTTCTCCTACTGATCATCTGGATCTGTTTATTCCTCACCAGGAACTGGAGAACAACCTCATCACTCTGTTAAAGAATGAACTGAAGAAGTTCATGAAGGTTCTGAGGTCAGATTACCCATCATGCTCTGAGACGGAATGTGAGGAAGATCAGAGTATCAGAGAAGGATTGTTGAAGATCACACTGCAGGTCCTGAAGAACATGAAGCAGACAGACCTTGCTACCACACTGCAGAACAGTAAGAACCCTGAACCATGGAACTAGAACATCAATTTAACTTTAGAGAAATTGGTTCATACTGATCATAGATCATTTCCTCCACCAGAGATGATGATGGAAGCTTTAATGTTCCTGCTGATATCAGTTTAATGTTTCTAATGTCTTTATTGATCGTGTCCTTCTGTTTATTAGAGATGATTTCTGTGTATCAGAAGAAACTCAAAACCAAACTGAGAGAGAAATATCACAGAATTAATGAAGGAACCTCACCGTCTGGAAGTTCAGCACTTCTGAATGAGATCTACACAGAGCTCTACATCACAGAGGGGTGGAGTGCACAGATCAATCATGAACATGATGTTAAACAGATTGAAGCAGCATCCAGGAGACCAGCAACTCAGGAGATCTCCATCAAATGTAGTGACCTGTTTAAAGAACCAGCCATCAGAACTGTACTGACTAAAGGAGTTGCTGGAATTGGAAAAACCTTCTCGGTGCAGAAGTTCATACTGGACTGGACTGAAGGAGAACAGAATCAGGACGTGACCTTCATAATCCCACTTCCTTTTAGAGAGCTGAACTTAATGAAGCAGAAGAACCTCAGTCTGATGAAACTTCTTCAGGACTTTTACCCTGAAATGAGGGAAGTTCAATCAATAAACTGGGAGTTCCATAAAGTTCTGTTCATCTTTGATGGTCTGGATGAGTGTCGACTTCCTTTGAACTTCCAGAACAATCAGATACTGTGTGATGTAACAGAAGCAGCTTCTGTAGATGTTCTGCTGACCAACCTCATCAAGGGGAACCTGATTCCCTCCGCTCTCATCTGGATCACCTCTCGACCAAGAGCAGCCAATCAGATTCCTCCTGAGTGTGTAGATCAGGTAACAGAGGTACGAGGGTTCAGTGGTCCTCAGCAAGAAGAATATTTTAGGAAGAAGATCAAAGATCAGAGTCTGTCCAGTAAAATCATCTCCCACATCAAGTCTTCAAGAAGTTTGTACATCATGTGTCACATCCCGATCTTCTGCTGGATCACAGCCTCTGTTCTAGAGAGAATGCTGGGTGGAGCAGAAGGTGGAGAAGTCCCCAGAACTCTGACTCAAATGTTCACCCACTTCCTGGTCTTTCAGATCAAACACAAGAACCAAAAGTACCAGAAGAACCATGAGCTGGATCCTCAGAAGATCAGAGAGAGTGTTCTGGCTCTGGGAAAACTAGCTTTCCAACAGCTGGAGAGAGGAAACCTGATCTTCTATGAGGAAGATCTGAGAGACTGTGGGATTGATGTTAGAGAAGCAGCAGTGTACTCAGGAGTCTGCACCCAGATCTTCAGACAGGAACCTGAACTTCACCTGGTGAAGGTCTTCAGCTTCATCCACCTGAGCATTCAGGAGTTTTTAGCTTCTTTATTTACATTTCTCTGTTTCATCGAGAACAAAGCAGCAGAACCACAAACCTCTGCTCTGTCTGATCTGTTCAACAAGGCTACCATGTCTGAGTTCCTGAAGAGTGCAGTGAACAAGACCTTACAGAGTCCCAATGGACACCTGGACCTGTTCCTCCGCTTTCTTCTGGGTCTCTCACTGGAGTCCAATCAGAACCTCTTACGAGAACTGCTGCCACAGACAGGAAGTGATTCCTACAATAAACAGGAAACAGTGCGGTACATCAAGGAGAAGATCAATGAGAAGCTCTCTCCAGAGAAATCCATCAATCTGTTCCACTGTCTGAATGAACTGAAGGATGAGTCTCTGGTGCAGGAAGTTCAGACTTACCTGAATGAAGGAGGTTTCCTGTGTCTCAGTGGAGTTGGTCTGTCTCCAGCTCAGTGGTCAGCTCTGGTGTTTGTGTTACTGAACTCAGGTCAGCAGCTGGATGAGTTTGATTTGAGTAAATATGATCGATCAGAGGAATGTTTATTGAATCTGCTGCCAGTGGTGGAAGCTTCCAGAACAGCTGTGTGAGTTTGATTAATTTAATAAAATATTAGAACTGTACTGTTCTAAAAATCAATCAGAACCTTTTGACCAATCAGAATGCAGAACTGAACTGAGGTACTGAATGTGTTTCTAATGGAACCTGTACAGTCTGGAACTGATAAAAGATACAGAGGTTCTATCATTGTGTGGCTTTGATGTTTTAATATCAGGACGTCCATATATAGAACTTCCTGCTGTACAAGTTTCACTTCATCATCAATATTATAGATTTAATTTAATTAACATGATGAATTATTAATCACATTCACAAACACATTCATTTAATAAACTTATTTTATATCAGAACATTTTCATTATTTATATTAATGTAATAAATCATATTTAAAAACCTCACATTCATTACACATTATACTAATATACAACTCTGTGTATGTGTGTTTCAGGTTGTGTGTTTGTAGTCTATCAGGTGAAAGTTGTTCAGCTCTGTCCTCAGTTCTCAGTTTAAACTCCAGTCTGAAAAATCTGAACCTGGGTTCTAATAATCTGGAGGATTCAGGAGTGAAGGTTCTCTCTGATGGACTGAAGAACCCAGACTGTAAACTGGAAACACTGCAGTAAGTTCATCACTCTCTCACTGCAGTTACACTAAACAGAACCATCACATGTTCTATGAATTAGGAACCAAGAACGCAGCATTTACAATCAGCTGGCACTGTATCAAGAGAATTAAAGACTGAGAGGAATGGATCCCATTTAAAATTAAATGTGGCAGTGTTACCTTTTAACATATGTTTTATTTTTTCTAATCTCAAAAAATACACAGCGAGAACGAATCCACTGAGAATCCACTGCGAGACTGAAGGAGGTTTTTAAGTTTAAAAACTGAAATTTTGATTTTGATGGACCCTATTCAATACTTTAAATTGTATAAGCTGAAATCTAGCACAGGGTGCACCATTTTATACATTTTATTCACCGCTCTATCCCACCATTCCTCAGGAAATTAACTTTCTCAGGCTTTCTTAACTTTCCCAGGAAATCCATATAAATCTTAGATATAAGGGACTTTTGGGGATATTTCATAGTCAGAAAATCAGCCCACAGTTGATCGTTGGGAAGGTATGGATAATTTGAAAAATAGGAAGATATAAAGTGCCTTACTTGGAAATAACGGAACCTGTGCGAAGGAGGTAAATGAAAGTCATCAGATAGTTGAGAAAAACTACAAAAGGCGGGATCACTTATCGCTGGAAGAAACAATTCGTTATTCAATATAGGCATTTTTGTGGATGGAGATAAAAATTTTGTCTAAACTGAAATCATATACGTAAAGTGGAAAGTGTCAATGGGTTTCTAGAACTCTTTGAGACCTTTTGAGGCGGGGGAGAAGTGAGCAAAGCGAGGGCAGTAGATGGAGAGCAGGAATGTGTTTCCAGCTTGCCCCACTGCATCAGGTATGAAGCCAATGAAGTATTTATTGAATGTGTGCAGACCAGTAATAGAATTGAAAATTAAGAAGGAATGTCCCACCATCAGATCTAAATCTCTGTAAGAGTAAATTTCTTGCTCTTGGGACTTTCCCCATTCCATATCAAATTTGTAATATATTGATCGAGGGATTTAAAAGACTTTTTGGGCAGCATCAGCGGGATGTTCTGAAACAAAAACAGAAACCTAGGCAAGACATTCATCTTAATGACATTTATTCTTGCCATTAAAGATAGATGAAGAGAATTCCATCTTTGTAGGTCTAGTTTAAGCCTACTCAATAATGGAGCAAAATTGCTGTCAAAGAGGGATGGTAAAGTATGAGAAATATGAATTCCCAAATATCTGAATCCCATTGGAGCAAGTTTGAAGTGTAGAGATGATTGTTTAAGTGATAGCACTAAATGGTTTACTGGATAATATTGGCTCTTCTGCAGATTCACTCTGTATCCTGAGAAAGAGCCAAATCTCCTTAAAAGTGCCAGAATTGGAGAAAGACTGTTTAACAGATCAGTGACATATAAAACAGGTCATCTGCATAAAGTGAACATTTTAGCTCAATACCTGAGCGAGAAATTCCTTGATAAGAAATAAGAGACTTTAATGAAATGGACAAAGCTTCAATAGCAAGAGCAAAAAATAGGGGGGACAAAGGACACCCCTGTCTAGTTCCACGATACAGAGAAAAACAGTCAGAATGAACAAAATTAGTATGAACACTGGCTTTTGGAGAGGAATATAATAATCTAATCCAAGACATGAAATTGTCTCCAAGACCGAATTTCTGTAGGACTTTAAATAAGTAGGTCCATTCAACACGGTCAAATGCCTCCTCTGCATCCAAAGAGGTCACAACTTCTGGGGAAGAGGAAGATTGTCCAGCAAAAATAACATTCAAAAGTGTACGAATGTTGAAAAAGAGCTGACGCCCTTTAATGAATCCGTTTTGTTCTGACAAAATTATGTTTGGAAGGATATTTTCTAAGCGCAATGCAAGGACCTTTGCCAGAACCTTAACATCAACATTTAGAAGGGACAAAGGTCTATAAGAACCACAGTCAGTAGTCAGTCCTTGTCCTTTTTTAAAAGGAGGGAAATGGAAGCTTGGGTCATGGTGGGTGGTAGCATCCCAGATAAAAAAGATTCATTAAAAACTTCTAAAAGAATAGGCGCTAACTTATCTATGAACGCTTTTTTGATTAATTCGACTGGAAAACCGCCGGGGCCCGGTGCTTTTTTAGTCTGCATTAACTTAATTGTAATAGTGATTTCTTGCAGAAGTAAAGGTGAATTCAGACTACATGCAGTCTCGGAGTCAACTGTAGGGAACACTAATCCCTCCAGAAAATCAGCCATATCACCTGCAATGGATTCTCTCTCATAGAGATTTGAATAAAAGGATTTGAAAACACTATTTATCAATAATGGATCTGTGCATATCCTTCCATATGGATCTTTTATTTGGGGGATCAACTGAGATGCAGCCAGTCTCTTAAGTTGATGAGTCAAAAGCCTAGAGGACTTACAAATAAAATGTAAGAATTTACAAATAAAACTGGGCTGTTAAATAAAGAACCCCGATTAATCAAAAATCTACTGTTTACATCTGCGATGACCCCATCTGCCCCAAACTGAATCCCTCTTCTGACCATAAGTGCCACCCCTCTTGTGTTTAAATTAAAATTTCATTCAACATTTAATTCTAAGTGATCACTATTTCTGAGATGGGTCTCCTGTAAAAATATATTATCAGCATTCAATCGCTTTAAATGAGCAAATACCCATGACCTTTTAACTGCATTGATTAAACCATTCACATTCCAACTTACAAATCTGACAGGGGACCCATTCTTTAAGTTAAAATGTGAATTTAGATTACCTTAAATTTAAGGCAAAACCTGAAAACAGCGTCAGCTGAAGGGGAAAGGGTGAAGAACACACAACCACATGTAATTACATACACATAAAAGCATACATACAACTATAGCCACACACAAGAACAAACCCACCCAAAAACTTCCACACTCACAGAGAATAGGATTACTTGGGCTCCAACAGAACCCAACTCTATAAAGATAGTACCCCTGCTTGCTTAACATGGTTAGACAGGTGGGGCCCAAGGGAAATATATTGATCAACAAACAAATGGAACAAAATGCACCATCAACCGAAATAGTATAATCATCATTTAACAAATGTCTGAATATCAACCCATTTAAAAAAAAGGAAGGAATTAAAAGTGACGTTTTAAATTTAAGGTGAAGCTGCATTTGTTTTCTTATGGGTCTCAATATTGCTACCAGGTGAGGTACAGGTCAGAGGAGGTTCTGCGTGGTTCTCCCGGTGTTTCAGAGAACTTTTGGAAACATCATACCAACAAACAACTGGAACAGAATAAATAACTAAGAAAGAAGAAAAACTTAAAGCAAACGGAAACGTTAATGTGTCTTAAAATGATGAAACTCCATGACTTTACTCAGAGTTCAATGTGCACCATGTGACCCCAAACCCAAAGTTCTACATCTCCATGTCCTTCTGACATCATTACAAATATTTACCTTTACAACATTATTATGACTTATTCATGTTTAATTAATCCATCTGTGATGTTACCACTTTAATTAGAACTGATCCATATAACGTACCTCTGTATATTTTAGATCAGTGATAATTATAATGAAGCTTACATCAACTACATACAAGACTGTGTGTGTGTTTCAGGTTATCTGGTTGTAATCTATCAGGTGAAAGTTGTTCAGCTCTGTCCTCAGTTCTCAGTTCAAACTCCAGTCTGAAAAATCTGGACCTGGGTTCTAATAATCTGGAGGATTCAGGAGTGAAGGTTCTCTCTGATGGACTGAAGAACCCAGTCTGTAAACTAGAGACACTACAGTAAGTTCATCACTCTCTCACTGCACTTACACTGAACCAGGGGTGCCCACACTTTCCTTGCCCGAGATCTACTTTTCCATTGGACAGGTCATCGAGATCTACCGGGGTTAATCTCTATTTTTTAGGCTTTTAAATTGAAACCTGTTTACACACATCATGTTAGTATTGTCGAATCTGTTAGAATTGCTCCTTTATTAAACGCATGCTAGCAAATAGCATGGAGAAAACCTGATTTTGGTACACCCAAACCACTAAACACACAGTATACAGCACAAATGTAAAACAATCACTGTAACCTGCATTTCCCCAAACATCCATCCATCCATCCATTATCTTCTGCTTTATCCTCTACTAGGGTCGCGGGGGGTTCCCCATACCCATCAAGGGGAGAACACTGCGCTGGGCAGATACACCCAGGACGGGGCGCCAATCTATCACTGGGCACACACTCACTCACACATACCCACTCTATATGGGGCAATTTGGAGAACTCAATTGACCTTGATCAATGTTTTTTGGACTGTGGGAGAAACCGGAGAACCCGGAGGAAACCCACATATACACGGGGAGAACATGGAAACTCCACCCAGATTGGGATTCAAACCAGGAATCTCTAGTGCTGAGAGGAGAACATGCTAACCACTAAGCCACCATGCCTCCCCCAAACAGAACATGAACATTAATAATAGCAAATGCATTTTGAGTTTGACATTGTAAAAAAAAATTCATCCTCCCACTCTAAATGAAAGTGGTACATTTTAGTTCTTTTGGAGCAAAGTCCTTCACTCATCTTGTAAGTCTAATAAAGTGCAAAAACACAAACAGAAACTATCTAATGTAGATGATTCGGGAGGCTGTGCTTCAGATTTAAGCACAGAGGCGTGGTCACGTGCCGGTTTTGGTAACAGCGAGAGAGACGGGGGGGGGGGGAGGACTGTTCGCTTGCACAGCGATAGAGATCGCGATTCAGAATGAATCACATTGTGTGTGAATGTGTGTGTGCGTGTGTATAAGTGCTTCAGATACTGTGCTGTAAATAAAGCACTGATACGTGATAAGCGCTTTATTTTTCCTCAAACCTCCATCACGATCTACCTGACACCCCTTCGATGTATTGAGCACCCCTGCACTAAACATATCCATTACATGTTCTATTACACTAAATCACTCTGATACAGAACCTGATTCAGGATTATTGACTTTGTAAAGATCTCAGTCATGCTATTGATTATTCATGAAAATTCTATTTGTTTAGTAAGATCGAAGAGTTCCAGTAATAATCCATATGTGCTGTCACCACTTTAATTAGAACTGATCCCTAGATCAGTGATAATTATAATAAAGATTACATCAAGTGGCGGTACAGTGGCTTAGTAGTTGGTATGTTCTCCTCTCAGCACTAGGGATTCCAGGTTTGAATCCCAATCTGGGTGGAGTTTGCATGTTCTCCCCGTGCCCGTGTGGGTTTCCTTCGGGTTTTCCTCCCACAGTCCAAAAACATGGATTAAGGTCAATTGAATTCTCCAAATTGCCCCATATAGAGTGTGTCTGTGTGAGTGAGTGTGTTTTCAGTGATAGATTGCCCCCCCTGTCCTGGGTGCATCTGCCCAGCGCCCGAAACGTTCCCCCCTGGCTGGACATGGGGAACCCTATCGCGACTAGTAGAGGATATAGCCGAAGATAATGGATGGATTTCATACTGTGTGTGTGTGTGTTTTAGGTTGTATGATTGTAATCTATCGGGTGAAAGTTGTTCAGCTCTGTCCTCAGTTCTCAGTTTAAACTCCAGTCTGAAAAATCTGGACCTGAGTTCTAATAATCTGAAAGATTCAGGAGTGAAGGTTCTGTCTGATGGACTGAAGAACCCAGTCTGTAAACTGGAGACACTACAGTAAGTTCATCACTCACTCACTGCACCTACACTAAACAGAACCATCACATGCTCTATTACACTAAATCACTCTGATACAGAACCTGATTCAGGATTATTAATGACTTTATAAAGATCTCAGTCATGTTATTGGTTATTCCAGAACATTCTATTCATTTAGTAAGATCAAAGAGTTCCAGTGATAATTAATCCATCTTTGATGTCACCACATTAATTAGAACTGATCCCTACAATGTACCTCTGTATATTTTAGATCAGTGATAATTATAATGCAGCTTACATCAACTACATACAAGACTGTGTGTGTGTGTGTGTGTTTCAGGTTGCGTTATTGTCATCTATCAGGTGAAAGTTGTTCAGTTCTGTCCTCAGTTCTCAGTTTAAACTCCAGCCTGAAAAATCTGAACCTGAGTTTTAATAATCTGGAGGATTTAGGAGTGAAGGTTCTCTCTGATGGACTGAAGAACCCAGACTGTAAACTGGAGATACTGCAGTAAGTTCATCACTCTATCACTGCAATTACACTAAACAGAACCATTACATGTTCTATTACACTAAATCACTCTGATACACTCACTACAGTATCACACAGTGGAGTGTGCATGGTATACAGTGATGTGTGTATGGTGTACAGTGTAGGACTTTTGAATATTAATATGATATCTCGATGGTTTAAGCTATATCTGACTGAGGTATTTTAAAAGCATGCAGAAATATTAATTCTGTAAGAGGCTTTTATAATACATGGACAAAGGCTATATCGACATGTGGATATATCTAAATATCCCTCAGAGCTCAAACTTATAGCTGCTTAAAATATACCATTTATTCATTCATTCATTATCTCCCACTTTATCCTCTAGTAGGGTCGCGGTGGGGTTCCCCATACCCATCCAGGGGAGAACGTTTTGGGTACGATAGACCCAGGACAGGGCGCCAATCCATTGCTGGGCACACTAACACTCACACACACTCTATAAGGGGCAATTTGGAGAATTCAATTGACTTGATCCATGTTTTTGGACTGTGGAAGGAAACCGGAGAACCCGGAGGAAACCCACGTGGACACGGGGAGAACATGGAAACTCTACCCAGATGGGGATTCGAACCGGGAATCCCTAGCGCTGAGAGGCGAACGTGCTAACCACTAAGCAACCGTGCCGCCAATATACCATTTAATAAGAAATAAATTAATCTTCGATCTCCAGCCTTAAAAGATTAACTGGAAAAGATTTACTTAAAAACACGAAGGTAAGATTATTAAACAGATTACAATACAAGGTTAAACAACTGCTTCAATAGGTAAAAATTCACGTTTCACAAGAAAGTTGAAAATGCCGGAACCATGAGCCCTCTGGACCGAGCAAAGTGAGGCAGGCCTTGGCTAAGCAGAGCATGACCAGGCCAAAAACAAGCAGAGCAGGGCCCAGCAGCATGAACCTTTGATCCATAGTATGTTAATAAGGTTAGGAGCCAAGTTCCTCGGTTCAATTAATATGTTAAGGAGGCCAGGTCACCAGACAGTGAAAGCCTATTTTAAAACTGGTTTTAGGGACAAATGGTTAGATTCTACACTGATATTAACTGCGTTGTTTGTGAGAAGCCATAGGTGTGATGCTTCATGCTGCCTGATTCCTATGAACCTGTGATTTTTCATTTGAAATACAAAGACAGAATTTCTAAATACTGTAAACTATGATTATCCAATTGAAATTGTGAGTTATGTGGATATTCATGAGCTACATTATTTAAGGAAAGGAGTTCAGTCTTATTTAGATTTAGTTTGCTTTGAGGATATAACTGCATGTAATGTTGTTTCTAGTTGAAGAACTAAAAGTTTATAATCTGCATTTATTAAGCTAATTGGATGGTATGAACAGAAACTAAGAGTACTCCTCCCACATGATTGATTTGAATCAGAATCAGAAAACTTGATTGATCCCCGGAGTGAAACTGTGGTTTCTGCCCCCCACCCGGGCCCCGTACAGAACAGTTCATGATGAAGACAACTTTCCACCCCTAATACGTACTGTATGATATTATTGGAATCATTCTCAGAGTTTATGTACAACAGTCATGATATGAAACAATGTTGATGTGTGTGTGTGTGTGTTTCAGGTTATATGATTGTAATCTATCAGGTGAAATCTGTTCAGTTCTGTCCTCAGTTCTCAGTTTAAACTCCAGTCTGAAAAATCTGGACCTGAGTTCTAATGATCTAGAGGATTCAGGAGTGAAGGTTCTCTCTGATGGACTGAAGAATCCAGACTGTAAACTGGAGACACTACAGTAAGTTCATCACTCTCTCACTGCACTTACACTAAATCACTCTGATACACTCATAGTGATTGTAATGTGATTTGGTATGTTCTCTATGTCTGTGCAGGTTGAATTGTTGTGGTTTAACAGAAGAAGGTTTTGTTGCTATGGCTTCAGCTCTGAGATCAAACACTTCATCAAACCTGAGAGAACTGTATCTGAACTACAATGAACCAGGAAAATCAGGAAGAAAACTCCTCACTTATCTACAGAAGGATCCTCAATGTAACCTGGAGATACTACAGTGAGACACACTCACTCACACACACACACACACACACACAGACTGGTATTTCCTCTGATGAACACTTGATGATGTCTGATCTTCTCTCCTACAGAATCTGATCTGTTCTTCTCTACGGAGGATTAAGTGAAGCACCGATACACACAATCAGTGACAGTGTCACCTGTGAGTATGCATGTGGCACAAGTGGTGGTCACGTGGGTGTGTGTGTGTGTGTGTGCGCATGTGCATGTTTCACATGAGCCATATAGGCCGTGCACTTGTGCTTGCAGGTATAGGTATAGGGAGAGTTGGGCTGGGTGGCCAAACTTATGTTGACCGCTATCCAACGCTATTTAAGGTTATTTAAAGCTGTCTGTCTTAAGGTTATCTTGTTTGCATTGAATCAAAATAAACAAGTAAAAGTTATCTGGATTTCTGAGTGTGTATTGAAGCGCGTTGCAAATAGCTACCGAACCCATTCCCATTCTCTCATCGGCAAAGGAAAGGCAAGCCGCAACAATTTGTCAACAAAATAAAAATGGCTTAATATCAGCCGGTGTTCAGCAAAATCTTCGCACCACGCACAAGCCAAGGGATTCGATCATCGCTACAGGATTAAACGGAGATTGCAAGAGTCACAGATGAGTCACACAGCCATTAACTCACCTGTGAGCAGGTAGGCCCACCTGGTTTCCTTTTGTTATTGGAACATGGAATTCGTTTTGGATAAAAGGAAATGCAGTAAGCCAGGGGTGCCCACACTTTTCTGGCCCGAGATCTACTTTTCCATTGGACAGGTCATCAAGATCTACCAGGGTTAATCTCTATTTTTTAGGCTTTTATATTGAAACCTGTTTACATAAATTATGTTAGTATTGTTAAATCTGTTAGACTTGCTCTTATATTAAACATGTTCCAGCAAATAGCATGGAGAAAACCTGATTTTAGTACACCCAAACAGCACAAATGTAAAACAATCACTGTACATTTACATTTAGTCATTTAGCAGACGCTTTTATCCAAAGCGACTTACAAATGAGAACACCACAAGTCAGAAGCCATGGAGAAAACCAACTAAACTGTAAATTCATCAAACCTGATTGTTATTCGATGCTGTGGCGCCCCCCCCCCCTCCCCCCCTTTTTTTTTCCTTCTACAACAGGTATTTGTTAAAGAGATGTGTCTTAAGTAGTTTCTTAAAACTGTTTAGTGATTCTGCCTTATGGACCGAGTTGGGAAGATGCATTTTGCAGTGGTTAACTCCACGGAGTGAGAATTAGCTCCTTGGTGAGGTGGAATCGCCAGGCGGCAATCATCACTGGAGCGAAGTGAACGAGTCGGAGTGTATTTTGAAAAGATAGGGTGAAGGTAGGAGGGGGAAGATCCAGAAATGGTTCTGTATGCCAGAGTCAGTGACTTGTAGGGGTGAGCTGCAATATTCGCTGATTCGACGATTCGATTCGGAGAACCGTAGTCGACTATGAACCTCATAGTCGAATGTACCATTTTGACCACATGGGGGTGCCCATGGCTGCTGCTAAGCATTAGTTTTTACATGAAATGTCTTTGTTTTCGTTATATATATAGCCTTTTGTCAAATAAAATCATCCTGTCACAAATGTCCGTCTTTCCCCGGAGATGAGCGGCTCCGCGGGGAAATCGCGAACGCCGCTCGCGCATAATGAGCGTCTCCCGGTATCCGGCTACGCGTAAGCCACAGCGTCAGCCGGTCTAAACAGAGGGAGACGCTCCCACGAGTGCGACCTGCGCGGAACAAATGCTCAGCAACACACCGTGCCAGAAATGCTGATGGAGAAATACTGGAACACCGGGATAAAAACCAAAACTAGAATTTATTAAAAAAGTGGTGCCGAAGCACCAACAGAAAGGGGGTAAACGAACAAAGCAACATCGGGTAAGGTAACCACAAATTAAAGACGTGCACTAACCCAACCAATCGCCCAATTGAGATAATCAGAAACCAAACGAGGGACAGGTGCCGCAGGTGATTGTTACACATCCTAATTTCTGTTAATATATTTTTTTTAATGATGTGTGCGCTTTAACCCATTTACGGTGCTCTAGAAAAACAAGTAAAACATAAAAAAAAAATCTTTTTTAAAAAACACGCTTATAGCGCCATCTTGTGGTGAAATTTTAACTGATTCGACTATCAGTCGACTATAGGGAGAATCTGACGAATCAGATTCGACTATAAAATCCTTAGTTGTATACAGCCCTAGTGACTTGTACTGAATGCGAGCAGCTACAGGAAACAAATGGAGGGAAGTGAGTAATGGAGTGACATGAGTTAGCTTGGGCTGGTTAAACACAAGTCGGGCTGCAGAGTTTTGAATTAGTTGAAGAGGTCTGATTATGGAAGCTTGGATACCGGCAAGTAGTGCATTACAATAATCAAGCCGGGATAGGACTAGGGCTTGAACAAGCAGTTGGGTAGCATGTTGAGTAGCACTGTAAACCGTATTTCCCCAAACAGAACATCCATCCATCCATTATCTTCCGCTTTATCCTCTATTAGGGTCACGGTGGGGTTCCCCTTGCCCATCCAGGGGAGAACACTTTGGGCGCTGGGCAGATACACCCAGGACAGGGCGCCAATCTATCACTGGGCACACTCACACACACAAACACACTCTACAGTATATGGGGCAATTTGGAGAATTCAATTGATCTTGATCCATGTTTTTGGACTATGGGAAGAAACCGGAGAACCCGGAGGAAAGCCACGTGGACACAGGTAGAACATGGAAACTCCACCCAGATTGGGATTTGAACTGGGAATACCTAGCACCTATGCTAACCACTAAGTCACTGTGCTGCCCCCAAACAGAACATGAACATTAATAAAAGCAAATGCATTTTGAGTTTGACATTGTAAAAAAAATATACACCCACCCCTCACTCTAAATGAAAGTGTAACATTTTAATTCTTTTTGAGCTTCACTCATCCTTCACTCATCTTGTCATTCAAATAAAGTGCAAAAACACAAACAGTGTTTCTATGTAGATGAATCTAATGTAGATGATTCTTGAGGCAGTGCTTCGGATTTTGGCACATACCGGTTTTGGGAACAGCAAGAGAGACGGGGGGGGGGGGGGGCAGGACAGACTGCTCGCTTGCAGAATGATAGATATCGCGATTTAGAATGAATCACATTGTGTGTGAATGTGTGAGTATAAGCGCTTCCGATACTGTGCTGTAAAAAATGCGCTGATACGTGATAACGCTTTCGCAAACCTCTATCACGATCTACCTGACATCGCGATTCTTCCTTCTCCATCGCAATCGACGTATTGAGCACCCCTGCAGTAAGCAATAAGGAAAATGTTTGTGGACTTATGTGTTATGGGCTGATGAAGGTTTGATCTGCAAAATCTTCGTGCTTTGTGGATTGTGATGTCAGAATTTTGTTAGGCTTGTGTAGCGCTGAATAACGCTTGTTTGATCACTTGCAATGTTGATGAATTTGAATGCACTGAGTTTGAATGAATAACGCTTGTTGGATCGCTTGCCATGCTGATGGATTTGAATGCAATACCTGTGGATGAATTTTAATGCCTTTCATGTTTGGAGGTCAGTATAAAATAAATGAATCTAACTAAAATGGAACGTTCAAACATGGAATCGGAAAAAAGGGAAATAAAGCTTACCTCAAAGGCTTTGGAGAAACGGATAGAACCGCTTCAGCGAGAGCAGAAAGTTATTGTCAATAAATTAAAAGCGCTCATCCCACAAATAAAAATGCAAATGAAATCAAAGGAAAATGGATCTGAAATTCTCTCTCTTCTGGACGATATGGTTATTTTGTGTAAAAAAGCCACCGACTTGCACAATGAATTAATTCCACTGGTCCCTGAAGAGGAAATGGAGAAACAAAAGGAATGGTTTGCAAGCATTATAGATTACAGTGAGGCATTTAAGGAACAAGCCCAAAAGTGGATAAATGAAAACTTAAACTCACCGACAGATCAACAAGTATCTATTGAAACAAACAATATGGAGGCTCAACAACCATTCACTGAAATAAATAAACCCTTGTCCGATCATCTACATCAACCAAAAGTATTAATCCTCAACGCACAAGACCTGCAAGATGACATTCAGCCCCATGACAGTGTTTCAAATTCAGACAGTAGGAGGACACATTCAGATCGTTCCTCTCGTACCTCAAGTTCATCTGCCCGCAAGAGAGTAGAGGTAAATTTAGCTGTTTTAGCTGCAAAGCAAAAAATATTGAAAAACATGCGTTGAAAGATAAACATGCGTTGGAGGAAGAAGAGGAAAGGCTGTGTAAGAGGAGAGAACAATTTTTATTGGATAGTGAAATTGCAAAGGAAATGGCAAAAATCAGTGCTATGGATTCACGAAGTAGCATTTGTGCAAAATCAAAAAAGTGTCTGATGGAATGAAATCGTATTTGAAAAAAGGACATTTAAATCCACAACAATGATGTCGATGCCACTGAATTTATTCCATCATCACCTGTTAAAGTAAATAAACATGAAATTATTCCATCAATCAATCAAAAATGTTAAAAATATACTTCTCACACACAAAGTAGTAATGTGTTTGTTGAAAATGCTGGAGTACAAAATGAAGGTGTACTGGACATTATGAGGAAACAGAACAAAATTACTTTACTTCCCTTACAACAGCAGTGTTTCTCTGCACTCCCGAAGAGGGACATTCCCACCTATGACGGCAATCCACTGACATATCACTCTTTTATTAAAGCTTTTGAAAATGGAGTAGAGCGAAATACCAACAGTAGCAATAATAGATTATATTTTCTTCAGCAATATACCAAAGGACAAGCAAAAGAGCTGGTGAGAAGCTGTCAGCGTATTGAGCCTGAAAGTGGCTACACTAGAGCAAAAGCATTATTAAAAGAGTATTATGGAAATGACCAGAGGGTGGTAGTAGCATACATGGAAAGAGCCATGTTATGGCCACAAATTAAGCCAGAGGATGTGAGTGCTCTTCAAGATTATAGCTTTTTCCTTCGTGCCTGTTGCAATATTCAGGAAGATGCACAATATTTACATGATCTGGACACTCCTTCCAATATGCTGGACATTATTAGGAATCAGCCCTATAAATTAAGAGAAAGGTGGAGGAGCCATGCTTGTGACTTGCAAGAAAAGAACAACAGAAGAGCAAGATTTGCAGATATTGCTAATTTTGTGGAAAAACAAGTAAAAATTCTGACTGATGTGGTGGAAATAATATTCTCGTGAGACAATGCATATTAAAAGAAGTGATATTTATTAAAGAAAGGTAAAAGACAAAATGAAAGAGAATGAGAGAGCGTAAGGAAAATCCTACCCCACTCTCTGACAAGTTATCAGAGAGCCTCACTATTTATATCATGTGTGCAGAGCATTTGCTGAAATCTTCTCTGCGACCTTCAATAGCTTGTTTTACAAACAACAATGTCCGAATAGTGCAGACGTGGATCTCAGTTCTGTCTACGTGGTTTTATTGCAATGGTTAAACAGCAGACTAAATGTCAACATGACAGTGTAATCATATCATCATAATAAGATATCATAATAAAACATAATAACTGTAGAAGTTTCTTCATAGTTATATGCAAACACAAATGGTTAAGATGAATCACTCATACATAGTAAAATCATATTATACATAGTAAAATAATATTTTCCTTCACAATTCCTCCCTTTGATTCATTTTAATCATTGAATAGTTCATTTAATTTTTAAATCATCAGCATCATCTCCGTCTTCTGGTTGCTTGGGATATGGCTGTTGCTTACTGAGCAGACACTGTTTTGGTGATCATGTTAGATAGACATTGGCAAGAAATAGGGACACAATGTAAAAGAAGCAAAATTATTAAAATAACTGTACTGCAAGCCATGAACCGCAAGTAAAATGCCAAAGTGCAAGTGTCTGTTCACCGACCATTTACAAAAGAGTTTCCCCGCTTTCAGACTGGGTCGAGACAATTGGGAAGCCTTGTGGACAGTGTGCAAAGCAACGTGCAAAGCAGGCACATATGCCTCGGTGTCTAATGGACATTTCACACAAGAGGTATATTTTTGTTAATTGGTCAATAGCTGATTGTTGATTAGTTCATTTGTTAATATTTTTCCCAATAGGCTACAGAACAGACAATATTTAGTTCATTACTGAGGACAACTGAGTATCATGTGTTATTTGGAGTTGACTTTTGTTGTTAAGTGAGGGATGTTTAGATGATAAATTATTTCATTAAAGGAAATGTTAACTTAAGCATACTATAATAGCATGTTTAAACACTTAATAAGTGTTTAAATGTGCAAGCTTCATGTTTTAATTATAGTAGAGCTTATAGGACTTGATGGTACAATCCCTTGAATAATCAGCACTTCTTGCATGTTTCTGAGTGAGAGAGTGGTAAAACTTCTTTGGGGTCATCAGGTGGGCACCCTCTTTCTTTGGTGTTTCATTGATTTAGGCCCACGACACCTCCAGAGGGCTCAACTGCAACACCTGGCGTCCCAGGTGTGCCCCCCTCAGTTTTACCCCCTGAGATCATCTACCTCTCAACGATCATTTCACAGCCCATCTAGAGTCCTTCCTTTTATTCCACAGCCAGTTGCTGCTTTGCTCGGCAGCCTCCGAAAGTGATTTCACTGCTTGTCGAAGAGCCTGGCCTTTCACACCCATTCTGTTCAGGAGTCCAGTTGTAGTCTTGGCAACAAACCCTCTACAACCAACCTCTACTGGGAACACCTTGGTATGCCAGCCACGCTGTTCTGCCTGGGCTGCTATTTCGGCATACTTCAGGCTTTTCCGCTCATAAGCCTCCTCAACCGCAGCCTCCCATGGTACGGTTAGTTCAAGAATGTACAGGATTTTCTGGGAAGTTGACCACAGGATGATGTCTGGTCTGAGACTAGTTGTTATTATCTCCATTGGAAAGACGAGTTTATGGTCAAGGTCAACCTGCATTTTCCAGTCACGGGCCTTGTCTAGGAGGGTCGTATTCCCTCTTGAGAATGGTTTCACCTGACGTTCACCTGCTTTCACAAAGGGAGTAATGTTCAATAGTCCAGGCATTGGAGAAGGGAGAGCATTGATGATAGCTCTCCTTTCCTCAAGGATGGCTGCCAGCTGTCGCAAGACCCTGTTGTTCCTCCAGGTATAGCGACCTTGGGACAGGCTGGTTCTGCAGCCAGTAAGGATATGCCTCAGTGTTGCAGGTGTTTGACAGAGGGCACATGAAGTATCATCCCCTATCCACTGCTGTAAATTTTTGGGAGAAGGAAGCACATCGTAGATGGCTCTGATGATGAAGCTGAGTCTGCTTCCTTCCATTTCCCAAAGATCCCTCCATGTGAGCTTGCGATGTTCCAGGTTGTCCCAACTGGTCCACTGTCCCTGTTTTGACTGTGACACTGCCTTTGTACATCGTTCTGCTTCCTCATGCCGCCGGACCTGCTCAAACACCAACTTTCTTCTCTCTGTGGATGAGGCCTTATGCCACGTTGGTCGACTTTCACCAAAACCAAGCCCTGCTCTTCCTTGCTGGAAATGTCCCATGATATCTCCATGTCTGAGAGCAGCTTGCGCTTGCTGTACAGCTTCTGTTGGTGTCCATTTCCTACCCGTTGCCAGCCTGGGAGCAGCTGCTCTTACTGCTGCATCATGAGACTCAGTCAAAGTTATTTCCAACCTCACTTTAGCACACTTATACTCTTCAGTTAGGCTGGAAACAGGCAGGTCCAGAGCTCCTCATCAATACAACCCAATATTGCTGAGACAACGTGGGAGACCGAGCCACTTCTTTATATAAGAACTGACTATTCTCTCCAATTTCTCAACATTGGTGATGGCGACCTCATAGACTGTGAGGGGCCACATCAGACGAGGAAGTAGTCCAAACTGCAGACACCACAGCTTCAACTTGCCAGGAAGAGGGGTCTTATCTATGGTGGTAAGGCCTTTGATGGTTTCCTCCCTCAGCTGTTTAGACTGGTCTGAATCTTTGAGATTTCCATGGTACCATCGTCCCAAGCTCTTGACTGGCTGCTCTGACACAATTGGAATATGTGTTTTGCCAATGTGGAATCTCTGGTCTGCCAGTTTTCCTTTGATGATGGAAATACTTCTGGATTTACTGGGTTTAAACTTCATACCAGCCCATGATATGTTATTATAAAGCTTTTCCAGCAGGCGCTTAGTACATGAGATGGTGGAGGTCAGGGTGGTCAGGTCATCCATATATGCGCGGATTGGAGGCAGTCGCTGTCCATCCTGAAGACGTTCTCCTCCAACAACCCATTTAGAGGCCCGGATTATTAGTTATTATTAGTTCCATTGCCATGGTAAAGGCTAGTGGTGAGATGGTACATCCTGCCATTATTCCTACTTCCAGTACTTGCCATGATGTTGTATATTCAGCAGTTGTTATGCAGAATTGCACATCTTGGAAGTAGCTTCTGACCAATTTTGTGATGTTCTTTGGTACATGAAAGAGGTCGAAGGCTAACCAGATTACAGAGTGAGGGACGGACCCAAAAGCATTAGCTAGGTCCAGAAATAAGACATGCAGGTCTCTTCCTTCCCGTTTTGCAGACTGGATTTGGTGCCATACAATGCTTGTATGCTCTAAACATCCTGCGAAGCCAGGTATCCCAGCCTTCTGTACTGATGTGTAAATTAGGCTGTTCTGTTTCAGATAAGTTGCCAGCCTTTGAGCCACAATGCTAAAGAATATTTTTCCTTCAACATTAAGGAGACTGATCTGCCGGAATTGGTTGATGTTATGGGCATCCTTTTCCTTAGGTATCATTATACCCCCTGCTCTACGCCACACCTTTGGTATAGTTTGCTTTGTCCACACCACCTTCATCTGCTTCCAGAGAAACCGCAGAACATCGGGAGCGCTTTTATACAGCCGGTATGGGACTCCATTCGGACCAGGAGCTGATGCTGCCCTTGCCTTCTTAATTACGTTTCCAACCTCACTCCACCGTAGGGGGCTGTCATCAAATAGATGTTCTGGCTGAGGTACTGGTGGCATATCTGAGGGAATTTCCCTTCCTTCGAGTCTCTGGATGTCTGTGTAGGTTTCTTTCAGATGGTCTTCCAGTTCTCTTTTTGACACCTTCAGAGACCCACTCTTCTCCTTTGTAAATAGGCCTTTTACAAACCTAAAAGGATCTTTGTAGAATGAAGCTCTTGTCTTCTCCTTTCTCTTGCGCCGAGTTCTAAGGTGTTCAGCTCTTCGCAAGCTTGTTAGCCGACCCTTAAGATCCTCATGTAGAAGGTCAATGGCTGCTTTCTCCTCCACTTGAGCTTTCTTCCACTGTTTCCTCAGATGTCGCCTTTCCTTGACCAATTGACAAATCTCCCATTGCCTTCTGGACTTGGGTGGGATCAGCATTTCCTTCTTTTTTGATTGTTTTAGTCCAAACCTTTCTACTCCATAGGAGTGGATTAGATCACCCATTTTCTCCAGCCTCTTGTCAACTGCTCCTCCTAGGTTACTCAAGATGTTCATGAGGTCTGTGTTGATTGTCGCCCACTCTTTCTTGCTGCAGGACTTTGGCCACTTCGCTTGGATTCTGTGGTCTTGGATGTTTTTCTCCAATGCAGGCTGCGGTTGAATTGATTTCAGGTAGCTTGAGTCTGACTTAGTCATTGGGATGTTGATGCTCGGTGGACTGTGGGTTGCATCCTGCCGCTGAGCTTCATTCGCCTTACTAGACCTTTTCCTTAGTAGGTAGTGGTCAATGCGTGAGTATTCCTTAGTAGGTAGTGGTCAATCAAATAAATATGATAAAATATGAGTGAAGATACTACACACTATGGGACTGAGGTTGAATTAGTTGCATTTAAAGGAGAATTAGGTAACATATTAGAGTGACTGTCACGGTAGTCTACCTCGGGATAAAGCGGATGCGCATAGGAAGCGCAGAGCCGCCGCGTTTAAATGCGCTGAAAACGCGCTGTTCTCTGCTACGCACGCAGGTAGCAGAGAACGGGTTTATTTAAAGGTGCAGTGCACCAAAAAACATGAGGTACGAACGACTAGTGACATTAAACACCCAACCAGTACCGAGAACGAGAAACAATGGAAATAAATACAAAAAGACACCCGACCACGTGCACAAGACAAACCAATGACAAAGAGGAGTTAATTAACTAAACTAATAACACATGAACGTTATTTAACTGAACTGAAAGGAACGAAACACAGAACAGGTAACAGGTGCCCTAGGCATTACATTACCCCCGCCCCTGCGGTCGCGCAACGGGGGGACGCGACCAAGAAAAAAAAAAAAAAAAAAAGCTCCTTGAGGCGGGCTTGGAAGGTGCCCTCAGGTGGACGCCCTCTGGTTGCGAGGTCAGGTGGGCGCCCTCGGCGGTTCAGGAGTGGGCCACGTCGTCTAACTGCGTGGTCCGGAGGACGCCCCCTGGCTGGGCGGCGTGCGGCCCCTGCTGCTCGGACTGGGCGGCGTGCGGCCCCTGGACCTCGGGCTGGGCGGCGTGCGGCCCCTGGACCTCGGGCTGGGCGGCGTGCGGCCCCTGGACATTGGGTTGGGCGGCGTGCGGCCCCTGGACCTCGGGCTGGGCGGCATGCGGCCCCTGGACCTCGGGCTAGGCAGCGTGCGGCCTCCTGGGCTTCGGGATGGGCGGCGTGACGCCCCTGGACTTCGGGATGGGCGGCGTGACGCCCCTGGACTTTGGGATGGGTTCGCGCGCTGGCAGGACCTCGGTGGGCACGCACGTTGGCTGGACCTCAGCGGGTTCACACACTGGCAGGACCTTGGCGGGCACGCACGCTGGCAGGACCTTGGCGGGCACGCATGCTGGTAGGACCTCAGCGGGTTCACACACTGGCAGGACCTTGGCGGGCACGCACGCTGGCAGGACCTTGGTGGGCACGCATGCTGGCAGGACCTCGGCGGGCACGCCCGCTGGGTGAACCTCCACCTTGGAAATGCCATCCTGCACACAGTAGAGGTACACCCCCACCGCATTGCCCAAACACAAAGACATCTCTGACATGGGGAAGACGGACTGGACACACCACGCTCACGCCACATGTATCCACATTTACCCCCCCGAGTGTCGGCTCCGGTACCGCCCCCTCACAGCGCGATCCAGACACAGCGCGTCTTTGCACCGCGCTGGCGCGCTCTGCGTCTGGATCTCGCCACGGGGGGTTTAACAAGCTGGACCGGAGCATCCGTCCAGAACTCCTCAGAGTTTAGGAGGGTTCGTATGGGCAGAATATGCCCGTCATCGGATATCTGAACCAGGTCCAGACCCTCCTCAGCGCAGAGCGCTTCGTACCCGTACCTCCATAACCACTCATCATCAGAGTCATAATACTACCACATTTCTCTGATCGAGAAATGGGCTGCGGATATCGGCGCACTCGCGGATACGGCGGAATGCGCCGCGAGTACGAGGTTACAAAGGTTACAGAGGTTACAAAGGTTACAAAGGAAAATTAAAAAATTCGCTTACCTGGGCTCTGGACTCCCCAAATTTCCTGGCTGGTCGTTCTGTCACGGTAGTCTACCTCGGGATAAAGCGGATGCGCATAGGAAGCGCAGAGCCGCCGCGTTTAAACGCGCTGAAGGGAGCCAGGCACGCAAGTAGCAGAGAACGGGTTTATTTAAAGGTGCAGTGCACCAAAAAACATGAGGTACGAACGACTAGTGACATTGAACACCCGACCAGCACCGAGAACAAGAAACAACGGAAATAAATACAAAAAGACACCCGACCACGTGCACAAGACAAACCAATGACAAAGAGGAGTTAATTAACTAAACTAATAACACATGAACGTTAATTAACTGAACTGAAAGGAACGAAACACAGAACAGGTAACAGGTGCCCTAGGCACCTGTTACAGTGACTCAAATTTGTGTAATTTAGTATAATTTAGTAATTTAGTTTTTTTTTTCCACAGTATACTACATATTGTCAGTGTGTGTGTGAGGTTTGTGTTTAATTGCTCTTTGGGCTACTTGGATGCCTTAAATTCATACGGTAAATAAAACCATTTTTTTACCTGCTTAATAATTCTACAGTGTAGTTGATTTTCTTCATAACTTCTGACTTGTGATGTTCTCATTTGTAAGTCGCTTTGGATAAAAGCGTCTGCTAAATGATTAAATGTAAATGTAAAGACAATATATATATTTTTTTTTTATCCGACTGGTTGCATTATGGAAAAGTGTTGTTTGTCCATGTTTTGTGAGTGTAATTAAATGGCGACATTGACAACATGGATGGATCACCGGAGTTGTGTGGCATTGCTGTTTACATTTTACTTGGTGGTGTAATTAACAAACTTCCAGTAAATGGATGTCTGGATGTCTCCAGGACAGCATCGAAGTGGGTTTGTGGTCGGAGATCACCTGATACGCTGCTCCCATCATGAGCAGTGACATTGCGACAGCATAAAGGGTCATTAAGATCGGCCTTAAGATCCTTCTCGTTTGCAGACTCATCATGAGGCAATTCAGGGCCTTTTGCAGTGGGTGTAGTGCAGTGCTTGTAGTCAGGAGAACTTGGACTGGCCCTCTCCACCTGGGTTGGTTCCACCACTTTCTTCTGAAGTCGGTTGAAGTGGAACGGGTGAAGTGGATGGTCAGCTGGCTTCGGTAGGATCGCCTTTACCTGCACAAAAGAAAGATTTGTGCGGTGATGCACAGTACTAAAGCATTGCTTCATCAAGGAGGTGGTTGTCTAGGTCCTGCTGACTTAGACTGGTGTTTAGAGGTCTGCTGAAGACAATCTCGAACGCTGACAGCTTGGTCTTTGCTTGTGGGCGTGTTCTACACTGCCACAATACCAGGGGTAGAAACTTAGTCTATCCCAGACTTGTTTCCTGATTCAGTTTTGCAAAACCTGATTTAATTGTGCAACTTTTTAAGTTATTCTAAATATATATATATATATATTTATTTATTTATTTTTTTTTTTTTATTATTTTTTTTTTTAGCACTCGCTGGGTGGTAACTACAATGTTTTCTTACAAAAGTTGTCACATTGTCGCTAGACATTCTCTGAGGCAGGCCCCATCTTGGAATTGTTTCTCTCAGAAATGCCTTGGCAACTGATTCTCCATTCTGTTTATCTGTTGGAAAAATCTCCACCCACTGTTTGAACATGCATACACACAAGTAAGTATTCCTTCCCTTCTGAGGGTGTTAATTCTACAAAGTCAATTTGCCAGTATTGAAATGGTTCTGTAGGCAATGGGTGTCTTGAGGGGTTATGTGCAGCTTGTGTCATGTACTGGCGTGTTTTGTCTGCACACCAGGCACTGTGCACCCCCATCATATACACCTTTGGTAAGCAAGGACAATTGCTTTCACAAGTGTTGTATGTTGATTGTAGTAAGATTCGTGGATGCATGTTCATGTTCGTGTTGGAGTGTTTGTAAAAGCGGTTTGTATGTGCGCAGTATGTTTTGCGGTTGCATCAGCCGAAGTGTTACCTTTTGTGACTTCGTACTCACCTTTCTTGTGCGCTGCGCATTTAATGATGGCAAATGTTTTTGTTTTTTTAAATAGAATAGCATCTAACAATTTAGATACCAAACGATGGTTTTTAATTTTGGTTCCAGAGCTAGTGAGGAAATCTTTGTGTTTCCAAATTTTCCCAAAATCGTGTCCTACACCCCATGCGTATCTGGGATCTGTCCAGATGTTTACTGTTTCTCCCTCATCTAGTTTACATGCTTTGGTTAGTTCTGTGCTGAGTTTTGTTTTGAAGGCCTTGTCACCTTGCTCTGCCAGATGCTTCAACAGAGCCAAAGTTTCCTCTTTACACACAGTCTGTGTTGGTACTGCCACCAACAGGTCTACATATTGTAAAAGGACAGTGTTTTAGGCCATTTCAGTAATTGTAAGCTTGTGTGCAGTGCTGCATTGTAAATTGGAGTTGTTTTGGCATGTAATCGGATTTTGGTGTGATTTTTACTGGCTTGATCCACGTCAAATATCCGGTTCGCCCACAATTTAGGAGGAACTTTGGCCAATTCACGTTCCTCAGTGTCGAGACGTTGGTGTTTTAGGCATGCTTTTTATACTCACGAGTTCCACCCCCCTTTTGCTTTGCAATTTGTATGGCACGGTCATTTTCCAAGATTGAGTACTTTTGCTGTACAGGTGATTGGTTCTGTCTACAGGTTCCCAGTCACCTGCTACAGTTATTTATTTAGCCCAGGGTCCCACCTCTTTGCAATGGGGATCCTCCTGGGATGATGCCATAGAAATGTGTGGGGTGAAGTTGTGCATTTCAAAAATTAATCTCTGTCCGACTGTTAAAGTCGTATCAGTCCCGTGGCCCATTTTCTGTCACATTTTAATTCCGTCATAGTCAGTCTGGTTTATTGTCAGTCAAATCTTCACAGGAAACCTTGTCTTTAAATTGGAAAACAGTGCTATTTTCATTTAACATTTTAAAATTTAATAGTTTATTTAAATGTATAAAATATTTTATTTGCTGCAGCTAATTAATATTAATTCACTAAATTTCCCCAATTCAGCATTATTGAAACTGTAGGAATTTTTGGGTATTAATATGATATTAATAAAGTCCTCTGCGTCCCATTACCATATTAGGGAGAATTAGAGACGGTCAAAGATTTAATGCGTGTTGTATTATGTAAAATATTTGACTCCAAAGAATTTTTTATTAAAATGGTAACTTTAGTTACAGGAGTGCTTCTCTGCACTTAATGGGTTAATTGTATCTCAATGGCTTAAGCTATATCTGATTCAGGTATTCTATAAGCATGCAAAATCTTAATTCTGTCAGAGGCTTTTATAATATATGGACAGAGGCTATATTGACATGTGGATATATCTAAATATCCCTCAGAGGTCAATCTTATAGCTGCTTAAAATACACCATTTAGTTAGAAATAAATTAACCTTTGAATTTCAGCCTTGAAGGATTAACTGGAAACTTTGGTTTAGAGTAATAACAGTATTTATTACAGAAGATTAATTAAGAACACAAAGAATACTAAGATTACTGAACAGATTTATATTAAAAATTACACTAATAGTAAATTAACGCCCCCTTTAGGTACAAACTCACGTTTTATGTGAACGCTGGAAAAATGCCGGAACCAAGAGCCCGCTGGGTCGAGCAAAGCAAGGCAGGCCTTGACCTAAGCAGAGCCTGACCAGGCAAAAACCAAGCATAGCAGGGCCCAACAGCAGCACTGGCCGGAGCTAGACCAGGAGAAGAGAGAGAGAGTTTGCCTGTTACATCCTTTTATTTTCACATCAACCTTTAAACCTTTTGATGATAATAAGGCATTCAATTAATATGCTAAGGGGGCCAGGTCATCACGATGTCAAATCCTAATTTGAAACCGGTTTTAGGGACAAATGCTATGGGCTGAGACTGATGTGTCATGAGCTGCATTGTTTGTGAGGAGCCATAGGTGTGATGCTTCATGCTGATTGTTATTAGAAATACAAAGACTGGTCGAGTTGCTCATACAGACCAGATGTTCTTATATTTGAAAGAGGCTACAGTACTCCAGAAATCTGTCATGTTCTATAAATCTACTATATCGTATAACCTAGCTTGTTATACCTAGTATATAAATAAGCACATTTAGAAGGGGATCTTATCCATACCAAACATGACATAGTGCAAACCATATTCACTCAATAAAACACAAGTTTCATTATTTCTACCAAACACAGCAATCAATGCAAAACCACAAATAATCCTCAATAAAAGCAATAACTTTTCCCTACCTTCACTTACTCATGACCTCATCAAAGACACACACACACACACACACAGACACACACATAGTGTTAATCAGAGATAAGAGCAGAGCAGAGAGAGCTTGTAAGGAGTATGTATTTCTCATCCTTAAATTACTTATTTCATTTAGAATTGTTAAGCAATTATTTTTATAGCAAAATTTATTAGGTTATTTATTTATTTAACCTTTAATGATTTTACAACCTTAATAGATTAATTAATTATTATTTATTGTGAGCAACATGTGACCTTAATGCTGGCAGCAGTTCAGGTTCATTCAGTGCTTCTTTAAACAGTGCTCACAGACAGACAGACTGAAGGACCGGATGGATCAGCTCTCTTGATCCTGAGACACTGACCATATTTAACTTCTAACGTCGACGTCTCCCTGATGGGAGAGGGGGA
Organism: Corydoras sp. C115; assembly: GCA_019802505.1. Taxonomy (NCBI): domain Eukaryota; kingdom Metazoa; phylum Chordata; class Actinopteri; order Siluriformes; family Callichthyidae; genus Corydoras; species Corydoras sp. C115. The sequence goes on along the minus strand of JAFMOC010000418.1, from coordinate 371,493 downwards.
GGTCTGGGATCAAACAGACCCTCCCTGTCTTCGGTTGAGCACGCCCTCACTTTTCGCCAGAAATTCTCACAAATACAGCCTCCATCGAGTATTTACAGAGCACATTGTTTGACTCCAAGCACTGACATGCTCACCATTGAACTGAGTGAATGCTTTATTAAAGCAGAAACCATTTTATCTTTTACACTCTATTGTTAAGCTTAAATTCTTAACTTATTATTGTATCATGTTATTTTACCCTCACTCACTACTACCATAACTATTATTTATTTAATAATTTACTCATTTGCTTACGGTGAAACTGGTTGATCACTTCTAAATATTATATTCTACTAGAGAATAAGCCGTGAAAAGGTGTAGAGTAGAAAATGAATGGTGGTTTAGTTTTTACACTCATCTCATCATACACTCAGACTTAAACCACACAAACAACAAACATGCCAGGCAAAACTCAAAATTAGCAGAGTAACAACCATATACAGTGGTACCACACCCAAACCAACACAATTATCTAACTATATCATGCTGCAATATTTCAACACATTTTAACTTTATTCAGTATACACTTTAATTTATTAATACTGCAGTTTTATTTAAATTTATGGTTCATACTCTAATTATTACTTATTTTAAACTTCTATATTACAATATGTGGATCCATATAAATTACACCATATAATTATTTCACTACATATTTACATAACATTATATAACAGCAATTCAAACGACCAGTTGGTTCTTTAAATTGTTCCCACCCTTTTAGAGATAACCTCAATATTGGTTCTGGGACTGGTGACTGGGCAGCATCATTGGTGGTTGGGTCTGAGGCGGTAAACCCAGAGTGGACCCCCAACTCCTCGCCCTCTCCCGCGCTGTGGGCAATCTCTCGCGAAATGTCCTGATCGGCCACACGAGTAGCACTCATTTCTTTCCATTGTGCTGTTGTGTCCCCTATTCCTGGGCCTCACAACAGTGTCTGACTCCGAGAGCCCCACTTTTTCTATCAATTCAACCAAGGTGTTTGTCATGGCATCAATTTCAGGACACCTCCCCATTACGAACCCCCCAGACAAAGACACACTCATAGTTCCTCTCTCAACAGCCTCCCCGGGTTGACTCACCATTATTTTACACTCATGAGATTGTGTTGTGATTCTACCGTTTTGCTTGGTTGAGGGCAGGACGAGGTACAGGGCTGGCACAACATTAACACTAGGAAGAGCAGTTGGTTGTATGGGAGGGGTGCTAGCGGGGGGAGGTATGTGGAGCAGAGGGGTCGGAGTAGGAATGGGTTCCTGCTTCACTTCCAGTTCCTGCTTCACTCACCAGTTGACTCTATATGCTTGCTCTGGCTCTCTGTAATCACCGCCATGTATTCCACGATTAATCTTACCCATATCTGTTCGTTCTCTGCCTTTGTAGCCCTCGATTTAACCGCTAATCTTCTCATCCCACTCGCACATTTTACCTGCTTTTCTGCAGCACCAGCTCTCGTTTGCATTACATACAACAAATGTTCACGCCCGTCCTTGTCCAACGGCGGGGCTGTATCAATGGGGTATAGCCCCACACCACACCACTCTTTAAACATTTTCTCACACCTTTTTATCACATTCTCACGTTTATCCACAGGATTAGTTACTTTTATTCTCTCCAACACCTCCTTTTTGACATCACCAGCAGTCAACCCTATTTTAATCAACACACGAGCTCCCTCGCACACTCCCTGAGAAACATATTTATGAAAGTATGAATCTAACATGGTTTATATATCTGTATATTATATGTAAACAAAGCACAGAATTAAAAACACAAAGATTCTAAAAATTAAAGTTACGAATTTAACACCAAACAAATCAACAGATTAAAAACCATCAACTAATTAAAATAAACATTTTACATTTAAAACAATTAAAACATTCATTCATTATCTCCCGCTCTATCCTCTATTAGGGTCGCGGTGGGGTTCCCCATGCCCATCCAGGGGAGAGCGTTTTGGGCGAGCGTAATCTACATAATGATGAAGATGATGATCTACATAATGATGAAGATGATGATCTACATAATGATAAAGATAATGAAGATGATGATCTACATAATGATGAAGATGATGGTCTACATAATGATGAAGATAATCTACACAATGATAAAAATGATGAAGATGATGATCTACATAATAATGAAGATGATGAAGGTGATGATCTACATAATGATGAAAATGATGATCTACATAATGATGAATATGATCTACATAATGATAAAGGTGATAGTAGATGGTTCTAGATCTGATGTGTGATATTAGAGGGTTCTAGATTTGATGTGTTTTATTAGATGGTTCTAGATCTGATGTGTGATATGAGATGGTTCTAGATCTGATGTGTGATATTAGATGGTTCTAGATCTGATGTGTGATATTTGCTGGTTCTAGATCTGATGTGTGATATTAGGTGGTTCTAGATCTGATGTGTGATATTAGATGGTTCTAGATCTGATGTATGATATTACATGGTTCTAGATCTGATGTGTGATATTGGATGTGATTAAAGGTTTAATAGTCACGCGATGCTCTGCAGGTTTGGTCTGCTGTAACGTCATTTCTTCTGATCTTCTTGAAGACCATCTCCCCTGGTTGCTCTCTGAACTTCAGCGTGATGTTGCCCCACCCGCCGTCCTGCAGAGTCTGCTTCATCTAAAATGAGAAGAGAAGTGAGAAACGCTGGACAGTAGAACTTCAGATCACAGATGTTCTAGTAGATGAAGCCGACCTTCTCCAAAACAGCCGTCTTGACTTCAGGATGGTTTGGATCCTCAGTGGCCTGCACCCGTATCCTGATGATCTTCTGTTGTCCTGTGATGACTGCATGCAGACAGTGTAATGTGATATATAACATCAGTAAACATCATGTAGGAATGAAAATGTCTTCACCGACCTCTGTAACAGAAAAACGGCCTCAGGTCTGAACACGGTGCGTCGTACGCTCCACCATACGTTGTGTAGACACAATCATACGAAGGTAAATTATCGGGCTGCCCTGCCGCTCACATGATGTTAGGGGCGGAGTTGAGATCGGACCATGTCCGTGAGTTCCTGAACAAACCGAACCATGTCATCGTAGAGACCATGGAAACCACAAGGGAGTTTTTGGCAGCGTCTCTTGTACTGGCCAGGTTTGTGTGATACAACCTACAGTACCTCTGCGCATCATACCACGTCTTCAGGGTAGAGTTCAAAATGTAGCGACTGGTGCCCGTCATCGTCTGTGTGGACACACCAACATTATTTACTTACTTTAATTCAGTTTACGGGCGACATGGTGGCTTAGTACATGGTGGCTTAGTTACCACGTTCTCCTTTCCTCTGTTTTTCTACTAAAATTGAATATAAAAAACATCTTATTTTGCAGAAATGCAGTATGAAGCATCTAAAGACTAATGCCCCAAACACTACTCTCACTTCCTGACTTCCCGTCTTGCACTGAAAGTGGCCCCAGAGAGCGCCCCCTGCAACTCGGTCAGCCCATTGGGTGCTTGCGAACGTCGACGGAGAACGAACAAAATCAATGTAAAATCCGTTTTTTAAAATAAACACTGATCATGTTTTCAGATTCTTAAAAAAATCAAATACTACCACCTAATGTCCAAATTACAGAACACACTTATTAAAATACTGTATATTGGGAAAATGTAAGGTCTTCTACCATTATCTGGCATACCATATTGTACTAATTTGCATACAACCAGTGTACCACCACAGTATAAGAACCACTGCCATGTTACAAAGATGAACTTAAGGGTTGATGGTATGACATGTAACCATATAAAATTCATTTTGTAGGCATTTTCATTAATATGGATGAGTTCTGTTAAAGTTGTGTGGTTAGTGACGTGTAAACAGGGACTTTTCCAAATTGTTTTAAACAAGCCATAGTCAAACCCCTACTCAAAAAACCTACGCTCAACCCAAATTTGGTCGAGAGCTACAGACCTGTTTCTCTTTTACCTTTCCTGTCTAAAACACTTGAACGGGTGGTATCCACACAGGTCTCCAAATTTCTTAATCAGAATAATCTCCTCGATCCCAATCAATCCGGTTTTAGATGTGGTCACTCCACGGAGACAGCATTACTCTCTGTGATTGACTCACTTAAATCTGCCAAAGCCAAATCTCAATCCTCGGTCCTCATTTTGTTAGACCTTTCGGCAGCTTTTGATACAGTAAATCATCAGATTCTACTGTCCACTCTATCTGAATTAGGCTTTTCTGATACGACACTTGAATGGTTCCGATCCTATCTCACAGGAAGGACCTTCAAAGTGTCATGGAATGGGGAGATCTCTAACTCTCACCAAGTACGCACTGGTGTGCCTCAGGGCTCTGTACTTGGTCCTCTCCTCTTCTCTCTTTACATGACATCACTGAGCACAGTCATCCAGGCGCATGGTTTCTCTTACCACTGCTATGCTGATGACACTCAACTTCATCTGTCTTTTGCCCCTGATGACACCACCATCTCAAATCGGGTATCTGCATGCCTCTCCGACATATCTGTCTGGATGAAGGCCCGTCATCTCAAATTAAACTTAGAAAAAACAGAGCTTCTCATTATCCCTGCTAAACCCTCAATCCATCACAACCTGACCTTCCAAATTGATGGCTCCACAATCTCCCCAACTGACTCGGTCCGGAACCTTGGGTTCACTATAGACTCCCACCTTAAACTCTCTGATCATGTGATCAAAACCGCCCGTTCTTGTAGATTCCTTCTTATAACATAAGGAAGATCAGACCCTTTCTGACTGAACATGCTACCCAACTGCTTGTTCAAGCCCTAGTCTTATCCCGGCTTGATTATTGTAATGCACTTCTTGCCGGTATCCCAAATTCCACCATCAGACCTCTTCAATTAATTCAAAACTCTGCAGCCCGACTTGTGTTTAACCAGCCCAAGCGAACTCACGTCACTCCATTACTCACTTCCCTCCATTGGCTTCCTGTAGCTGCTCGCATTCAGTACAAGTCGCTGACTCTGGCATACAGAACCATTTCTGGATCTTCCCCCTCTTACCTTCACTCTATCTTTTCAAAATACAATCCGACTCGTTCACTTCGCTCCAGTGATGATTGTCGCCTGGCGATTCCACCTCACCGAGGAGCTAATTCTCATTCTGTGGCGTTCACCACTGCAAAATGGTGGAACGATCTTCCCAACTCTGTCCGTAAGGCAGAATCTCTAAACAGTTTTAAGAAACTACTTAAGACGCATCTATTTACCAAATACCTGTTATAAAAAAAAAAAAAAAAAAAAAAAAAGGGGGGGGGGGGGGGCGCAGCTTCGAATAACAATCAGGTTGATGAACTTACAGTATAGTTGGTTTTCTCCATGGCTTCTGACTTGTGGTGTTCTCATTTGTAAGTCGCTTTGGATAAAAGCGTCTGCTAAATGACTAAATGTAAATGTAAATGTAAATGTAAACAGTCTGATGATACATACCAACATTAATTTATCTATCTGTGGTTTTATTTATATTAATTAAATTCTTAAAATTGCTTTAAAGCGTAAGAGGTTTGATTATTTACAGAATCTCACAAAGTCAGTACAATCCTCACATTGTGTGTTTAATATTTTAAAGATTTTTAATACTGATTTTATACTGACATACAAACTGTACACTGTAACAGGTGCCTAGGGCACCTGTTACCTCATTTGAGTTAATTAACTTTTGTTCATGTTTTGGCATTTAAGTTAATTAACTCTTTCTTTTCATTTGTTTGCTTTGTGCACGTGGTTGTCAGGTTGGGAGGGTTGGGCCCCTCCCACCTGCCTCCCGTGTTTCGGGTTTCGGCCGTGTCGGGCTTCCGTAGGTAGGACCCACCCCCTTGAGCAGGGATTGGGCCCTACCTAATCACGGGCGACCTACTGGCAAGATTTAAGGTTTCTCGGCTGAGCTGCCAGTAGGTCAGCATTATCTGTGTATGGTAAGTTTCTTACCTACATTGTCACGTCGGGTGGTTCGCGTAGTGTTTCTGTTAATTCGGCATCCTGCGGCTTCTCCGCGTTTGCACGTACTCTGTTTAGTTTCGGTAAGTGTCACGTGTTTTCGTGTCCGCAGCGGCGTTCCCGCTGCACCGATTCCCCTTTGTGTATAGAGCTCTCGGCTCTTTCTAGCGGCGTTCCCGCTTTATGCCATTAAAGGGCTTTTTTGTTTGTTTACTCGCTCGCCTGGCTCTGTGATTCGACACCGCACCGCGCTGCACCGCCATTATTCGGGCAGCGCGCCCCGCTCGCTGACAGAATGCTGACCTCAAACATCAGTAGCAGAGTCCAGGATTCCTTCTCCGGGTAAGCAAACCCCTTTATTATATTTCAGCGCGACCGCGTTCGGCCGCGTTTCCCGGCTTTCGTCCCGGGTTTTGTGTTGGTTTATTTGCGCGTCCGCGTTCGGCCGCGTCCCCCGGCTTTTGTTCCGCGTGTGTTGTTTTGCCTGTGTAAACATCGGTAGCTGCGTTAGCTTCTGCGCTAGCCCGTTTGTTTACCGGGTTCCAGCTGCAGCATTCGGCTGTTTAGATCGGCGTTAGCCACGTCATTAGCCGCATTTTTTCAGCAGCAGTATTTGGCTGTATTAGATCGGCGTTAGCCACGCCACAAGCCACGATTTTCGTTGCTGCGTTTGGCTATTTAGATCTGCGTTAGCCACGCTATTAGCCGCGGGTTTTGCTGCAGCATCTGGCTGTTTAATCCGGCACTAGCCATGCCATTAGTCACCCCAGCACGCCGTTTCGAGTCGGCATTCTTAGCCCGGTTCGCCCCGGGTTCAGATGCCGGCTCCGTGGGTGAGCACCTGGACGCGGTGAAGAGGCAGCTTCACCGCGGACGGCCCGGGAGTCTGCGGCGCGAGCCGTCGCGTGAGTCGATGCGCGAGCATCCGCGCTCCTCCGCGCGTCTCCCGCCGTGGGAGATTCCCAGTTCCAGGGTCCACCCACTGAGCGAGTTTTTTCTCGCGGCTTGGGATTCGTCGCGCGCCCCTCCGTGCGAGTCTCTGGACTCCACGGATGACCCGTTCTGGGAACTAGGGCTGACCACTCGGGTCCCATCTCCCGGTCCTCCGTCGGAGCCTTTCTCCACAGAGGATTTCCTCGGCGAGTTCTTCCGGGTCTCGCAGACCCCGTCTTCGGCTCCTCCGTTGGACCCTTTTTCCACGGAGGACCCGTTGGACGCGCGTCTCCCGCCGTGGGAGATTCCCTACCCCACGGTTCACCCACTAAGCGAGTTCTTTCGCGCCGCCAGGGAGTCGTCGTGCACCCCTCCGTGCGAGTCTCTGGACTCCACGGAGGACGCCTTCGACGAGCTGGGGTGGGCTGCGCAGGTTCCTTCGCCCGGTCCTCCGTCGGAGCCTTTCTCCACGGAGGACCCGTGCAGTGAGTTTGTCCCCACTGCTCGGATTTGGCCGCGCGCCGCTATTCGTCGCGTGCCTCGTCCTGCGTCGTCTCGGTCCGCTCGCCGCGCTGGGTCGCCCCGCACCGGGCTGCCTAGCGTCGCACCCCGCACCGGGCCGCGTAGCACCGCATCCCGCGCAGCTGCACCTCGCGCTGCGTCGTCTCGCGCTGCCCCTCGCGCCTCGCGCCGCGTTCGCGTTCCTCCGTGCGAGTCTCCGATCTTTACGGAGGACGCGTTCAGCGAGTTCCCCCTCGCTGCCCGGGATTTGTCTCGTGCCGTGTCCCGTGCCGGGCCACTCGTCGCACCCCGCGCAGCTGCACCTCGCGCTGCGCCGCCTCGTGCTGCGACGTCTCGCGCTGTATCTCGCGCCTCGCGTCGCGTTCGCGTTCCTCCGTGCGAGTCTCCTTTCTCCACGGAGGACGCGTTCAGCGAGTTCCCCCTCGCTGCCCGGGATTTGTCTCGTGCCACGTCCCGTGCCGGGTCGCCACTCGTCGCACCCCGCGCAGCTGCACCTCGCGCTGCTCCGCCCCGTGCTGCGCCATCTTGCGCTGCACCTCGCGCCTCGCGCCGTGTTCACGTTCCTCCGTGTGAGTCGTCTATCTCCACGGAGGACGCGTTCAGTGTATTCCCCCTCACTACTGGGGATCTGTCTCTCGCCGCACCCCGGGCCGTGCCGCCTCTCGCCGCGCCCCGGGCCGTGCCGCCTCTCGCCGCGCCCCGGTCCGTGCCGCCTCTCGCCGCGCCCCGGTCCGTGCCGCCTCTCGCCGCGCCCCGGTCCGGGCCGCCTCTCGCCGCGCCCCGGTCCGTGCCGCCTCTCGCCGCGCCCCGCGCCGTGCCGCCTCTCGCCGCGCCACGCGCCTTGGATTCAGACTCCATCTCGGTTATTCAGGACGTTAATATGCGTAGTGTGGACAAAGTACTGGCTCTCTCTTGGTGTGTCCAGGTGGCGGAGAGGAGGGAAGCTGGGAGTCGGGGCATAGCGTACTGCGCATTTCCCAGAGGGCAGACCTGTGGTCGGGCAAGGAAGCAGTGGAGTCCTGTGGTCTCTGCACAGGAACGATTGACCCCTGCTTCTCACGATATGACCACCGCGCTGGACTATGTGCCTCGTAACATGGACGACCCGTTCTCCATCCAGGACACTTTTCCCCCTGCTTCTGACAAAGCCTCCGTCGGACCAAGGACTTTGGGGGCGGAAGAGTTCGTATGGGATCCTGGTCCGGCGGCCAAGTTCATGGACCTTGTCGGATTCACCGCTACATCCACTCGGGTCACTAATTCGTCCACTCGGGTCAGTTTGGCGTTCACTCGGGTCACATATGCGTCCACTCGGGTTACAAGTGCGTTCACTCGGGTTTTTTCTCCTCTCACTCGGGTCACATGTGCGTGCACTCGGGCTTTTTCTCCGTTCACTCGGGTCACGTTCTCGTTCACTCGGGTCACTTCCGCGCCCACTCGGGTTCATTCTGTGTTCCCCCGTTCTTCATCTGCGGTCGCGTGTACCCGGGTTCCCCCTGCCTCTCCGGTTCCTCGGGTTCTCAAGGGGTTAGGGCATTACCGCACCCCTAGTGCGCGCAGAGGGTCACGGTGCTCCCGTACCCTCGAAGACTTTGGCTCCTCTCGTGCCCACCGGGGGCCAGGTCCTCCGCACACACACCAGGGGTCACGGCGCCCCCGCAGACTTAAGGGGTTCCTTCACTCTCGTGCCCTCAGGTCGGCTTGGCACCACACTCGCCTAAGGTCACATCGCCCTTCCATTCGCAAAGGGTCACGGCGTTCCCGTACCCTCAAGAGGGCATGCCCCCCGCACATTCGCAAAGGGTCACGGCGTTCCCGTACCCTTAAGAGGGCATACCTCCCGCGCATTCACAGGGGGTCATTTCCTCACCGCCGCCACAAGGGCCTACTTCCCCTTCTCTACCACACGGGGTTACAGGGTTTTCATACCCTTCGGGTCTCTCGACGGCCCTATCTCCTCAAAGGGTCACGCGCTCCTCGTCGGTCCACGAGGGCACGCCGGCCTTACCCTCACACGGGGTCACGGTGCCGCCGCACTCTTTGGCACGGCACCCCCGCACACTCCAGGGGCCTCCACGCTGCCCTCGAGCCCCTTTTTCGATTCCTTTTCGGCATCCCCGGGTGTCTTTGCCCCCCGGTTGTTTTTGGGGGGGCGATATGTCAGGTTGGGAGTGTTGGGCCCCTCCCACCTGCCTCCCGTGTTTCGGGTTTCGGCCGTGTCGGGCTTCCGTAGGTAGGACCCACCCCCTTGAGCAGGGATTGGGCCCTACCTAATCACGGGCGACCTACTGGCAAGATTTAAGGTTTCTCGGCTGAGCTGCCAGTAGGTCAGCATTATCTGTGTATGGTAAGTTTCTTACCTACATTGTCACGTCGGGTGGTTCGCGTAGTGTTTCTGTTAATTCGGCATCCTGCGGCTTCTCCGCGTTTGCACGTACTCTGTTTAGTTTCGGTAAGTGTCACGTGTTTTCGTGTCCGCAGCGGCGTTCCCGCTGCACCGATTCCCCTTTGTGTATAGAGCTCTCGGCTCTTTCTAGCGGCGTTCCCGCTTTATGCCATTAAAGGGCTTTTTTGTTTGTTTACTCGCTCGCCTGGCTCTGTGATTCGACACCGCACCGCGCTGCACTGCCATTATTCGGGCAGCGCGCCCCGCTCGCTGACAGTGGTCGGTTGTCAGTATGTATTTATCTCCTGTGTTCCCCTTCCTCCGTGCATGTCGTTAGTTTTATGTTCGCTTGCGTTTTTACCTCTGTGTTTATGGTGTCCCTACACCTTTAAATAAAATTCTGTTGTTCTGCTACCTGCGTGTCTGGCTCCCTTCAGTGCGTTAAGGCGCGCTCTGCGCTTCATTTGCGCAGCCGTTTTTGGTCGAGGTAGGCGAGCGTTACATACACTTTAAACTGGTTTATTTTTTTTATGTGAATTTCCCCCATTGTGGGACCAATGAAGGATCGCCACACCCTACCTGACCCCACCCTACCTCACCTCACATCACACAGTGTTGTCCCATGAAAATAAATTAAATAAATTAAATTGTGTCTGAGGTGTGTTCACACTTTTTTGAGATTCTGTGTATTTGTAATGTAGATATACGTTGTATTATTAATTATATTGTTATGACTCACCATCAAAGCATATAAAAGGTAAAGGTACTAAACAATCCTGATCATCCCAGCCAGTCGGCGTAATTGCCCCACATTCTTGATTTCCACCGTTGTTATTCAGCTGCATTGACATCCAGAATCCTGCGATGGTCACCGGCTCATTCTCATTGGACCAGAACCAGCCATGATGGACCTTATACATTCCGATCCAAGCACTGGAATTGAACTGATGTTCCACTGCCACCCTCTGCAGGTCCATCAGATCAGCGCTGTTCTCAATGGTTGCCAGGTCAGTGTGACTGAAGCGGCAGTAGGTCTGAGCGTCGGTCCACGTTCGGCTCTGTTGGATCAGATAGAACTTACGGGGAACCGACAGGAGCGGAGTGACCCCTGTAGATCAGACGTTCTGAGATTAGAACCAGAATGACCTCTGTGACCAGGTTTTGTGGAATCAAACAGATAACCATCAGTATTTAAATCATTACTTTGTCCAAAGTGAAATATATATTTAAATTAATATTTAAATGAATACAATAAATTTAATTAATAAATAATTATTTATTTAATAATTAAATAAATACAAAGTTTAATTTAATCATTCATTATCTTCCACTTATTCCTCTAATAGGGACATTGGGAGGGCGTCCTAATGCTCATCCAGAGGAGAACGTTTTGGGCGCTGGGCAGATACACCAAGGACAGGGGGACAATCTATCACTAAGCACATTGGCTAGAACAGCCAATTCACCTTAAATCCATGTTTTTTGGACTGTGGGAGGAAATGGGCGAATCCGGAGTAAACCCACATGAAGATGGGGAGAACATGTAAACTCCACCTATGGGGCGGGTTAGCTCAGTGGTTAGGGTGTTGGGCTATCAATCTGAAGGTTGGGGGTTCAAATCCCAGGTCCACTGAAGTTACCAGTGTGTGGGTCCTTGAGCAAGACCCTTAACCCTCATTGCTCCAGGGATGTTGTGATTAACCCTGTGCTCACCTTGAAAGTCGCTTTGGATAAAAGCGTCTGCTAAATGACCCAATTTAATTTATTTAATTTAGATGGGGTGTTCTTACTTTATTGGCTCATATTTCATATCGAACCCACCTGAGTGTTCCCTTTTGCTCCCACAGTCCCAAAACATGGATTCAAGGTGAATTGGCTGCTAAATTGCCATTATCTAAATTGCCCCTACATAGTGTATGCCATAGTGTTCTCCTGGTTCTCCTGGTTCTGACCTGCTCTGCGGATCTTCAGAGAATAAATACGTCATGCAAAGCATCTGCCTTCTTCACCACATGACAGGATCATCTGATCTGATTGGACGGCTCTGAGTTTCATTAAATAGAACATCATCGCCAGGAGAACCACAGAAACATGGGTTCTGCAGCAGTGGACTTTAGAACGTGTTGGACTTTTTGGGCCGTTTAATAAAATGTGGTTCGTTAAACCCATCCTTCCACTCGAACCCTCGTTAAGAGGAGTCAGTGAGATGCACCCTGTTATCTCCGGCCCTGTGGCCTATCCCTGTCCTCAATGATGTCAATGGAAGTTCATAAATCACATGTAAATACAGTGGTGTGAAAAAGTGTTTGCCCCCTTCCTCATTTCCTGTTTTTTTGCATGTTTGTCACACTTAAGTGTTTCAGAACATCAAACCAATTTAAACAATAGTCAAGGACAACACAAGTAAACACAAAATGCAATTTGTAAATGAAGGTGTTTATTATTAAAGGAGAAAAAAATGCAAACCATCATGGCCCTGTGTGAAAAAGTGATTGCCCCCTTGTTAAAACATACTATAACTGTGGTTTTTAACACCTGAGTTCAATTTCTCTAGCCACACCCAGGCCTGATTATTGCCACAGCTGTTCTCAATCAAGACATCACTTAAATAGGAGTAAAGTAAAGTAAAGTCCACCAAAAGATCCTTAAAAGCTACACATCATGCCGAGATCCAAAGAAATTCAGGAACAATTGAGAAATAAAGTAATTGAGATCTATCAGTCTGGAAAGGGTTATAAAGCCATTTCCAAAGCTTTGGGAATCCAGCGAACCACAGTGAGGGCCATTATCCACAAATGGCGAAGACATGGAACAGTGGTGAACCTTCCCAGGAGTGGCCGGGCGCCCAAAATTACCCCAAGAGCTCAGCGAAGACTCATCCAAGAGATCACAAAAGACCCCACAACAACGTCCAAAGAACTGCAGGCCTCACTTGCCTCAGTTAAGGTCAGCGTTCATGCCTCCACCATCAGAAAAAGACTGGGCAAAAATGGCCTGCAATGCAGAGTTCCAGGAAGAAAACCACTGCTGAGCAAAAAGAACATTAAAGCTCATCTCAATTTTTCCAAAACACATCTTGATGATCCCCAACACTTTTGGGAAAACATTCTGTGGACCGATGAGACAAAAGTGGAACTCTTTGGAAGGTGTGTGTCCCATTACATCTGGCGTAAAAGGAACACTGCATTTCAGAAAAAGAACATTATACCAACAGTAAAATATGGTGGTGGTAGTGTGATAGTCTGGGGCTGTTTTGCTGCGGCAGGACCTGGAAGACTTGCTGTGATAAATGGAACTATGAATTTTGCTGTCTACCAAAAGATCCTGAAGGAGAATGTCCGATCATCTGTTCGTGAACTCAAGCTGAAGTGAACTTGGGTTCTGCAGCAGGACAATGATCCAAAACACACCAGCAAGTCCACATCTGAATGGCTGAAGAAAAACAAAATGAAGACTTTGGAGTGGCCTAGCCTCTAATGTAACTGAATTAGAACAATTCTGCAAAGATGAGTGGGCCAAAATTCCTCCAGAACGCTGTAAAAGACTCAGACTTATCGCAAACTCTTGTTTGCAGTTGTTGCTGCTAAGGGTGGCCCAACCAGTTATTAGGTTTAGGGGGCAATCACTTTTTCACACAGGGCCATGATGGATTTTTTTCTCCTTTAATAATAAACACCTTCATTTACAAATTGCATTTTGTGTTTACTTGTGTTGTCCTTGACTATTGTTTAAATTGGTTTGATGTTCCGAAACACTTAAGTGTGACAAACATGCAAAAAAAACAGGAAATGAGGAAAGGGGCAAATACTTTTTCACATCACTGTAAGTGAAATGTGTACAGTGTACAACCAATTTACATTTAATTTTAAAAGCCTGCACGGAGGTTCTGGGAGATGACCTCAATGCTAACCCTATAACAGCCCTGTTTGGTGTTCCCCATGGTGTGTATGTTGGGCAACAGTGCAGAGGGTCGGTTCCTGCTCTAAACATTTTTCAAGACGTATTGTATTGTATTGTAATGCTCAAATGGAAACATGTCTCACGATTCACATTCAACAGATGGGTTCAGGAACTTCCAAACTGCATTATGCTTCAGAGATTTCCCCTGATTGGGAACCTTTTAGGAAGCAAATATTATAATAACAGTTATAATAACCAATAGTCCCACATGGAGGGCATTTGATTGGAAAATAACGATAAGATATTTTATTCCCCCTTTCATTAGAGTTGTGTTGGAGAAGTTGTGGACAGGTCGGGGACATGACTCTCATACTCTGGGATTGTCCTAAAATAGTTAAGTAAATATATAAAAAAGATACTAAACACGTAGCAGCGTATATATTAGGTATAATGCCAAATGACATAATTGAGAAGGTCTTAATATATTTACTGAGAATTTAGCTTTAAATGGCAAAGAAAACAATAATAGCGTGTTGTTAAGAATTCAGCCTTCAGAATAATCCAAATGCAAAGAGATGAAGGTAAAAAAGATACCTTCACAGCAAAATTACAACTAACATCTGATAATTTAATTTAATTTAAAAAATGGTTACTAATACTGACGAAAATACACATTCTGTAATTATTTTTTTATTATAATGATCATCTTTTATTAATTTGGTATTTTGTATTATTTATTAAGTTATTAGACTACATTTATATTTTTCACTAATGTATATAATTAATTATAATTATTGTGCATTTTTTGATATTTTAAAATAAATAAACAGTTGAAAAGTAGATATGTTTAAATGTAAACATTAAAACAAAACCCTCCCTTACGAAGCCCACATTCTTCACCAACAAACGAAGAGTGTGAGATGTGTGGGAAGTCATTTAAAGCCGTTGGGGGGGGGGGGGTGCTGAAGGGGGGGGGGGGTTATGATTTTATAGGACGAGGGTTTAAAGCAAGTTAGTGGTGTTTGATATTCAAACCTTACTCCACCGGAGTGAACATTAAGCCTCTATGCAAAGCGCTCGCTCAGCAGATTGTGTTTCTAATGGCGCTGATCAGATTACAGTGACACACACCCCCCCACTCTGAATTCATGATCCTGAATTCAGCATCATCAATGTTCACACACTCAAACATCTGTACAACCACTGGAACATCAGCCCCACCTCCCACAATGCAATAATCCCACTTCTCTGATTCCACACACTGTCTGTAGTACACTTCATTGCGGTCTCTGATACCTCAGGGCATTCGGGGGCCCTGAGCAAAATTCCCCACCGACATCATATCACTAAATTAATTTTAGTATCACTAAATAAAAAAAAAAAAAAAAAATAATAATATATATATATATATATATATATATATATATATATATATATATATATATATATATATATATATATATTTAACGAGCGTGCCGTGTGTTTGTAATGGTGCTGATCATATTACAGTGACACGGCGATTTTGGATTGGCCGATGGTAAAGAGACACGCCCCTCTTATACAAATTCAGGAACCACGACCAAAAACTGGACATTTACGTTCAGAAGCAATTAAGATCATTAATGATAAGATTAAATCAATTCACTTCAGATCTTGGACACGTAGGAGAATCACAATGCTGTTTCTCTATCGTCATCGACATTTAACATTTATACAATAAAATAATAAAATATAGCCAAAAAAGTACATGATACAAAGGAACAGAGAGGGAGCTGAGGGGGCCAGGGGTTGATTTTGACAAATCAAAAGCCCCGAGCAATCAAACAGTGTTCATATCTGTAACGGAGAAGATGGAGAATCAGTTCACAATTCAGAATCACAAATCAATCTATATAATCAATCTATAAGTCGATTAAAAACACATTTATTTCATTGAGTGATTCATTAATTCTGTAATTAAAGGTGTAGATCTGAGTGTTGGTGGTTGATCTGAGTGTTGGTGGTGCTGGTGGTTGATCTGGGTGTTGGTGGTGCTGGTGGTTGATCTGAGTGTTGGTGGTATTGGTGGTTGATCTGAGTGTTGATGTTGTTGGTGGTTGATGTGAGTGTTGGTGGTGTTGGTGGTTAATCTGAGGGTTGGTGGTGCTGCTGGTTGATCTGAGGGTTGGTGGTGCTGGTGGTTGCTCTGAGTGTTGGTGGTGTTGGTGGTTGATCTGAGTGTTGGTGGTTGATCTGAGTGTTGGTGGTGTTGGTGGTTGATCTGAGTGTTGGTGTTGTTGGTGGTTGATCTGAGTGTTGGTGGTGCTGGTGGTTGATTTGAGTGTTGGTGGTGCTGGTGGTTGATCTGAGTGCTGGTGGTGTTGGTGGTTGATCTGAGTGCTGGTGGTGTTGGTGGTTGATCTGAGTGTTGGTGGTTGATCTGAGTGTTGGTGGTTGATCTGAGTGCTGGTGGTGTTGGTGGTTGATCTGAGTGTTGGTGGTGCTGGTGGTTGATCTGGGATCAGTCTGTGCTGTTGTTCCACCTCTTCACCCAGCTCATCATTAGTAGAGGATAAAGCAGAAGATAATGGATATATGGATGGATGTGAATTATCCGTAACCTCTGTGAGAGCAAAAACACTGGTACTGTGAAAGCACGCCATCTATTGGGGAAACGCAGGCATAGCAGGGATAGGAAACACTGGTCAGGTCTAATAATACTATACTTTGATAGTACAGTTTGGAACATCGGCGGGCCGGAACACATCTAATAGTTTATATCATATTAATAATAACTAAAACTGGAAAAAGAAGAAGATTGTATGATCTTCTTGATCTGATCGAGGTGTCTGATGATGAGGGCGAATCATACCTGTATCGGCATATTCTGCCCATACGCACCCTCCACAACTCTGAGGAGTTCTGGACTGAGGGTCCAGTCCGGTTTGTGAAACCCCCGGCGGCGAGATCCGGACGCAGAGCACGTCGCCGGCGCGGAGGCAAGACGCAAGGCAAGACGCATTGTGGTGGGGGTGTATGTGTACTGTGTGCAGGAGGATCCCGAGGTGCAAGTACACTCAGCGTGCGTGCCTGCTGAGGTCCGCCCAGCGTGCGTGCCCGCCGAGGTCCGCCCAGCGTGCGTGCCCGCCGAGGTCCTGCCAGCGTATGAATCCGCCAAGGCCCCTCCTGCGTGCGTTTCCGCCAAGGTCCAGCCAGCGGGCAGTCCTGCCACGGACCCATGAGCCTGCACACCTGTGGTGGTCCCTGCGCCGCACGGCGTCCAGCTCGAGGTCAAGAGGCCGCACGGCGCCCAGCCCGAAGTCAAGGGGCCGCACGGCGTCCAGCCCGAGGTCAACGGGCCACACGCCGCCCAGCCCGAAGTCAAGGGGCCGCACGCCGCCCAGCCCTAAGTCAAGGGGCCACACGCCGCCCAGCCCGAAGTCAAGGGGCCGCACGCCGCCCAGCCCAAAGTCAAGGGGCCGCACGCCGCCCAGCCCGAAGTCAAGGGGCCGCACGCCGCCCAGCCCGAGCTGCAGGGGCCGCACGCCGCCCAGTCCGAGCAGCAGGGGCCGCACGCTGCCCAGCCCGAGCAGCAGGGGCCGCACGCCGCCCAGCCCGAGGTCCAGGGGCCGCACGCCGCCCAGCCCGAGCAGCAGGGGCCGCACGCAGCCCACCCCGAGCAGCAGGGGCCTCGCCCCGCAGCCAGGGGGCGTCCGCCTCGCCCCGCAGCCAGGAAGCGTCCGCCTCGCCCCTCGCCTGACGTGGGCGTCCACCGGACCACGCAGCCAGGGGGCGTCCGCCTCGCCCTGCAGCCAGAGGGCGTGGCCAACGCCTCGCCTGACGTGGGCGTCCACCGGACCACGCAGCCAGAGGGCGCCTGCCGGACCACGCAGTCAGGGGACGTGGCCCACTCTCGACCTGCCGAGGGTGCCCACCCCGACACAGAGCCAGAGGACGTTCGTCACGCCTCCCCCACAGAGAGCGTCCACCGGAGGGCACCTGCCAAACCCGACTCTGGAAGGGCGGAGGACCCCCCCTCGGGACTGTTAATTTTGTTTTGGGTGTCTTGGTCGCGTCCCCTCGTTGCGCGACCGTAAGGGCGGGGGTAATGTAACGGGTGCCTAGGGCACCTGTTTATCTGTTTTTCGGTTCGGGTGTTTTTCGGTTTCGGTGTTTCTGTGTCATTGTGTTGTGGTAATTAGCTGTTCAGTCCAGGTTGTTTGTGTTAATTAGTTCCTCGTTCTGATTTGGTTATGGGGTGCACGTGATAGGATGTGTTTGTGTATTTAGTTTTGGTGTCCCTCGTCGTCTGTGCGCATCTTCCGATGTCATGTTACACTCGTCTCTATGTACCTGTGTGTTTTGTGTTTGGACACTTTAAAAAATTCATTTTCCTGCTACCTGCGTGCCTGGTGCCCTTCTGCGAGTTAGAGCGCTGCGGCTCTGCGCTTTATTTGCGCAGCCGCGCTTAGCTCCGGGTAGACGGGTGCGACAAAGATCAAAGCAGATCAAAGTAAATTCTGGAACCTTAAGACCGCCTTTTTGTGTAGAGTAATCAGTTCATACTCTAACCAACAGGAAGCTCATTAAAGGAAGAACTTCTCTGAGAACTGAAGGACAATAATGGCTGAGAACATTTATGCAAATCCAGACATTCAGATGAACAGATATGATTCTGCCAGCAGCGAAGGTTTGTATAAAAATACAGACGAGAACCTGCGGAACCCAACGCACCGAAAACTGAGGAATTCAGGTAAATAGACTTCAACTGTTTCCTGTTCTTTAAAGTGCCAATGAACCTTGTACTGAATACACACTTCACGAGTGTGTTGTGGTTACTGTGTACGGTGAGAAATCAGAAACACCAATGAAACAACAATTAATAAATTAATTAACATTTAAATAGAGGCAGTTTATTATTATTATTATTATTTGACATTAATGGAAACCCTATGAGTTTAGAATAAGTCAGTGTGCAAGATTAAATGTTGTCAGATTATTCAAAGTACTGTAAACCAATGTCTTAACATTAATTACATTATATATAAGTCGTTAAACATCAAACTGTAATATATTTTTACAAAAACGATGAATATTATTTGTCTTTGTTCCAAAAGACAAAAAGGTTAATTTTTTTATGTTTCGTTCCCCAAACCAGGTTAATAAACCAATACAGTACGAGAGGGCGTGGCTTAATCTGAATAAACTCCATATAGAGGTGTTATTAGTCCCGGCGTGTAGTGGAGTACAGCTCCACCTCTTTACGTGATTTATTCACAATAATACACAACCTCGAGTGTCTGATTGCTTTAATAAAACACTTACAAACACACTATCAGAAAAAACAAGCTCTGAGTAACAGGATTCCGGTTTCTCTCACCATCACACTGCCCTCTAGTGTTCAGATTCCAGAAGACAGTTTGTAAACAGTGTAACAGGTTTAGTGCTGATCTCTGTTTATATGAATCTGTATTTTAGGATTTAAAATAATGTATTGTATATCACACACTGATACCAATGAGATGCTCAGGGGGGGGGGGGGGGTATTGTTGATGATATCACATGTTTATTATGAGTTAAATGAGATGTATAAATGTGTGTAATTGTGCTCTGCTCGTGATCTAAAACCTATATAAAAAATACAGCCACAAAGGATAATGATAATTAAACATAATGAACACTGAAAATTAATTTAAACGATGGCCTAGTGGCAAATATACATTTCATAAACCCCCCAAAAGGCACCAAAGGCTGTTAAAAAGCAGAATGACAGAGGAACTAGAACCCAGGAACAGGGCTGCTCAAAGTAAACTCGAGTAACCTGAAGCTGCTGCTGATGAACTTCCTTTAAACTGCACTTCTGCAGACATCAGACTTTTAAAGCTGATTTTGCTGAAAGTCGACTGAGAATGGGCTTCCAGAGGTCATTGATGGAGAGTTACTCTAAAACATTTAGGATAACAAATGGATGTATGGATCGATTTCACCAGAAACGTTCTCCCCTGGATGGGCATGGGGAACCCCCTGGCCCTAGTAGAGGATAAAGCAGAAGATAATGGATTGATAAATGGAAGATGGAAAATTGGAGGTCATTAAGGTTGCAGGTTAAAGATTATGCAGTCAGAAAAGCCATTGGACCGAGACATAAATAAACTTTATGGTTCTCAAAATATTCCATCCATCCCCCATGCCCATCCAGGGGAGAACATTTCGGGCCCTGGGTAGATACACCCAGGACAGGGGGGCAATCTATCACTGAACACACACACACACACTCTATATGGGGCAATTTGGAGAATTCAATAGACCTTGATCCATGTTTTTGGGCTGTGGGAGGAAACCGGAGAACCTGGAGGAAACCCACGTGGACATGGGGAGAACATGCAAACTCCACCCAGATTGGGATTCGAACCGGGAATCCCCAGCACTGAGAGGAGAACATGCCAAACACTAAGTCACCGTGCCGCCCAAGATAAAATTAAAAAAATATGTTAATTAGATATGTGTGACATTTTTAATCACATGGCTGTGATTAATGAACTTTGATCTCTTTTGGGAGGTGTCACTGCAGGTGGGAGACGTCTCAACGTGACCACAGTGTGTCCTCCATTGCTGTGTGTTCTACTTCTGACTGCCGTTCTACTGATGTGGAACAAACTATCCATCCTGACTGAAGAGAGGAACCGGCTCCAGTTTGATTACAGTACCCTGACAGAACAGAAGACCATGAATCAGACCAATGAATCAACCTTGATCAAAGAGAACGATCAGCTTCAGATCAATTATAACACCCTGACTAATGAGAGGAACCAATTCCAGACCAATAACACCAAGCTGACTAACGAGAAAGACCAACTTCAGATTAATTATAACACCCTGACTAACGAGAGGAACCAATTACAGACCAGTAACACCAAGCTGACTAACGAGAAAGACCAACTTCAGATCAATTATAACACTCTGACTAACGAGAGGAACCAATTACAGACCAAGTTAACGTCATTACAAAATCTTTTAACCAGGGATCATGGTAAGTTACCATTTAACATTAATGGCGACACATTTCCAGACTATCTTTCCTTATTGAACCACTAAACCAATCACATTTCAGCATCATTTGTTGCCAGGGTAAAATAAAGAGTTGGGAAGATGGTTCCACCGTTGATCTGTGGAGAACCATAAAGAGTGGTGGTGAGGTGGAATCACCAGGCGACATTCATCACTAGAACGTAGTGAACGAGTCGGAGTGTGTTTCAACATCCAGAGTGAAGGTCAGAGGGGCCAGATCTAGAGATGGTCCTGTAGATCAGAGTCAGCTACAGGGAGCCAATCAGAGAGGAGAGGTGGAGTCACATGATTCACTTGGGTTGGTTGAACACGAGTCGGGCTGCAGAGTTCTGAATCAGTTGTAGAGGTCTGATGTTGGGAGACCGGCAAGAAGTGCATTACAGTAATGGAGCTGGGATAGGCTGAGGGCTCGGACTGACAGCTGAGGAGCATGATCAGTTAAGAACACTCTGATCCTCCTGATGTTCTACAGAGAAGAACCTGCAGGAATGGAGTGTTTTAGTCACCTGATCATAGAGTTTATGTCCATTGAGTCCATTGAGGGGTCCTGCAGGTACGCCGGTTAAAACTTTTTTCACATGGTCATAATGGGGTACTTTGTGTAGAATTTTGAGGAAAGAAATTAATTTAATACAATTTGAAATAAGGCTGTAACGTAACAAAATGTGGAAAAAGTGAAGCGCTGTGAATACTTTCCGGATGCACTGTATATATATATATATATATATATATATATATATATATATATATATATATATATATATATATATATAAACGGGCGGCACGGTGGCTTAGTGGTTAGCATGTTCTCCTCTCAGCACTAGGGAATACCGGTTCAAATCCCCATCTGGGTGGAGTTTCAATGTTCTCCCCGTGTCCGCATGGGTTTCCTCCGGGTTCTCCGGTTTCCTCCCACAATTGAGTTCTCCAAATTGCCCCATATAGAGTGTGTCTGTGTGAGTGAGTGTGTGTCCAGTGATAGATTGCCCCCCTGTCCTGGGTGTATCTGCCCAGCGCCCAAAACGTTCTCCCCTGGATGGGCATGGGGAATCCTAATAGAGGATAAAGCGGAAGATAATGGATGGATGGAAACTATATAAGTCCATTGAGGGCGTCCTGCAGGACCGCCTGTAATCGTTGTAGCTATCGTGTATGTGTGTGTGTGTGTGTGTGTGTGTGTGTGTATATATATATACACTCACCGGCCACTTTATTAGGTACACCATTCTAGTAACGGGTTGGACCCCCTTTTGCCTTCCGAACTGCCTCAATTCTTCGTGGCATAGATTCAACAAGGTGCTGGAAGCATTCCTCAGAGAGTTTGGTCCATATTGACATGATGGCATCACACAGTTGCCGCAGATTTGTCGGCTGCACATCCATGATGCGAATCCCCCGTTCCATCACATCCCAAAGATGCTCTATTGCCAAGAAAATATTCCCCACACCATGACACCACCACCACCAGCCTGAACCGTTGATACAAGGCAGAATGGATCCATGCTTTCATGTTGTTGACACCAAATTCTGACCCTACCATCCGAATGTCGCAGCAGAAATCGAGACTCATCAGACCAGGCAACGTTTTCAATCTTCTATTGTCCAATTTCGATGAGCTTGTGCAAATTGTAGCCTCAGTTTCCTGTTCTTAGCTGAAAGGAGTGGCACCCGGGTGGTCTTCTGCTGCTGTAGCCCATCTGCCTCAAAGTTCGACGTACTGTGCGTTCAGAGATGCTCTTCTGCCTACCTTGGTTGTAACGGGTGGCTATTTGAGTCACTGTTGCCTTTCTATCAGCTCGAACCAGTCTGGCCATTCTCCTCTGGCCTCTGGCATCAACAAGGCATTTCCGCCCACAGAACTGCCGCTCACTGGATGTTTTTTCTTTTTCGGACCATTCTCTGTAAACTCTAGAGATGGTTGTGCGTGAAAATCCCAGTAGATCAACAGTTTCTGAAATACTCAGACCAGCCCTTCTGGCACCAACAACCATGCCACGTTCAAAGGCACTCAAATCACCTTTCTTCCCCATACTGATGCTCGGTTTGAACTGCAGGAGATTGTCTTGACCATGTCTACATGCCTAAATGCACTGAGTTGCCGCCATGTGATTGGCTGATTAGAAATTAAGTGTTAACGAGCAGTTGGACAGGTGTACCTAATAAAGTGGCCGGTGAGTGTATATATATATATATATATATATATATATATATATATATATATATATTTTTTTTTTTTTTTTTTTTTTCATATTCCTTATTTATTTATTTTTACCCCATACTCTACAACAGAAACAGCTTGTATTTAAAAACTAATAGTTTTAAACATGTGTGTTTTCAAAGGGTGGGTTCCCTTCCAGTCCAGTCTTTACTACATTTCCACTGAGAAGAAAACCTGGGCTGACAGCAGAATGTTCTGCAGAGAGAGAGGAACCGATCTGTTAATCATAACGAGCAGAGAAGAACAGGTGAGCTAACGGGAGCGAGTGCATCAACTTAATAAAGTCATGACGATCATATGTTTTATTTTTCTTGCTATAATCGCAGGAATTCCTCTCTTCTAAACTTCGGGGGAAACTGGTTTGGATCGGTCTACATGACGGGGAGGTGGAGGGAACCTGGAAATGGGTGGATGGTACAAGTCTGACTTTACGGTACGGTTCCTTCAGACTGAACTACGGTATAAACAGAGCTCAGTTTAATCTAGATCTCTATCTTTTTAGCTTCTGGCATGAATTGGAACCTAACAGTAATGGTGGAGACGAGGACTGTGCTTTAACTGATGGTATTAACTACGCTCTGAATAACTGGGCTGATTATCCCTGTCACTTTCTGCAGTTTTGGGTTTGTGAATTTAGTTTTTAGTCGATCGTGATTACATTGTTTCGGAAATTGAAATGTTTTAAAACCTATTGGGATTCATTTAAAGTTGAATATTTACATTTTATAATCATCCTATTGATCAATTTATTAATTGTATTCCTGATGACTGAACAAGAACAAAGCTGAATCACTTTTCTCTCTCTACCCTGTTCATTAATAAAACATTTAATATGCATTAATATATTCATTTTATTGTTTTGTATTGTTTAGCGTGAGATAAAGTTGATAACCACGTCCACAAACTGGACATTCACATTGAGAAGCAATTAAGATAATTTATTTTCAGATCAGCAGGCTTTTGGATTATGAGATAAAGCCACATTAATTAACGCCAAAAGTCGTTAATTAATGCAGAAATCACCGGGAGATCCAGACAAAGCACGAGAAAACAACATAACCAAACCATCAACGTTCCAACAACACACACTAGAAAAGACCATGTGAGGGGAACCGAATAAAACCAACATTATATAACCAATAAAATTAAACCAACATTATATAACCAATGAAATAAACATGACATTATAAAGCCAATAAATAAAAAATGACATTATATAACCAATAAAATAAAACCAACATTTTTATAACCGTTAAAATAAAAATGACATTATATAACAAATAAAATAAAACGAACAATATATACAGTAAGTATATATATATATATATATATATATATATATATATATATATATATATTAAGCATCAGAGGCAGGATTTAGAACATCTTCAGAATCCTCTATTTCTATTTTTGCGGGTTTAAAGTGCTTTTTCATCTTAAATGGTATTTGTTTATATAATAACTTTATAATAACTTTATATATAGTTTATATAATAACTATAATAACTTTTAATTTTAATGTCTTATTTCTATCTGCAGCATCGGAGGCTGCCGTTTCAGAACCTTATTGTTCCACACTGCCCTCTAGTGGAAGACCTGCAGTTTCTAGGACCGTAATTGTAAAGGCTCAGTTCCACAGAAATGACTTTCATCTGAAAAAAAGCTTACTTAACTTAAAATTATGATTTGTTAATATATAAATATATATTTTATATATAAATTAAGGCACTTAAAGTTTTAAAGCTCGCTTATTCCACCCAAACATTACTTTATTTAATGATAGTCACAGTTTTAGATCATCACATTAGCGTTAAAATTTGGTTTTGTTTGTTTCTATGTTTGTTCTTACCTTGTGTTGGTATCAGTGGGTGGTGCATTTCAAATCCATCAATAACCTCATTAAATTACAATATTAAAGAAAATAATGCTCACCAAAAATCCTGATTATTAGTTCAAAATCCATCCTCCTCCTTTTGTCCTCAAAAAGAGTTCATTATGTTGATCATCTTCATCATCTTCATCATTATGTAGATTATCAGCTTCATCATTATGTAGAGCATTATCTTCATCATCTTTATCATTATGTAGATCATCTTCATCATTATGTAGATCATCATCTTCATCATTATGTGGATCATCACCTTCATCATCATCATTATGTAGATCATCTTCATCATTGTGTAGATCATCATCTTCATCATTATGTAGATCATCACCTTCATAATCTTCATCATTATGTAGATCATCACCTTCATCATCATCATTATGTCGATCATCATCTTTATCATTATGTAGATCATCTTCATCATTATGTAGATCATCTTCATCATTATGTAAATCATCATCTTCATCATCTTTATCATTATGTAGATCATCATCTTCATCATCTTTATCTTTATGTAGATCATCATCTTCATCATCTTCATCATTATGTAGATCATCATCTTCATCATTATGTAGTTCATCATCATCATTATGTAGATCATCATCTTCATCATTTATGTAGATCATCTTCATCATTATGTAGATCATCATCTTCATCATTAGCTCTTATAATGTTTTAATTGTTTTAAAACAATTAGCTAACTATGCAGACCATGGTAAATATGCTTATCATGCTAACAATGCTAATCATGCTAACATATCAACCATGGACTTTACTGTGTTCTTACCGCCATTGGGAAGTGGGGTGGGGCACGCTAGATTTGAACTAAAACACTGGACTTGGATTGGCTGATTTAAAAACTAGGGCGGTCATTTGTGATTGGCTTAGGTAGCTCGGGGTGGGAACTAGACCTAACGGATATATGCACAGGTAAACCCTTCGGTGGGTCTCTTCTTCTTCAGACCCTGGAGGCGCTAACAGCACCTGAACACTGAGGGAGGCAGACCCGTTTGCCAGCGTGAGTTACTGTCGGTGTTCATGAAGAATTCTCTTTGTTCTCAATAAACGAGTTGAAACGACCGATTCGGTCCAGAACCTTGGTTTCACAATAGAACCATTTCTGGATCTTCCCCCTCCTACCTTCACCCTATCTTTTCAAAATACACTCCGACTTATTCACTTCGCTCCAGTGATGATTGCCGCCTGGCGATTCCATCTCACCAAGGAGCTAATTCTCACTCCATGGCGTTCACCACTGCAAAATGGTGGAACGATCTTCACAACTCTGTCCGTAAGGCAGTATCACTAAGCAGTTTTAAGAAACTACTGAAGACGCATCTCTTTAACAAATACCTGTTGTAAAAAAAAATAATAATAAAAAAGGGGGGGGGCAGAATCAAATAACAATTAGGTTTGATGAATTTACAGTATAGTTGGTTTTCTGCACAACTTCTGACTTGTAATGTTCTCATTTGTAAGTCGCTTTGGATAAAAGCATCTGCTAAATGACTAATGTAAATGTATGAAAATAATTCAATTATATTGTTTTTTACAGTCGTGGGTTTCTCTGCAGTGTCTGGCTGCTGGGTGTGTACAGTATAAAGGAGTGTGGTATTAAAGTTATTTTATTATTTGTGTGGTGTGTAAATTGTAGATTTTGGTTGTAATTTTGAGTTGTTTTGTGGATTGGTGGTTTTCTGTTACGGGCTACATGTATTTGCATGCTTGTGTATACAAGAACACAGGTCTGAATTATGCTTTGCAATATATTTTATTAAATTAAAAATCTTATGTATGAAGCTGCTAATTTGTTAAGGTGTAGGTTACAGGAATGACCGTTGCTGTTTTGCCGGTTGTGTATTTTATAAATACCAACTCAAAACCCTGGTTTATTTTTCTCACCGTGGAACATGACTGGGAATGACTCCGAGTGCTCATTTATCTGCAGGAGTTTGTTACTTGCTTTGAAGTACCGGTTGTCCATTTAATAGTGTATTATATCTGTGATGTTTTTTCAAGATGGCAGGGTTGGTTTTCTACATTTCGTTTGGTGAACCAGGAGTAAAGCTAATGAGCACTTTGATTTTATTCTGTGGGTTGTTGTGTAGTATTTGTGTGTAAGAATCTTAGACAGTTGAGCTCTTGGTAAGGCTGCTGATGTCACAAATACACATGACGTCATTAGATCAGTTCATGTTCAGTGCTTTTTAAAAACACACACTCCCCTGGCTATTTTTTTAATTATTTTTTTTTCTCAGAACCTGAAATGACAGAGGGTGAATCTGCATGTGAGAATGTGAGCAGCTATAGGTGATAGAAATAAACCTTTAATACTGGATATATAACTATGGTACTCAGTGCTTAATAATTAGCGCAGTCATGTGTTCCGAGGGATACAGTGTAATGTAGACAAACAGCTGAATTGCAGATTTACAAAACTGTAAACTGAAGATTTACAAAATGACGTGGGCGTGTCTTATTCTCATTATTAAAAGGTGGCAACACTAAATGTGATCCTGTTTGTCCGGCTCTCAAACATCCACAGAACCAAATATTTGTCCCTAAAATGTTTTATGGTGTTTTTATTTTGGATGAAAGAACCTGATACAACTTTTCCATAAAAGTAGAAGACAATTTATTGAAAAAATCAGTTACAAAACTTCATCAGTTACACTCACTGTTCCCCCTCCAAGAAGAACTACAGATGAGGCAGAGGAACTATGTTCTAGGTTCCACCTGACCTCATTTACCACATTGGTCGTTCTCCATTCTCATACACATTTATCACATGCACAAATCTACTTCAACTTCTCATCCATGGTACATTTTCTACTTCGGCCTTTTACACAAACATAATACAACATTAAACAAATTGTTCCTGCAAGTCGTTGATGTTAAAATTACCACCCCCCCCCCCCACCCCAACATAGACACACATAAACATAACATACACCCATAAGCAGTGCAGCATAAGTTCAGCAACATCTTTTGAAAGTAAATGTGTTTGGTTTGTGTTCTATAAATGTTGATCACGACTTAATGAACATGAGAACATGTGGGTTCCGGGTGGGAACCCGTTGAGAACCCCTGCTCTAAAGTAAATAAAGCACGCTATCATCAATCACACTCCCACAACAGAACAGTGGAATAAATGCTTAAAGAAGAAAAATGTTTATTACAAAGAAATCATTATGAAAAGTTCTGTTCTTATGTTCAGTTCAGATAAACATCTCACATCTCACAAATTCCATACACAAGGCTGTCACAGGGAAAATCAACCCAGGTGGATTCTGCTTTTAAGTAGTTATTAGTAAGAACACAGTCTTTGTGTTCAATTTTTTTCTTTGGTCTTTGTTGTAGCTGTATTTTGTTTTTTATCTGTAGGGTCGTGTTTATCTCTCTTTCCTCCAGATCTCGTGCTGCATGCCGCTGCTGTTCTGAACTGATTTGCATTGTTTATGTTGATGGGCGCGCCCTTAACATACGTCCGCGTTCCCGATTGGTTGACATTCAAACAGCCCGCCTCTCCCCCGATAACAGACAAAACAGCTGTCCAATAGCAGATCATAAAACATGCATTACAAAACTGGAGTCTTATTTTCAATAACAATGCGGGACAACGTCTCAATTTGCGGGACAACGTGAAAATTAACAAAATTGCTTGACTGTCCCGCACAAAGCGGGACACCTGGTCACCCTATTTGCTTGTTATGTCGTTTATTTGTCCAAGATGTCGCTTTTTGTGCTGTTTATTAATCAAAACCCGTTTAAAGCAGTCAAAATGAATCAGTGAATCCACTGTTCATAATACATTTTAAACACATTCAACGTAAATAAAACCTAAAACTAAAACGTTGAGTTCGATCTGTTGACATCTGAATAAGTGTCATTCACAATAAAATTAAAATAACTCTTAAAAAGCAGCAGAGGGCGCTAGATCACCGTTGACATGACATCAGTCTGAATCTCGTTCACTCCACCCACTGAACAGGAATGACCACCACCACCTTCTAAATTTTGTGTTGATCCCCTTTTGCTGCCACACCAGCCCTGACCACTCATTGTCTGAATGCCACTAGACCCCTGAAGGTGTGCTGTGGTATCCGGTACCAGGATGTCACCCTTCAGATCCTTTAACTCTTTAACTTTTGAGAAGTTTTGAGGTGGAGCCTCCATGGATCAGATGTGTTCGTCTCATGGGCGCTGGACTGGGTTGAGATCTGAGGGATTTGGAGGCGGGGTCAACACCTTAAACTGGTTGATGAGAGGAGCATCCTCCTGCCAAAAGAGGTCACGCCCATCAGGGATAACGTTGCCATGGTGCCCCCTGTAGACCATAACACCCCACCAGAACTGTAGTTCTGCAGATTTTCTGATCCGGTTCTCCAAACATCACAGTGTGGTTCTGGTACAAACTCAAATCTTTACAATTTTTCAATGTTGAGGATCAAAGGTTCACTTGCTGTCTAATATTTTATACTTCAAAATAAAGAATAAGAAGGGCGGCATGGTGGCTTAGTGGTTACCACATTTGCCTCTCAGCACTAGGTATTCCAGGTTCGAATCCCAATCTGGGTGGAGTTTCCATGTTCTCCCCGTGTCTGCGTGGGTTTCCTCCGGGTTCTCCGGTTTCCTCCCACAGTCCAAAAAACATGGATTAAGTCAATTGAGTTCTCCCCAAATGAGTTTCCCCATATAGAGTATGTGTGTGTGAGTGAGAATGTGTCCAGTGATAGATTGCCCCCTGTCCTGGGTTTATCTGCCCAGCGCCCGAAACGTTCTCCCCTGGATGGGCATGGGGAAACCCACCCCCCACCCCCCCGCAACCCTAATATAGGACAAAGCGGAAGATAATGGATGGATGGATAAAGAATAAGAAATCAGACCATGTGACTCGTGGGGGGTCATGAGTCAGCAGACACATTTTAATTCAGAACTCACAATCAGATCAACATCTCTAATCTACATCATTAATAATCTGTTAATGAACTCAGCAGGAAATGAACAATAAAGTAGGAAAAATAATACATTAAAAGTAACCTGAAACAAAGACCTCTCCGCACACACACTCCGCATCACGTGCACCGACAAACCAATCCAACAAAGACGCTAATTAATTAAAACGACCCGGACTCAACAGCTAATTAACATCAACACAATGCCACAGAAACACAAAAACCGAGACCCAAACGAACCCTTACGGTCGCGCAACGAGGGGACGCGACCAAGACACAAAAAACAAACAAAAAAAAATCAGTCCCTCCTGAGTCGGGCTTGGCAGGCGCCCTCTGCGGGCGCGCCATGGGGAGTGCCGTCTGCGGACGCGGAGTTGCAGACGCCCTCTGGCTGCGAGGTCCGGTGGACGCTCACGGCGGCTCAAGAGTGAGCCACGCCCCTTGACTGCGTGGTCCGGCAGGCGCCCTCTGGCTGCGTGGCCCGGTGGACGCCCACGTCTGGCGAGGAGTGGGCCACGCCCTCCAGCTGCGTGGTCCGGTGGACGCCCACGTCGGACGAGGCATTGGCCATGCCCCCTGGCTGCATGGCGAGGTGGACGCCCCCGGGCTGTGTGGCGAGGCGGACGCCCCCTGGCGTCCCCTGGGGCGGCGTGCCGCCCCTGCTGCTCGGGCCGGGCGGCGGGCGGCCCCTGCTGCTCGGGCTGGGCGGCGTGCGGCCCCTGCTGCTCGGGCCGGGCGGCGTGCGGCCCCTTGACTTCGGATGCGTGGTCCGGTGGACGCTCACGGCGGCTCAAGAGTGGGCCACGCCCCCTGACTGCGTGGTCCGGCAGACGCCCCCTGGCTGCGGGGCGAGGCGGACGGCCCCTGCTGCTCGGGCTGGATGGCGTGCGGCCCCTGCTGCTCGGGCTGGGCGGCGCGCGGCCTCTTGACTTCGGGCTGGGCGGCGCGCGGCCCCTTGACTTCGGGCTGGCCTTGGCGGGCACGTGCGCTGGCAGGACCTTGGCGGGCACGTGCGCTGGCAGGCTGACCTTGGCGGGCATGTGCGCTGGCAGGACCTTGGCGGGCACGCGTGCTGGGCGGACCTCGGCGGGCACGCACGCTGGGCGGACCTCGGCGGGCACACACGCTGGGCGGACCTCGGCCGGCGTGCTTGCTGAGTGTACTTGCACCTCGGCATCATCCTGCACACAGTACACATACACCCCCACCGCAATGCCCAAACACAAAGACACAAACATATCTGACATAGGGACAACAGACTGATCACATGAGACATACGAGGAAGAGGGACACAACACACTCACGCACTTGAGCTGCGGCTCCGGTAACGCCCCCTCGCAGCGCGACCCAGACACGGCGCGGACCGGCGCAGTCGCGTCACGTGACTTCCCCGCAGTGCACGCATCACGCTCCGCAGCTGCGCCGTGCGCACGCTGCGGCTTGCCTCCGTGCCGGCGACGTGCTCTGTGTCCGGATCTCGCCACCGGGGGTTTCACAAACCGGACTGGACCATCAGTCCAGAACTCCTCAGAGTTGCGGAGGGTGCATACGGGCAGAATATGCCCATACAGGTATGATTCGCCCTCATCATCGGACACCTCAATCAGATCAAGGCCATTCTCCGCACAGAGCGCCTCATACCCGTACCTCCACAACCATTCCTCATCGGAGTCGCCATACTCCGACACACTGTTTGAGCTGCTCCCCCGGCTCCGGGACGGCGGGCTCCGCATAACGGCGCACTCGCGGACACGTCAACGCGCGCTGCGAGTACAAGGCTATGCGGCCCCCCAAAGAAAAATTAAAAAAAAAACCTACCTGGGCTCTGGACTCCCCAAACGAATGGCGCGTCTTTCTGTCACACCCGTCTACCTGAAGCTAAGCGTGGCTGCGCAAACAATGCGCAGAGCCGCAGCGCTCTAACGTGCAGAAGGGAGCCAGGCACGCAGGTAGCAGGAACAGAATTTATTGTGGTGTTCAAACACCAAACACACAGGTACATAGAGACGAGTGTAACATAAAATCGACCAAGACGCGCACGGACGACGAGGAACACCGGAACTAAATACACAGACACTCCGCATCACGTGCACCGACAAACCAATCCAACAAAGACGCTAATTAACTAAAACGACCCGGACTCAACAGCTAATTAACATCAACACAATGCCACAGAAACACAAAAACCGAGACCCAAACGAACCGGAAAACAGAAAAACAGGTGCCCTCGGCACCCGTCACACTGACATATCCCGTGTATATATATATATGTGTGTGTGTGTGTGTGTGTGTGTATGTATATTTGTATGTGTGTATGACACAACTTGCTGTTTCATGAAATCCTGTAATGAGAAGTTTATTGATCTCTCTCTCTGTTGAAAGTTCTCCAGATGTTTCCTACTTGAGTTCTCGAGCACACCGTCTTTAAAGGTGACTGGATCTTTGACTGTGGGTTCCGAGCTTACCAATACAAGAGAAGTTAAGTTAAATCTGTCTACTTAGTAGGCAAATGCTATAGTATAGTATAGAGTAGTGTAGTATATCAAATGTGCACCAGTTATTTATCAGTAGGTGAATATTCTGTGGATGATTCCTACTGAAGTGGAACCATTAAGAAGTAAACATCATTGGTGGAATTTGTACTGTGGGGGTGGGTGGGGCATCTGTAACGTCATACCTTTAAATGAAATTTGTAATGTGGCGGGTGTGTATAACATACTATACAACAAAGTGATGTGTACGATTGTCGTGAACGGGCAACAATATATCTGGCATATATAACGGGCAACAATCACATCTGGCAGATGGTTGTTGCTACCCCATAGAGTACATGGATGGGGGGCCACCGGTGCAACCCATCAGGGAAACTTAGATTCCAAAAATAAACAAGGGTACGTACGTATAACATTTGCTGGAGCAGGCGGTGGTACAATACACAAACGAACATAGGGTTAGGGTTAGGGTGAGAGTGAGAGAAGAACTCTATTGATAGAGTGAGAGACGTGAGAGAAGAACTCTATTGATATTTGTATGCAGGGAGCTGGACGTTGGTGGTGCCAAAGAAAATTAAATAATAAAACCGGACTGTCGTCCTTAGACCAAATATCACATTCGTCCACTTCTCTAGTAACTGAAACACAAACTGTACGCTCTGCGCTTACCTCATTAACATCAGCCATAAGTATGGACACACTCTCATTTAGTTCAAAACAATTAACTAAATGAGCTAAATTTTGGCTCAGTGACGGCGTGAGGGGGTGGGGGAGTCTGTGTGTTCAATTCTCAGATATCACAGCGACACAGCATTTGTCCTTGGAACAGTTCTTATAGATCAGCACTCCATAGCGCCGGTTCGTGGGGAGGTTGTACTATCATCAACTCGCTCCTGAAGGCTACGTTCTGATAACATGGTGCTGAATCAGCAAAAGAAGACTTTATGTTTAGGCAAGGCTCATGAAAATTCATCGTGAACTCGCTGTCTCAGTCCGCTCTCCTACATTTCCTCATTCACGGCGCCGTGTTGCGATTAATCCTCACAGTCAGAGTTCCAATGGCTCCGCTCATCACGTCGATCCTATTGGTCGGCTTGATTGGACGCTGGACGGCTGACCCAACTTCCACTAATTTGTTACACCACGGCAAAACCTCATCCAATCAGCAGAAAGCTTGTCATCAAACTCGGGCGAGAGTTAAGTTCCAGAGGGACATTAGAGACTGCAACCTTCTCTGCTTCACCGAGACATGGCTGAACCCAGCGGTACCGGACCACGCCATCTTGCCGTCCGGGAACTTTACAGTGCACCGTATGGACAGAACTGTGGACTCGGGGAAGTCTAAAGGTGGTGGAGTTTGTGTTTTTGTAAACAATCGCTGGTGCAACAACACCGGTGTTGTTACACTGACACGCTCCTGTACACCGAACCTGGAACTGCTCGCACTCAAGTTTCGTCCCTTCTATCTTCCTCGGGAATTTACTTCGGTCATCGTTACCACAGTCTACATTCCACCCCAGGCCAACACGGACACCACGCTGTGTGAGCTTCATGACGCGCTCACACAGTTCCAAACTCAACACCGGGACGCCGCGCTTATCGTCGTTGGCGATTTCAACAGCGCTAACCTCAGACGCGCAGCACCGGAGTTTCATCAGCACGTCAGCTGCCCAACCAGAGGCAACCGGACACTGGACCATTGTTACACCATGATTAGGAACAGTTACAGGGCTCAGGCTCATCCACCGTTTGGGAAGTCCGACCATGCCGCCATCTTTCTGATGCCAAAATATAAACAAAGACTGAAACAGGAAGTCGTGGCTCAGAGGGAGGTGCCGCGTTGGACCGACCAATCGGTGGACACCCTGCAAGACGCTCTGGATGACGCGGATTGGGACATGTTCCAAACCAGCTGTGCTGATGACGTCAGTCTGTTTGCTGACTCTGTAGTGAGCTTCGTTGGGAAGCTGGTTAATGACACGGTTCCTAGAATCACCGTCAGGACGTTTCCCAACCAGAAGCCATGGATGGATACATCTGTCCGTGATGCTTTGAAAGCTCGTACAGCTGCATATAACTATAGACTTATCGGCAGCGGCATGGAGGAATACAAAGCCGCGTCATACGGAGTACGCAGGGCGGTACGACAGGCAAAACAGCGCTATGCCGAGAAACTAGAGTCACAGTTCCAGCAGCGTGACTCTAGATCTTTATGGCAGGGACTGCGGACAGTGACGGACTATAAAAGCACACCCTCCGGTTTAACGAGTGCAGATGGGACGCTGGCGAGCGAGCTAAATAACTTTTATGCTCGCTTCGGCGCTCCATCCAACACGGCTCGCTGCGCAGCTGGCCGCGCATGCGCAGACCTTCGCGACGAACAGCCGCCACTCGTCATCTCGGAGAGTGACGTCAGGAAAGTGTTCAGAGGAGTGAATATCAGGAAAGCTGCAGGACCAGACGGGATATGCGGGCGTGTCCTGAAAACCTGCGCATCCCAACTTGCTCCGGTATTCACCAGGATTTTTAATCTCTCTCTGTCACTGGGCGTCGTACCATCGTGCTTTAAACAGTCTGTCATCGTTCCGGTTCCGAAGACATCTCAGCCGGCTTGCCTGAATGATTACCGCCCTGTAGCCCTAACATCAGTTGTGATGAAGTGCTTTGAAAAGCTGATCAGAGGCTTCATCACTTCTTCACTTCCGGACTCCTTAGACCCCCTACAGTTCGCCTACCGCCATAACCGCTCCACGGATGATGCCATCTCACACCTGCTTCACTCTGCCCTGTCTCACCTGGACACTGGGAGGAATAATTATGTTAGAATGCTGTTCGTGGACTATAGTTCAGCATTCAACACTATTATCCCTTCCACTCTCAACACCAAGCTGGAGAATCTGGGACTTCACCCATCCCTGTGTCATTGGATCTCCAGTTTTCTCACGGACAGACGGCAGGCAGTGCGGGTTGGCAAGCATCTTTCCACCCCCCTCACTCTCAGCATTGGGGCTCCTCAGGGGTGTGTTTTGAGTCCTTTGCTGTACTCATTATACACCTATGACTGCGTGGCCACCTCCAGCTCCACAACTATCATCAAGTTTGCTGACGACACCGTTGTTGTAGGCCTGATCTCCAACAACGATGAGCGGGCCTACATGGAGGAGATTATTCACCTGGAGACCTGGTGCCAGGATAATAACCTTCAACTGAACGTCAGCAAAACTAAGGAGCTGATAGTGGACTACAGCAGGAAACAGACGAGGAGCTTCCGCCCTGTGAGGATCAACGGCGCTGCAGTAGAAAGAGTAGACAACTTCAAGTACCTTGGAGTTCACATCGCGCAGGACCTATCTTGGTCCTGCCACATTAACAAACTGGCAAAGAAGGCTCGTCAGCGTCTCTACCACCTTCGACGTTTACGAGACTTCAGGCTGCCCTCCAAGGTCCTGCAGAACTTCTACTCCTGCACCGTCGAAAGCATCCTCACAGGGAACATCATAACCTGGTTCGGGAACAGCACCCATCTGGACAGACGGTCACTACAAAGGGTGGTACGTTCGGCCGAACGCACCATCCGAGTAGCACTTCCAGACCTCCAGACCATCTACAGGAAGCGGTGCTGGTCCAAAGCCAAAAAGATTGTGGAAGACTTCAGTCATCCTGACAACAGGCTCTTCACTCTGTTGCCATCAGGACGGCGTTTTCGTCTCCTGAAGGCAAACACAGAGAGGATGAGGAGGAGCTTCTTCCCAACGGCGATTCGGACCCTGAACCAGGACTAAACGGACATAATCCCACCCACAACACTTTCATGTCTAAAATAACTTTTGACCCTGCACTGCAATATTTGCACTAAAGCACAACCCACTTTATAATTCCATTTATAATTTCCATTATAATTCCATTGCACAGTGTATATACAGAGTTAAATTTTATTTTATCTTATTTTTATCTTTATTCTTCTTTAAACTTTCTGTGGAGAGGTCAGATAAAGAATTTCACTGCTGGCTGTACCATGTATATCTACGCATGTGACGAATAAACCTGATTCTGATTCTGATTCTGATTCATAAATTTAAATACGTATAAATCCTCGACGTCTTCGATGCCAGACACATGATACGCCACATCCCCCACGCGTCCATCATATATCCAGCTGCAAACGTTCCGTCAGCGTCAGGACAGGTGGGTTCTGAACCCCAGCTTTTTGTTGAGAAGGTAGTGTCAACAGCACTGAGAGAACATTTAACCAATTCCATGATGTTCATGTTTATGAAAAGCGGTCACTCAATCTCGCAGACGGGATAGGACCGAGACGTCAAGCAGGGTTTTGATAAGAGACGGAGATCGAAATGCGACCGCCTTCCACCAGAGCAAAGAGAGAGAAAGAGTAATGTAACAGCTCGCCTTACCTTCCCATCGTCCCATGGAACAAGGTTCTGTAAGAAATAAAACACGAATTACGCAACGACGAAGACGGGGAGCAAGAAAATTGCACTTAAAAAAAAAAAAGTGCCGTTTCTGTTTTCTGCTCATTTTGTTCGGGAGTACGATTCCCTGAAGTCCCAAATCCTCCCATAAGCAATGTCCTAACTCTTCCCGTAAGCAAACATGATGCGATGATGAATAATCAATGAATACGGTGTCCAATGAATAGCAGTAAAAATAATAATAATAATAAAATATTGTTGTTGCATGTAACACCACTACTGGTTTAGATACAGCACAACTGGACCTGGGTGTGAGGTGAATGGCCCCTATATGAAAATGTTAAGGCCCGCGTACCAAAACACGGTGTGGTGGACACCCAATGTCGCGTGTTGGGGTGAAACCCAGCTTTTCTACATCATTTCTCCATCCATCCTTTATCTTCCGCTTTGTCCTCTACTAGGGTCTTGGGGGGGGGGCGGGGTTCCTCATGCCCATCCAGGGGAGAATGTTTCTGGCGCTGGGCAGATACACACAGGAAAGGACACCAATCTATCACTGGGCACACACTCACACACACAAACACCTCTATATGGGGCAATTTGGAGAATTCAATTGACCTTGCTCACTTGCAATGAGAGTCAGCAGGAGTCTTTTGCTGCCCCCTCACTATGGAACGCTCTCCCTAAAACTTTACGTGATACCTCCGACAGTATTACTGTGCTAATGTCTTGTGTGTTTTAATGATTTACTGCTCTATTCGTTTTGTAAAGCATATTTGAGGTCCCTAAAAGCGCTATATAAATAAAATGTATTATTGTTGTTATTATTATTATTATTATTATTATTATTATTATTATTAATTATTATAAAACACAACACTAACAGACACTGCAGCCACTTTGTACCATCTGCTACCTGCAGACATTTAGAGACACAATTTATTGCAGATAAATTCATTCATTCATTTTTCATTCATTATCTTCCGCTTTATCCTATATTAGGGTCGGGGGGGTTCCCCATGCCCATCCAGGGGAGAGTGTTTCGGGCGCTGGGCAGATACACCCAGGACAGGGCGCCAATCTATGACTGGGCACACACTCACACAGACACACACACATACACACTCTACATGGGGCAATTTGTAGAACTCAATTGACTTGATCCATGTTTTTGGACTATGAGAGGAAAACGGAGAACCCGGTGGAAACCCACGCAGACACGGAGAACATGGAAACTCCACCCAGATGGGGATTCGAACCGGGAATCCCTAGTGCTGAGAGGCGAACGTGCTAAACACTAAGCCACCATGCCGCCCGCAGATAAATTAAATTAAACAAATTTAAACCTTCACAAACAACGTATGAAGAGTGCAATTTTAAGCAATTAGTGTGAGAAGCCCCTTAAGGTCGGTTTTTCATTGCATTCAGTGCTTAACCAAATGTTGTCTAGGGGATCCAGACCAGCTAGGGACTTTGGCAATTGGTTGGTTTGCTTGCCCTGTCGCATGCAACGGGTCTGAGTGGTACTCAGTGGGGGGAAATTGAGTTGGAGATTGCAGATGTTACAGTTGCTCAAGAGGTATGATGTATGAACAAAAAAAAAAAAAAACAGCAGTAAAATGTGAAATGTAAGTGGTGACAAACTTTGCACAAGTTAACCGTATGACTGGATGTTTTATTGCATGTCTTAGAACTACATATTATGTTATTCAGTATTGAAAAATATATAAAAATATATAGAAAAATCGTCCGTATGAACCGAAGACTTAAAGATTTGGAATGACCTCCTGTGGCGCTCTGTGGTAAATTTGGGGGTAATAAGTCTTAGACTGAGTGTGTTCCAGTGTTGGACCAGTGTGTGGTACAGTGTGAGGGAAGCATTAATAATAGTCAAGTAATTTCATGTATTTTATTTATATAGCGCTTTTTTAAAATAGTACATCATCACAAAGCAGCTTTACAGTGTTATAAACCTTTAAACCCCCAAAGAGCAAGATAAAGAGACAGATATGAGCGGGTAAGATCATGGAGGTATATTATATATTTAACATAAAGTCAGTGGAGTTGTTGAAGGACAGGTGTGATATGATGGGATGGTGTTTTGGAAATTATACAAGAACCTGTGGAAGCTTATGGAGGGGTATTTGAGGACCGCCAAAGAGGAGAGAATTGAAATGGGGGGGGGGGCATCGTCCTCTCTGACACCGCCATCAGCGAGTAGAACTCCACAACATCACCGGCCATAAGGATCATTCCGTATCGTTCACCACTGCTAAATGATCAATCTTCCCAGCTCTGTCCGCAACCCTAAACACATATTTTGCAAAAGTTCAGGTGCAAGTAATTTATTTATAGAGTGTATTTTTTAAATAGAACATCGTCACAAAGCAACTTTACACTGTTATAATCTTTTAAACACCCAAAGAGCAAGATGGAGAGACAAAGTGGCAAGTCAAAACTCCTTGTTATGTTGATATTTTAAGGAAGAGACCTTGAGAGGACCGAGGCTCAGTGGGGCGTATTTAACAATTGAAAACTATATAAGTGTCATGGCCGGTCATGGAGGGGCGGTGCCTCCAGGGGTAGCCCCGCCCCTCATTTAGCACATTATGTTTGCCTTGTCAGTGTCATGTTGTGTGTATTCTTAGTTTTACTTAGTTATGTTCGTGTGTCGTGTTTAATATCGTGTTGCTTAGTTATGCCCCGTCCGTGTCGCTGGTGTGTGTGTGTGTGTGTGTGTGTGTTCTCAGTCATGTTATGTTATGGTCCCGTTTTGCGTATTGTCTGGATTTATGTTCCCGTGTCTCGTTTTGATTATTGTCATGTTGTGTTTAGAGTATTGTTATTGTCATGTGTTGCATTTAGAGTATTGTTATTGTCATGTGTTGCATTTAACCTTTGTCATGCTGTGTTATGTGTAAGTCTTAGTTATGCTTTGTTATGGTCACGTGTTTAGTTCTGTCATGTCATGCTTTGTTATTGTCACATGGTCACGGTTTGTTTTGGTCACATGGTGTGGGTTGGTCTCTGTGTTCACGCCCCTGTAATTATGCACACCTGGGTTCCTGATCACTGTTCCCTATTTAAGCAGCTCGCTCCCGTCACTCCTGGCTAGTTGGTCTTGGTTTGTGCACCGACCCTTATCACGCCTCGTCCACTCTGGCCCTCACCCCTAGTCACGCCTTGTACTTCGTCTCGCCCTGTTCTTAGTCTTGCCATGTTCCTAGTCACGTCTTGATCTTAGTCTCGCCCTGTTCCTAGTCTCGTCCTGTTCTCGCTCCGTCCTGGTCTCGTCTCGTCCTGTTGCACCTCGTCTCCTGTTGGTCCTGTGTATATGTTTCTGGTTTCAGTTTCTACGTCCCGCCTTGGTTCATTGGATATTCAGCCACACTCCACCCTGTTCAACGCTGCGGTTTGGAACACGGCCCTGCTGACGTCGGATGCCGTGACGTCAGGCCCCAGCTACGCTGCCACGCTGTACACCTGTGTAATGTTACGTTTACCTGTGTGTGGCTGAATAAACTTTGTTTTGACATCAATCCCCGCCCCGACCTTGTCGTTCCGAGTAGCGGATCCACCCACGTCTCACGGTTTGCCTTGGTAAACCGTAACAATAAGTCCATTGAGGGTGTCCTGCAGGACTGCCAGTTCAATAGAAATCCAGGTTCCAAGCACTTTATATTAAAACAATGTGTGTGTGTGTATGTGTGTGTGTGTGTGAGTGTGTGTGTGTGTGTGTGTGTGTGTGTACCAAAATTCTCCAGTTTCTTGTTGTTGATGATGTTCCTGTTCTTATCATCGTTCTTCTGGGACATCATGTAAACATCATTCTCATATATAATGCCCATCTTGATTGCTGTTTTAATTATCTTTTTATACTAAACTTTCCTGTGTCTTTAGGCTGCTATTAATGTAATCTATATCCCTGTAACTCACTGCTACACTGAGTTTAAACTGTCTCTCTCTCAGTCTGTATGGGATTGAGCAGCTGTGAGCGAGGCTATAGGTTTTAAGCAAATCATTTTTGTTTTTGTTCTCAGGGGAGAACGTTTTGGGTGCTGGGCAGATACACCCAGGACAGGGTGCTAATCTATCGCTGGGCACACACTCACTCACACAGACACACACAGTATATGGGGCAATTTGGAGAATTCAACTGACCTTGATCCATGTTTTTGGATTGTGGGAGGAAAACCCGGAGGAAACCCAGGCGGACACAGGGAGGACATGGAAACTGTACATGGAATCTCTAGCGCTCAGAGGAGAACATGCCAACCACTAAGCCACCATACCATCCTACATCATTTTAATTTTGTTTCTATTAATTACATCATCTATGGGTTCTCTCTTGTGCCTCACCACCTCATGAAAAGATGATCCTGGGTTTCCTTTCTGGGTGGGGTCTGCATGTCCTACCTGTGCCCACATTGGGGTTCCTCCCACATTGGTTTGCATCTGGTTTGCATTTCTGCAACCTTTATTTAATTTTTTAACCTGATTTAGATGCCTTGTGTTATGTTTTTATTTATTATTTTTAGGGGCCGGGAGACTAATACTAACTAATAAATAACTAATAAATATGGTGTCCAATGAACAGCAGTCATAATAATAAAATGTGCCGTAACACCAATACTGGCTTAGATACGGCACCACTTGCCCACCACCGGTGATGTCACACTGCATGTGAGGCAAAGGTGTTAAGGCCCTGGTACCGAAACACATCTGGTTTGCATTTTTAGTCGCGAGCCAGATTTTATTTTATTTTATCTTTTAGCCTGATTTTAGATGCTTTGTGTTTTTTTTTATTTTATTTATTAATTTATTTTTATTAGGTGCTGGGACTAGTAGCATGCTGTAAGGTGTGTTGATCACACAATCGGCACAGGAGTACCAGACGGGCTCTCCAGAGGGGTTCCATCTTCCTTACCGTTTTCCTTTAGTTGTAATGTTCCAAAGAATGAAGAAAATCCAATGGACTACAGTCTGTCATATTGTATGAGGCAGATCTGATAAAACGATGGTCTTATTCTCTACATAAAGTCAATCTAGGCCAATTTTCACCCCTGCTATAGAGAATTTTATGTTTTTATATGAAATAAATGAAAAATAAATGGATATTCCCCATATTCCATTCAATGCGAGACAAGTATGTGGCAGCATGGTGGGAAAATGCGGTGCCAAAGAGAACCATGGATATTGTGTCCCAATGCTGATGTTAAGGAACTTGGAACTTACCCACAGGTGGAATAAATCGCGATTGTATCAGAGACTAATTATATAGCATAGACAAAACTTCTGCTTTTTAATTTTGCTTTTCTTATTGTATAACTACCCTAATGTTTAATATGTCTTGTGTGTTTTAATGATTTACTGCTCTATTTGTTTTGTAAAGCATCTTTCAGGTCCCTAAAAGCGCTATATAAATAAAATGTATTATTATTATTATTATTATTATTATTATAAAACACAACACTAACAGACACTGTAGCCACTTTGTACCATCTGCTACCTGCAGACATTTAGAGACACAAATTATTGCAGATAAATTAAATTAAACAAATTTAAACCTTCACAAACAATGTATGAAGAGAGCAATTTTAAGCAATTAGTGTGAGAAGCCCCTTTAGGTCGGTTTTTCATTGCATTCAACCAAATGTTATCTGTTATCTTGGTTGGTTTGCTTGCCCTGTCGCATGCAACAGGTCTGAGTGGTGCTCAGCGGGGGGAAATTGAGTAGGGGGAAATTGCAGATGTTACAGTTGCTCAAGAGGTATGATGTATGGACAAAAAAAAATACAGCAGTAAAATGTGAAATGTACGTGGTGACAAACTTTGCACAAGTTAACCGTATGACTGGATGTTTTATTGCACGTCTTAGAACTATGTACTATGTTATTCAGCATCACACATAGAAAAATCGTACGCATAAACCGAAAACTTAAACAGTTGGAATGACCTCCTGTGGCGCTCTGTGGTAAATTTGGGGGGAATAAGTCTTAGGCTGAGTGTGTTCCTGTGTTGGACCAGTGTGTGGTACAGGTTGAGGGAGGTAATTAAAATAGTCAAGTAATTTCATGTATTTTGTTTATATAGCGCTTTTTTAAAATAGTAGCTACAAAGCAGCTTTACAGTGTTATAAACCTTTAAACCCCCAAAGGGCAAGATAAAAAGACAGATATGAGAGGGCAAGATCATGGAGGTATATTATATATTTGACAGAAAGTCAGTGGAGTTGTTGAAGGACAGGTGTGATATGATGGGATGGTGTTTTGGAAATTATACAAGAACCTGTGGAAGCTTATGGAGGGGTTTTTGAGGACCGCCAAAGAGGAGAGAATTGCAATGGTCAATACGGGAGGTAACCCATGCGGACACGGGGAGGACATGGAAACTCAATGAAAGTTGAGGGATTCAGGTCTGGAGAACGTGAATTAATTACACAATGAAAACACACAGAAAGAGCCAGCAATACCACCAGGTGTGACAAAAGTATTGCACGTATGATAAAAATAAAATGAAGTGGTTCATTGCAGAAAACAACAGATTGTCCAGCAAAAATGTATTGCACATATAACGATTGAATATTTAATTGCACAGTGTTGTTGTTGTTGGTGAGTGATTACTGTGAGCACTGATTATAGTAAACTCTAACTGTAGCAGGAATAAAGGTCCCAAACACACTTCCCAAACGCCGCCCGTCACTGAAGGTGCTGCCCAGTGCCGCTAGAATCTCATACACAGGGTGGAATTCATTGTCCATAAGAGCTGCTAGCTTGTTTTGCAACCTCTTGTCTCCCACCACCTGCACCGGATCAAAGGTTCCCCCCCAGGACAGAACTGGACTTCCTCATTAGTTTGTCCAGTCTGTTCCTGTCTACATTTGTGATGCTGCTGTCCCAGCATACCACGCCATAAAATATGGCGGATGCCACCACTCTGTCGAAAAAGGTCCTAATAAGTGGCCTCTGCACCCCAAACAACCTTAATCGCGTCAGGCCTTTTGTCCGACCAGTCCAGTTTCGTGTTGTGATGAACACCCAGGTACTTGTAAGAGTCCACCAGGTCGATGTCCATTCCCTGGATGTTCACCGATGTTGGGAATGGGCGCCTGCGCCTACGCCGGCAGAAATCCACCACCAGTTTAAAGTTTGAAGTAAAGTTATGTTTTTAATTTATTGATTTATTTTTTAATGACTCAGTGTTTAAATCTTAATTTAGTTAAAATTTTCATGATAACCAGAAGAATGTACACATGAACTCCACAGTGACCTCATAATACAAAGTCATGACTTCATTACTGTGAGAAGATTGGTCTAACAC
The DNA here is from genome assembly GCA_019802505.1 of Corydoras sp. C115. Lineage (NCBI taxonomy): Eukaryota > Metazoa > Chordata > Actinopteri > Siluriformes > Callichthyidae > Corydoras > Corydoras sp. C115. The sequence goes on along the minus strand of JAFMOC010000418.1, from coordinate 327,406 downwards.
ACTGAGCCCCCTTCATTATCAGGAAAAATAAACCTGATTGTAATTCCCCTTTAAACTAATTAATATAAAGGTTAATTAATTAAAATCATTCCCATAGATGCAACATTGAGTTATTCTCCTGCGACAATGTGTGCAAATAAAGTCATTTTATAAGATTTGTTAGATTTCATTCTGTTTAACACAAATTTATCTTCACAAAGAAGATAAACAAGAGACACGTCTGAACCTGCAAAAATCTGATGAGTCGGGAATAAATGATGCTAAAATAAATAAAAGTATCCAAAACTGTACAGCTGGATGGTTTTAAAAAGCTGTTTGTTTTTATCAGCTACACTTCCTTCTTATTTAAATAGATATACGCACAATTAATTTACATTAAACCGCCAGTCAAGGTTTCGAGGCAGATTGTTAGGTTTGGGAGTGCTAGGCCACTCCCCCCTGGGTTTTTCCTTTTGATTTTTGGCCGTTCGGGGTTTCCGTAGGTAGGGCCCATCCCCGAAGTCAGGGATTGGGTCCTACCTAGTCACATGCGCCCTGCTGACAATACTTAAAGAGCACATGCTCCCTGGGTCAGCAGGCCAACATTACTTTTGTTAGTATTCGTGCTATGTGTTGTATCAGTGTATTGGTAGCGTTTCCTTTCGTTTTGTTTGCGTTATTTATTTTTTATTTCCCGGCATGCTCCGCCCGTGCTTTGGGTTTCGTCCTTGCCTTTCTTTTATTAAAAACCTTCCTGCTGCTTTCCTGGTTGCCTGGCTCGCTCATTCGCTCCGCGAACACCTCACCCTGCGTAGCAAAGTGCAGCGCCTCCGATTAACGGATGGCACCTTCTCTGACACAGATGGGGAAGTTCCCCAGGACGAACTTTACAACCGGACTCTGAAAGAGCAATTGTGGGTGGAGAGTGGGGGGCACATGTCTGTCAAATTTTAACCAGAATTTTATTTAATGAGGGATACCTTTGGCACAAGTGTTAGTTAGTGTAATTGTCATATTTGGTCAACACAATCTTCACATCAGGCAGGGGTTCGATGCATCACAGATGGCGATGAGTCCGTCTACAGACAGGAGGTTGAACACTTTGATTTAGATGGAGTTTCTGACTCTTACACTTTCTGCTCTGAAGCTGGTTCTCAGTCTCGTGGTTTTGGACTTAATGCTCCGCAGCCTCCTGCCTGAGGGGGGTGAGACGAAAAGAGGGTGTGCTGGGTGAGTGGGATCCTTCGTGATGCAGGACGCCCTTTTCCTGCATCAGGAGGTGTATATGTCCATGGTAGAGCTGCTGGTGCACCTTCCTAACTAAGGTGGAGGTGTTGGTGCTCCAGATGAGGTTGCACACCCTGTAGCTGGAGACCACTTCCACTGCAGAACCTCCGACGTCCAGGGGGAGGTGGGAGTGTCGGCTTCTTCTGAGGTCCACAATCATCTCCTTGGTTTTAGTTACGTTGATGCAGTTGTTTTTTTTTCTGCACCAACCCTCCAGACACTGCCACACTTTCCTCCACTTTCCAAATTATCTCACAGCATCTATATTTATATTTTTATTTTTAATTTTTAATTATTATTATTATGTTTTTTTTATTGCTACTATATTTTTATACCCACATTTTTATTCAACATCTTAGATTTATATACTATAATGCTGCTATATTTTAATTCTAACATAATATTTAAAATATTTTAAAAAAATAATTCTACCACTAGGGTAGATTAAATTCTACCAACTGGGTCTGTGAAATGTCAGTAAAATCCATTAAATTATTAACGGATAAGTTATTGTTAAGTTGACTCAATTCACAACGTATGTTTATAGAATAAAGCCCATAGTATTAATACTGTGAGGCAGGATGCTTTCAAAAAATAATTTATTTATTTAAACAATTTCAGAGGACAAACTCCCTTTAAGTATATACATACCCCAGACCTATGACTTAAGAAATTAGGAAAGGTTATGACGTAGGTATAGATTTTTTTTATGTGTCAGATTTTTTTATTGTCGAGCAATTTTATTAAATGCCTGAACTGCGGCTTCTCCTCTACAGCATGTAGATGAACATCGTGGATCACTCCTCGCGGCGTCACTGTATAGCGGGTTTGTTTTTAATCTCTCTTATTCTGTATCAGAGTTATGTTCATATTGCGGTGGCATCCTGCGCTCTATATGTTACTAAATTTGAGTAAAAAAATTGAGTTTAATAGTTTAGCAAGTGTTTAATATCATATGAACTGTATACAAGTGTGAACAGGGCTAATAAAGCCTTAAACATAGAAATAATACAATCATTATAATAAGTGTTTGCATCACGGCAAAGTGCAGCAGTGTAGGACTTTTGGGATAGTGTCACGCTGCCCACCTGGGATTAGATGCGGCTGCGCAAATATAGCGCAGAGCCGCGGCGCTCTAACGCGCAGAAGGGAGCCAGGCACGCAGGTAGAACAAAGAACAGGAATTTTTATTCACGGTGCAAAAACACCACACAAACAGGCACATAAAGGACAAGGTGACAAACACACAAAGACGCGCACGAAAGACCTAAAACCCCGGAACTAAATACCCTAACCTAACACACCACGTGCACCCAACCACCCAACGAACCCGCGAAGCTAATTAACTCAAATTACTAACACGAGACAGCTAATTAACAACACAGGAACATAAACACAGAAACCAAAAACACCCACACACAACGGCCGAGGGACGGGTTACACTACCCCCGCCCTTACGGTCGCGTAACACGGGGACGCGACCAAGACACCCCAAAAAAACAGTCCTGGGGGGGTGGGAGGGGTCGTCCGCCCCTCCTAAGTCGGGCTCGATAGGCGCCCTCCGGTGGACGCCCTCTGCGGGGGAGGCGTGTGACACGTCCATGGGTCCTGTGTCGGGGTGGACGCCCTCTGCGGGCGCGGTGTGGAAGACGCCTTCCACGGACGCGGAGCTGCGGACGGCCTCCGGCTGCGAGGTCAGGTGGCCGCCCGTGGCGGATCAGGACTGGGCCACGCCCTCTTGCTGCAGGGTCAGGTGGACGCCCACGGGCGGCGTGGTCAGGTGGACGCCCACGGGCGGCGTGGTCCGGAGGACGCCCCCTGGCGGCGTGGCAAGGCGGACGCCCCCTGGCGGCGTGGCGAGGCGGGCGCCCCCTGGCGGCGTGGCGAGGTGGGCGCCCCCTGGCGGCGTGGCGAGGCGGGCGCCCCCTGGCGGCGTGGCGAGGCGGGCGGCCCCTGGCGGCTTGGCGAGGCGGACGCCCCCTGGCGGCTTGGCGAGGCGGACGCCCCCTGGCGGCTTGGCGAGGCGGACGCCCCCTGGCGGCGGGGCGTGCGGCGTTCGGCCCCTGCTGCTCGGGCTGGGCGGCGTGCGGCCCCTGCTGCTCGGGCTGGGCGGCGTGCGGCCCCTGCTGCTCGGGCTGGGCGGCGTGCGGCCCCTGCTGCTCGGGCTGGGCGGCGTGACGCCCCCTGGGCCTCGGGATGGGCGGCGTGACGCCCCTGGGCCGCGGGATGGGCGGCGTGACGCCCCTGGGCCGCGGGATGGGCGGCGTGACGCCCCTGGGCCGCGGCATGGGCGGCGTGACGCCCCTGGGCCGCGGCATGGGCGGCGTGACGCCCCTGGGCCGCGGGATGGGCGGCGTGACGCCCCTGGGCCGCGGGATGGGCGCGCGCGCTGGCTGGACCTCGGCGGGCACGCAGGCTGGCATGCGGACCTCGGCTGGCACGCGCGCTGGCATGACCTCGGCCGGCACCTCCGGCTCTCCATCCTGAACACAAAACATATAAACCCCCACCGCAACGCCCAAACACAAAGAGACAAACATGTCGGACATGGGGATGACAGACTGGTCAGACGACACATAGGAGGACGGGGGACACAACACATAGGAGGAAGGGGGACACAAAACATTAGCGCACTCTGGCGGCGGCTCCGGTACCGCCCCCTCGCAGCGCGACCCAGACGCGGCACGGACCGGCGCGGTCGCGTCACGTGACTGCCCCGCAGTCCACGCTTCGCGCTCCGCGGCTGCGCTGTGCGCCCGCCGCGGCTTCACCCCACGCCGTCGCCGCGCTCTGCGTCTGTGTCTCGCCACCGGGGGTTTAACAAACCGGACTGGACCCTCCGTCCAGAACTCCTCAGTGTTGCGGAGGGTGTGTACGGGCAGAATGTGCCCATACAGGTAAGGTTCGCCCGCCTCGTCATCGGAAATCTGGACAATGTCCAGATTCTCCTCTGCGCAGAGCGCCTCAAACCCGTACCTCCACAACCATTCCTCATCGGAGTCGCTCCACTCCGCCATCACGCTGTTTGAGCCGTTCCCCCGGCTCCGGGAGGGCGGGCTCCGCATCACAACGCACTCGCGGAAACGGCGGAGCGCGCCGCGAGTACGAGGCTATACGGCCCCCCCAAAGAAAAATTTTAAAATAGCCTACCTGGGCTCTGGACTCCCAAAACGATTGGCGCGTCTTTTCTGTCACGCTGCCCACCTGGGATTAGATGCGGCTGCGCAAATATAGCGCAGAGCCGCGGCGCTCTAACGCGCAGAAGGGAGCCGGGCACGCAGGTAGAACAAAGAACAGGAATTTTTATTCACGGTGCAAAAACACCACACAAACAGGAACATAAAGGACAAGGTGACAAACACACAAAGACGCGCACGAAAGACCTAAAACCCCGGAACTAAATACCCTAACCTAACACACCACGTGCACCCAACCACCCAACGAACCCGCGAAGCTAATTAACTCAAATTACTAACACGAGACAGCTAATTAACAACACAGGAACATAAACACAGAAACCAAAAACACCCACACACAACGGCCGAGGGACGGGTGCCCTAGGCACCCGTTACAGATAGTTGGATATTAATATAGTATTAATAAAGTCCTCCGCGTCCCATTACCAAATAACAGACTATAGGAGACGGTCGATGGTTCAATGTTTGTTCGATTAATTAAAATATCGGACTTCTAGTTACACAAGTGCTTTCTGCACTAATTAGATTAATTTATCTCAATTCTTTAAGCTTTATCTGAGGTGTTTTCTGAGCAAGCAGAATTCCTGATTCTGTCAGAGGCTTCTGTTAATACACAGACAAAAAATCAATATTGATGTGTGGATCTGTAATTTATATCCCTCAGAGGTCAATCTTATAGATGATTAAATAAACAATTAATAAGAGATTAATTAACCTTTGATTTCCTGTCCTAAAGGATCAGCTGGAACATTGGTTTGAAGAGGTAATAAATTTTATTATAAGTACAATGGTACGATTTACTTTTAGTAAATCGTTCCATTGTACTTATAATAAAATTTGCAGAGCCTGACACGGCAGAGTCTGACCCAGCCGAACCGAGCGGGACAGGGCCCAGCAGAACCACTGACCAGAACCAGAGAGCAGAGAAGATACCAGGACACCACAGAGATAGAGTTTGCCTGTTACATCCTTTTTATATCCCCAGGAACCTTTGTTTAATTAATATTTTAAGGAGGCCAGGTCAACAGACAGTGAAAACCAATCAATCACTGAACACACACTCATGCTATGTGGGGCAATTTGGATAATTCAGTTGACCTTGATCCATGATTTTAAACTGTGGGAGCAAACCCACGTGGACACAGGAAGAACATGGAAACTCCACCCAGATTGGGATTTGAACTGGGAATCCCTAGTGCTGAGAGGAGAACATGCAAACCACTAAGCCACTGTGCCACCTCAGAACGTGTTCATTCATGTAAATATCTTCATGTTCTGTCTCCACGTTCCATGAAACTTCCTTTTGTTTGTAGCTTTTGTGTGGTTTGCATAAGGTTTTCTCGACATTTCTAAAGTTCTCTCTTGTAGCTGTAATGAATATCAGAGTGTCTGGGTCTGAGGTTTGGGTAAATATATGGTCTGGTTTGAGCACAGGAAGTAAAGCAAGCCACAAAAACACCACAAGTTCCCTTTTAAGTCAGGAGTCTATTATTCCTTTGTAACTGAATGCATTTTTAAAACTCATCATGCTTTAAATAAAGCTCAAATCATTTAATCCTGATATTCTATGTTTCTAAATTTACGTCATGGATAACATTAACATAGTAATTTTGACACTGATGTGGCCAACATCTGCTGTTTTCATCTGGCCAGATTGCCTAATGGATTGACTGCTCTTCAGCAGGAAATGGTTCTGGTGCAAGATATGAGTCACATATGCAGCATATTAGGGGCAAGTAGCAGCAACATGGCAGCTTGTGGATGAGATGTGTTTTTGGACATGTGGACCATGTTTTTATATACGTTTGATATTTAGAATTACATTTGTGACGTAAAAGCTTTGAAAATAGCTCTGGTCACATGGCCTCTACAACCCAAACCATACGTTAGGTGACACACTACTCCTCCGACTATATGGATGTTTAACCCCACCCTATGAAAATAATAATAGTAATAATAAAAAGAACCCAAAAGAACCCAGGGTTACATTACTTTTGGTCATTCGGCAAACGGTTTTATCCAATGAGACTTACAAGTATCCAAACTTGGTTGGGGTCAGAACACAGGGTTGATACAGTGCCCCGTGGAGTAATGAGTGTTAAGGGTCTTGCTGAAGGAGCCACATTGGTAACCTTAGTGGAGCTAGGATTCTAATCCACAACTTTCAGATTGACAGCCTAACACCTGAACCACTGATTCAGCATGTGGGCCAGAAGAAGACAGGTGATATGGGCTAGAATAATGTCAATGGCTAAATTCCATGTTCCAGGTTCTTCCCCTTCTAGAACACATCTGGTTCAAATCTGTTGATTTTGGCACATCTGGCTCACACCTTGTAATCCCTACATTCATTCATGGAGGGATGAATGGGGGGGTTTCCCCATGCCCATCTAGGCAGAACGTTTCGGGCGCTGGGCAGATACACCCAGGACACGACGCTAATTACATTTACATTTACATTTAGTCATTTAGCAGACGCTTTTATCCAAAGCGACTTACAAATGAGAACACCACAAGTCAGAAGCCATGGAGAAAACCAACTATACTGTAAGTTCATCAAACTTGATTGTTATTCGAAGATTTCAGTTCCAGGTTGTGAGATCGCAAAACACAAAAAATAGCCAGGCGAGTGAATAATCAGTGTAACAGTCAGCACTTCCTTTTTTAACATCTCCAGAAGGTTGAGTCTGTTAAAACCAGTTAACTGACTGTGAGCTGCAGAACAGCAACAGATCAGCAGAGTGAGTTTTGTTTTACAATGACTGGAACGCAGAATTTGTACTATGATAGCTCTTTGGACCTGACAGACAAGCGAATCCAGAAGGATGACAATTGTGAGATTATTGAGATTTGTACAGCTGACAACTCTGACACAATGGCAAGGGGTGCGAACACCAATGAAAACCTACAGCCTCAACACCCAGGTAACCCTATTTACGTATTCATCTTTCAGGTTTATTAGTTTATTTAGCCCTTTATTCTTTATTTAGAATTATTATTTAATTATTTATTAATTAAACACTGTATTTATATACTTAGTGGTTAGCACGTTCGCCTCTCAGCGCTAGGGATTCCTGGTTCGAATCCCCATCTGGGTAGAGTTTCATGTTCAATGACCGGAGCTAGGTAGGATTCGTTACTCGGAAACGAAACTCAGTCTGTTAGCAGAGAAGTGATGTCAACCAGGGGTTTATTAGTCACACATACACAAGGAAAACAGTACTCGGTTGACGTAACGCTGGCAGATAACACTTGGAACGCGGAGATGGTGGCGTGACGTCGCGGCATAATCAGCGTCCGACGTCAGTGGGGCCACGTTCCAATCCGCAGTGCAAACGAGCAGGGAGTGTGGCTAGAACAAGGTGATAGCGGCGGGATAGTGAACTGCACACAAAACAGGACGAGTATTGGGGTACACACAAAACAAAGGCAATCCAGATAGATCGAGAACAAGGTCAGGACGAGGCGAGAACAAGGTCCAAACGAGGCGAGAACTAGCAGAGTCGAGGCATAGCACAGGCTTGGGTGCAAGACCAAGACCAACTAGCCCCGAGGGACGGGAACAAGCAACTTAAATAAGGAACCCGTGATAGGACCCAGGTGCACAGGAGCGTGGAGACCAGACACTCCCACACCACATTTTGAAACCTAACTAATAAGGGGCGGAACTACCCAAGAACACCCACACCACATGACAGACTCTAATAGTTTTCCCCGTGTCCGGATGGGCATAGGGAACACCCCCGCGACCCTAATCTTGTTAGGGATCACTAAGATCCCGATAATTATTTGGAACCATCCTCGGAAAATCAGACCGAGACGGTTCGGGAAGACACCTTTTATTCCAACACAAAAACCAATAAACATAATCGTAAAACCCACAGCAGCAAACACAAAATAAATATGAGTCTGTGGTATGAGAGTCCAAAGGGTACAAGCCAAGTACGGAGGTGTCCTGGGACCCGTTCCCGATTGTCTAATGGTAGATGGTAAAAATCCAACAAAGATGCACAGGGCCTGCTTCAATCCTGTAACAAAAGAGAACAACACCAGCAGGGCGCAGCAACACAGGCAAGAGGCTAGATCTCCTCACCAGACTCAGTCTAGCAGGGCAGAAGTACACAGATGAACACTAAAAAAGGTGTATAATACTGCCTCCTGGTGGTGATAACAATGCTAGTGAACTTATGTTAAGCTAGAGCACATTTCAGCATTGCTCTGCAGCATACATTCAACTAACGTGAAATAACAATAAATTACAAACTCACCTGCAACAATTTCAGCATACACATGTTTTACATATAAGATACGTATGGTCAGCTAGCCAGCCTAAACAAAACAGGTTAATATTAGTACGGTGCACACGTGTCTAGTCGGCTAAATCAAATCTGCCAAACTGACTTTACTAATGAATGCATGTGCATAAATGAAAAGTATGTGCATTCATTTACAGTTGATTAGCTCTGTTAATAAAAGAAAAGTAGAGCTGAGCAGGTATACTGCTATTTTAGCACTCTACATGGTGCTCTGCTGAGAGACAACTTACCCGCAGCAGGGATATCTCAGTCTGCTGCAGGTCTCCCAGCATTCACTCTGTTCCATAAGGAGCTGGCAGCTTGACCAACAGGTGGTGCTGAACTCATTTGCAGGAATTTCATCTAACTATTTACATACATACATATATACATGAAAACATAATTTTTAACACGGTTACATATACATCACTTAAATAAATGCTTGTATATTTTCATTTGGCCCACTTGCCATGTTGAATGATGGCACTTGGGTGGACGGTTTCTTGTTCTAAAATGTGGACCACATAAACTCAGATTAAAGGCCCTCGTGTAAAACGTTAATATGGCCCACATCTGGATGACATGCGGCACTACTAACCTACATGTGGATGATAACAGGTTTAATTCCATGTGTAGAAAATCAGAAAAGAGCAAATGTTCAAAAAGAGCAAATGTTCCAGACTGAACACAGGGTGTCTGCTGCTGCTGCCTGTTGGTCTTCTACTGGTGTCCATTATACAGATTTTGATCAAATACGCAATGGTCTCTACAGAAATTACCCAATTACAGAACAGATACAGCAACCTGAGTACTAAAAACGTCCAATTACAGGCCAGATACAATAACATGAGTACTGAAAACATCCAATTACAGACCAGATACAGCAACCTGAGATCTGAAAATGTCCAAATACAGACCAGATACAATAACCTGAGTACTGAAAACGTCCAATTACAGGCCAGATACAATAACCTGAGTACTGAAAACGTCCAATTACAGGGAAAGAAAGATAAATTACAGAGGCTGATATATAAACTGGGTATGTGATTCCTGATTTTCTTATAGATTTCAATATGAATGACAGTTTTGTCAAATAGTTTTGTTAAAAAAAGAGACACATTCAGTTTGCAAGGATACTTTATTATCAATTCCACCGGATGTCTAGGACATACAGAGAATCGATAGGTCGTTCATCCTCTCCATAGACAAAGAGAGTGAGGGAGCCGCTGCGAGATAGAGGTGGGTAGGAAATATGATACATTATGAGAATAGGTAATCCTTAATCATAAAGACATGGATGAGAAGAAGCTCTGGAAGACGCCATTAAGGTCAAGAAGGAGGAGGGATAGTCACATCACCACATCAATCATGTTGAGTAGTTTTTGGGGTATCTTGACCACAGACCCAACTCTCTCAATTTCTAATCTGATGAACAGAATACCCATGACCATAAATCAAAATAGATAAAATTCGATACTCATAAGAGCTGAAACCTGTGGTGTGATCCATGGAGATCTATCAATATGCACAGTGCCATCAACTGTGCCCAATCGACGTATTGGGCACGCCTGTGTGAGGATATGTATAAGAACAGAGTGACTGTGATGAGATGTACAGTAGTAATGACAGATTGATATAAAGTGGGTGTGGCTTAATTATGAGTTCTGTCTTCTTGGCATGGTCATGGACAGGCTGATGTAGGAGGTTAGGCAGGAGACTCCATAGGAATATTATAATTTTTGAAGATGATATTGTGATCTGAGATGAGTAGGAAGGGGAGCAGATGGGTGAGGACCTGGAGAACATTTGGGGTAAATAGATTTAAATTCTTATGGTTAAATGTCCTCAAATGGGCTCACCACCTGTGGGGAGGGTAGTAATAGGGGTTCGGTGCAGTGTGGATCGGGCAGTGGCCGGAGGCGTGGGCCTGGGCGTCGCGATCCTCGGTTGCTGAAATTGGCTTTCGGAACTTGAAACGTCACTTCACTGGCAGGGAAGGAGCCTGAGCTGGTGCGGGAGGTTGAGAGATACCGGCTAGATATAGTCGGGCTCACCTCAACGCACAGAAAAACTAATTCATGCTTTTATTACCTCAAGGTTAGATTATTGTAATTCACTTCTGACAGGATGTTCTAATAAATCATTACATAAATTACAACTTGTGCAGAATGCTGCAGCTAGAGTTTTAACTAAAACCAGAAAGTTTGATCATATAACTCCTGTGTTATCAAACTTGCACTGGCTACCAGTTAAGTTTCGTATCGAGTACAAATTTTTATTAATAACCTATAAAATTTTACATAACCAGGCTCCACAGTATCTGAGTGAGCTGATTCGATTGTACCAGCCGACACGTGAGCTCCGATCTCAAGGTGCTGGCTTACTCTTAGCTCCTTAGATTCTGAATCACTATTAATCTTTAAAAATAAATTAAAAACACATTTATTTAATCTTGCGTTTAACTAATCCCCTGTAGATAAAGATGTAGATCTCAGACTTGGCTGTGTTGGGGGGTAATCTCTGATCAGTGTATGCTGGCATTTCACCTCTTCACCCACCTCATCATTAATGGGGGGGTGTGGCGCTGGAATGATGCTGTTCCGGGGCGCCATCTCAACTATGTAGAGTCTGCAGTATCTGCCTCTTTTAGTTATGCTGCTCTAGTCAGCGATGCCGGAGTCACATGCTGCACTGTGTCAATTAATTACTTATTAATTAAATGCCGTGCTTTATTATTAGCTCTAACTCCCTTCCTTTGTCTGTTTCTTTTGAGGTGTCCCCCGGCTTCCTGGAGATCCATGGCTCTGCTTACGAATACTGTATGGATCCTGACAAGGCGGTCCTGCAGGACGCCCCCTAATGGACTCACATATAGTTTTCTAGTTGTTAGTTTTTCCATTTGTTTAGTATCTGGACATGGCTGTTCTACACTGTTGTTGCTGCCCGGCCGCTCAAGGAGGATGAGTCCCCCATTGAGTCTTGGTCCTCCCAAGGTTTCTTCCTTAAATAACAACATAAAAGGGAGTTTTTTCTTGCCACTGTCGCTTCGGCTTGCTCTTTGGGGGTTTAAAGGCTTTTCATTCTGTAAAGCTGCTTTGTGACAATGTACTGTTGTAAAAAGCGCTATATAAATAAATTACTTGACTTGACTTGACTTGACAGCTCGGGTTCTGGGTCCAATCTCCTTGAGAGGGGCTGGACTCTGTTTTTTTCTGGAGTTGCCCATGGCAAGAGGCATCGGGCAGGTGTGGGCTTGAAGCGTGCATGTTGGGGTTTTCCCCGGTGGACGAGAGGGTAGCGTCCCTATGCCTTCGTGTTGGGGAACGGTAAATGACTGTTGTCTGCGCTTATGCGCCGAATGGCAGTTTAGAGTACCCAGCATTCTTGGAGTCTGTGGGGGGGGGGGGTAATAGAAAGTGCTCCCCCTGGAGACTCTGTAGTCCTACTGGGGGACTTCAACGCTCATGTGGGCAATTACAGTGAGACCTGGAGAGATGTGATTGGGAGGAACGGCCCCTCTGATCTGAACCCGAGTGGTGTTCAGTTGTTGGACTTCTGTGCAAATCACGGTTTCTCCATCACGAACACCATGTTCGAGCACAAGGGTGTCCATAAGTGCACATGGCGCCAGGATGCCCTAGGCTGCAGTTCAATGATCGACTTTGTAGTTGTGTCATTGGACTTGCGGCCATGTATCTTGGACACTCGGGTGAAGAGAGGAGCTGAGCTGTCACAAGTAATGTGGGTCATTGAGCAAGACGCTTAGCCCTCATTGCTCCTGGGATGCTGTGGCATTCTCTGTGCTTTGACTAACAATTTGGGATCCTTGTAAGTCGCTTTGGATCAAAGCATCACAAAATGACCAAATGTAATGATCTTTATTACATGTGATTCTTTTTGGGAGCGATGGAAATAAAGATTTATTAGAGAGTTTATTAGAGGGGTGGTACAGTAAGACATTTGTGAGACAAGGTAAATGAGGTGAGAATGAGGAGTTCAGGGATAAGATTAATAATCAAGCTTTAAAGGATACAGCATGGAACCACTAGGAGGGAGGATTGAGGTCAAGAGGAGGTCAATGGATGTGTGAGCGAGTACAGGATGATGTTGGAATGACTTTTTACTGAATGTCCTCAGAATACAGAGACATAATGATTTTCCTCATGAAGGTAATCTGGATTCAGGACCAAAGTATTTTAATAATAATATTTACTGGATCACTGATGAAGAGAAAAGCTGGAGTGAAAGCAGAGAGACCTGCAAAAAGAACAAAGCTGATCTGGTGATTATCAACAGCAGAGAGGAACAGGTGAGGGACTCAGGGTCTCAAGGCCTATCCCAGGGACATGGGCTTCCTAAACAGGAAGTGACACATTCTGTAGACTTGTGGTTAAGGCACCAGCTCTCTGACCTTATGGTTCTCGATTTGATTCCTGGTCCCAAGTACTACGGCTGAAGTGCCCTTAAGCAAAGCAACTAACCCCATTTGCTCCCTGTACAGGGCTGCCCAACACTCCGAGCATGTGGACTCACTTCACTCAGTGTGTGTGTGTGTGTATGTGTGTGTTTGTTTCACTGCATGGATGGGTTAAATGTGGAGGACACAAACATTGTAGGCAAAATAGATCGCTGTTACATTACATACCATACAATGTAACAAACAATACCTCCGATGTCACATGACTAGGCCGTTGGTGGCACGAAAGCGTTTCTTGAGGGATCGCATGTCAGAGTGCTCCCCCTAGTGTTTCAGCACTGACGATCAGAGCTTCGTTGTTAGAGAAAAACAATAATCCGCCCAGCGTGCGTGCCCGCCGAGGTCCGCCCAGCGTGCATGCCCGCCGAGGTCCTGCCAGCGTGCGAACCTGCCGAGGTCCAGCCAGCGTATGAATCCGCCGAGGCCCCTCCTGCGTGTGTTACCGCCAAGGTCCAGCCAGCGGGCAGTCCTGCCACGGACCCACGAGCCTGCACACTGGTGGTGGTCCCTGCGCCGCACGCCGTCCAGCCCGAAGTCAAGGGGCCGCACGCCGCCCAGCCCGAGCAGCAGGGGCCGCACGCCGCCCAGCCCGAGCAGTAGGGGCCGCACGCCGCCCAGCCCGAAGTCAAGGGGCCGCACGCCGCCCAGCCCAAGCAGCAGGGGCCGCACCCTGTCCAGCCCGAAGTCAAGGGGCCGCACGCCGCCCAGCCGAAGTAGAAAATGTACCACGGTTGAGAAGTTGAAGAAGATTTGTGCGTGTGATAAATGTGTATGAGAATGCAGAACGACCAATGTGGAAAATGAGGTCAGGTAGAACATAGAACATAGTTCTAGAATGTAGTTCTTCTTGGAGGGGGAACAGTGAGTGTAACTGATGAAGTGACGGGCTCAGAAACGTCGGACGAACGCTTTGTAACTGATTTTCTCAATAAATTGTCTTCTACTTTTATGGAATAGTTGTATCAGTTTCTTTCATCCAAAATAAAAACACAACAAAACATTTTAGGGCAGGGGTCTCAAAATGCCGGCCCACGGCACTTTGTTTGTAGATGCAGTCTTATACGGCCCCTCACGGGGTAACAAAATAAAAAAATAAATAAATAAATAAAATTATAATAATAATCTGGCCCGCAATTTAATTATTTATGCATTATTATGTTAATTTTTATATTTTATCTTAATTTGTTTTCTTTATTGTTGTGCTTACGCTGTGTTGCCTGGTGATTAGCGCCAGGCAATGCTGCGTAAGCCCAACCCACTCGTAAGCTGCACGTCTCTACATGTAACAGGTTGTACTCAGAAACGAAGCCGATGAACAGTATCACAGTCACTGGTTTATTGAAAACAGTGCTCAAACCCCAGTAAACGTACTGATGGTGTAACGCCGCGATGAAGATGATCGCTGACACTCGGGAAAACGAACTCCAGAGAGGTAATCCATAGACCAGAAGGTAGCAGGGGAGCGCAAACAGCGCATTACCGAAGATCAGACGCAAACAGCCAACCCAAACGAACAGCGAGATAGAGAGATAAACAGGAAGTAGTAATCAGATTTCTGGAGAAGAACTCCAAGCGCCACCAGTGGCAGGAAGGGGAATAGCAGGTACAGAAGGTAAGGTGGATGTGACACTACGCTACGCATGTGCTCACCATTCCCAGCAAAAACATTTTGTTAGCAAAAATGTCACTTTCGAAACTCTCAAAAAATAAAAGAAAAGTTGACTTGGAAAAAACGTACATACAGTGGGTTGCAAAAGTATTCATACCCCTTAAACTTTTCCATATTTTGTCACATTACAACCACAAACATAAATATATTTCACTGGAATTTAATGTGAAAGACCAACACAAAGTGGTATACAATTGTGAAGTGGAAGGAAAATTATACATGAATCAACATTTTTTTTACAAATAAAAAACTGAAAAGTGCGACGTGCAAAAGTATTCAGCCCCCTTTTCCCTGAGTGCAACCAATTGCATTCAGAAGTTGCCTGATGAGTGCTAATGACTCAAAAGGGTCCTCCTGTGTGTAATCTAATCTCAGTACAAATACAGCTGCTCCGTGACGGCCTCAGATGTTGGTTAAGAGAATATTGGGGAGCAAACAGCATCATGAAGTCCAAAGAACACACCAGACAGGTTAGGAATATGGTTTTGGAGAAGTTTAAAGCAGGCTTAGGTTATAAAAAGATTTCCAAAGCTTTGAACATCTCACGGAGCACTGTTCAATCCATCATCCGGAAATGGAAAGAGTATGGCACCACAGTAAACCTGCCAAGACAAGGCCGTCCACCTAAACTTACAGGCCGAACAAGGAGATCACTGATCAGAGAGGCAGCCAAGAGGCCCATGGTGACTCTGGATGAAATGCAGAGAGCCACAGCTCAGGTGGGGGAAACTGTCCACAGGACAACAATTAGTCGTGCACTACACAAATGTGGTCTTTATGGAAGAGTGGCAAGGAGAAAGCCATTGTTAAAAGAAAACCATAAGAAGTCCCGTTTGCAGTTTGCCAGAAGCCATGTTGAGGACACAGCAAACATGTGGAAGAAGGTGCTTTGGTCAGGCGAGACCAAAATTGAACTTTTTGGCCACAATGCAAAACGCTATGTGTGGCGGAGAAATAACACTGCACATCACTCTGAAAACACCATCCCCACTGTCAAATATGGTGGTGGCAGCATCATGCTCTTGGGGTGCTTCTCTTCAGCAGGGACCGGGAAGTTGGTCAAAGTTGATGGGAAGATGGATGGAGCCAAATACAGGGCAATCTTGGAAGAAAACCTGTTGGAGTCAGCAAAAGATTTGAGACTGGGGCGGAGGTTCACCTTCCAGCAGGACAACGACCCTAAACATAAAGCCAGAGCTACAATGGAGTGGTTTAAAAAAAGAATATTCATGTGTTAGAATGGCCCAGTCAAAGTCCAGACCTAAACCCAATTGAGAATTTGTGGCAAGATCTCAAAACTGCTGTTCACAAACGCTCTCCATCCAATCTGACTGAGCTTGAGCTGTTTTGCAAGGAGGAATGGGCAAGAATTTCAGTCACTAGATGTGCAAAGCTGGTGGAGACATACCCTAAAAGACTTGCAGCTGTAATTGCAGCAAAAGGTGGCTCCACAAAGTATTGACTCAGGGGGGCTGAATACTTTTGCACGTCGCACTTTTCAGTTTTTTATTTGTAAAAAAAATGTTGATTCATGTATAATTTTCCTTCCACTTCACAATTGTATACCACTTTGTGTTGGTCTTTCACATTAAATTCCAGTGAAATATATTTATGTTTGTGGTTGTAATGTGACAAAATATGGAAAAGTTCAAGGGGTATGAATACTTTTGCAACCCACTGTAGGTGTGAAAAACTCTTCTCAAATGTAAAATTTAATTCCAGTCCATCATCAGAGTGTCCACTGCAAACTCACTTAAAGCAAATGTGGCTCATTTGTGTCAGAAGAAGCACTGTCAAGTTTCTGGTAGCAAGCACTGAGTTTTTTTGAATGTACAATGTACAAAATGTATTTGAATTACAATATGTGTACATAGTTATTAAATAAATAGTTGATTTTCCTTTTCCCGCTGCTTTTTGTTGCAATTCTTTAATCTGGCCCCTCATTGAAAACACAGCCTGGTTAATGGCCCCCAGGTAATTTGAGTTTGAGACCCCAGTTCTAAATAAAGGAATAAATAAAGGAAACTGGCCTCACATGGTGATTGATCACATGTTAAAATAGAATGTGGCTCTCAAACTCAGAGCCCAATGTATGTAATGATGGTCCAACACAACCAGTGTTCCATGGTCCCGTGATTTAGAATTATTTATGTTTAGAACACGGTGCAGCTGCACTATATAAATACATCAGCAGCAAGATGAGTGAAGGAGCGACAGTGAACTCAGCTAGATCTCAGGGAAAGCTTTAATCTACCTCTGCAGGCTCATTTAATATTTGTGTGACGATCACGAAACACAGGAGTCCAGGGATGGAGTCCAGACTTCAACGCAGAGAATGTTTATTAGTAATAATACTTGGTAGGTGACTATGGACCAAACCAGAACCGAAGCTGCTCTTCCGCAATGAAGACAATTGCCAGCGCCGCTGAGAAGAGAACACAACAGCAAATCCACAATAATCCAAATACAAGAGCAGAAGGGTGAGTAAACACGAGCCAACGTGAAGTGAAGACCAAAACGAAAACAATAAATGAGGAGAAAACAGAAAAGCCAGAAAAGTGGAAACGGAACAGAAGTTAGAACTCAGGTGATAGGGGGCGGTCCTGAGTCTGCGAAAGGCAATCCCCAGGATTGCCCACATTGGGCACCAATGTGACAATTTGTTTGATTTTAAACACGTTACATTTTAGTTAGATATCATTACCTTGCTGACTGTTGCGTCTAAATCACATATAGGCATGTTATATATAATATAATAACTACCATATTGTTTACACGAAAAAACACAAAGTACTTACATTTTTACATACATGTAAGTGTTTTAATAAAATAAATATTAAAGAGTTCTGCAGGGAGGTAGATTAAAGCTGTCGATAAACTCGCATTCGCTTCTTTGTCAATCAGGTCCACAAGGCGAGTCAATATCCTATACGGAAATACAGGGAGAACATATGTTATTATTTTTTGAAGTAGTTTTCATGACATGAGCAAGACTTGTTTCTAAACGACTGTAGCGGTAGCAGGACGGTTCCATCAAGAGATATTTTTATAGAGAGCAAAGTATTTTAAGTTCTATAAAGTTTAAGTTGCGACCCAGATCACAGTCTAATAAATGTTAAATGAAAAAAAAGCAGCTATGAGAACATACAGAACATTATCTCGTTAATCTAGTCTAAATTAGTCTAAATTCCTCTGAGTTAATTATTAGACACAGAGTGGAAATTTCAGACGCCATACTTGTCCATATGTCCAGTTTTAAAATCTTCAACATGAAACCACAGAACTTTATTAATCACCTTCATTCTTCATTGTCTTCTTTTTTGATGAACCAGACTTCAGCTCATATACAGTGTCACATGATCTGTCAGTTCATCTACATCTTTCCTGAAAGGCCTAGAGGTGGCTACAATTAAACTGTTTGCTGTTCCAGTACCCTGCAGGATCTGCCCCTTTTAGTTCCGCTGCTCTAGTCAGTGATGCTGGAGTCACATGATGCACTGTGTCAATCAAACTCTGGATGAACCCATTCAGATCACTTATGAGTCACACCTCAGCTACAAATAAACTTTAGTATTAAATAAACAAAACCAAGAGGTTGGAATTTAAACTGCGTTTGTTGGTTATCTGTGGAAATCGTTCCTGTGGCTGAGATACTGTAAACACAAGTTCCCCAAACACTGTAACAAGAACATGAGAACCAACAGGTTTATTAAAAGCACAGAACATTTGGTTATCTGTAGAACCTTTGAGATACTGAGACGGCATGAACTCAACTGAGAGTCACTTATTGATCACACTGCACGAGAATAAAGATTTAGTGAATTTAGTTACATAAAACAGGATGGAACCTGGATTTGTATTGGACTGGTGGTCCTGCAGGACACCTTCAAAGGACTTATATAGTTTTCGATCATTAAATATGGGTCACATGATCACCACACAATCTGTACATGTCTGTTCTACAGTGTTGATGCTGCCCGCCCAAGGAGGATGATTTTTTTAAATAAAAAAATCTATCATCATCAACAAGAGCTGAGTGCTTACCAAAACACATTGGACACAGCTGAGCTTTATGAAAGAGCAGCCGGAAAACTTATATCAATTAAAAATAAAAATGGAAAGAACATCTCGAGTTCGGAAGATGCTCTGATACAGATCATCAGAGAACTTTTCAACCACCAAGAGAAAAAAGTAAACACGAAAAAACACATCACCCCAAGAACACCATCCCCACTGTGAAACATCATGCTGTGTGAATGCTTGTCATCTGTAGATGAGATGAGAAAACATGTCAGAATAAAGGGACAGATGTTGTGGAACACCGGTAGGATGTTGATAAGATATGTGACCTTAAAGCTTGTCATTTTCTCAAATAAACATCATAAAATTGATATAAATCATCTCAGACAAAAAAAACTAAACAGAAGGTGGTGCGGCTTATACTACAGGTTAAGCACAAAGTCATTTACCTCTAAGAGTTTGCACCCCTACAGTTTACAAAAGTCATGGACTTCACAGCTGCATTGAGACACAAATGGAGTGGGCGGCACCTAGACTAACAGGCTAGAAAACAGAAGTAACATTATTTTTACTATTTTGTTCTAAGTAAAGTCAGAAGGCATGTTTTGTAAATAACTCAATGTAAAATCTGTAACAATTCATTTCTGTTTCATGTTCTGTGATTGCAAAACACAAAAAAATAGTCAGGGGAGTATATGTTTTTAAAAAGCCCTGAACATGTACTGAGCTAATGATGTCATGTGTATTTGTGAACATAACCTCAGTGTAACAATCAGCACTTCCTGTAACGTCTCCAGAAGGTTGATTCTGTTAAACCAGTGCATTGACTGTGAGCTGCTGCAGAGCGACAGATCAGCAGAGTGAGTTTTGTTTTACGATGTCTGGAACGCAGAATTTGTACTATGAGAGCTTATTGGATCTGACAGACAAGAGAATCGAGAAGGTGGTTGATATTTATGAGAGTATTGAGATTTGTACAGCTGACGACTCTGACACAAAGGCCAGGGGTACAAACACCAATGAAAACCTACAGCCTCAACACACAGGTAACCCTACTTACATATTCATCTTTCAGGTTTATTAGTTTATATAGCGCTTTATTCTTTATTTAGACTTTAATTAAACACTGTATTTCTATAGAGCATGGTCTCAAAGCAGATGCACCGTGTTCTAAACCTAAATAATGCTGAATCACAGAACTGAATCACAGAACCATGGAACACTGGTTGTGTGGATCATCATTATATACATTGGGTTCTGTTTTTTTTTTTTTTTTTTTTTATAAGTCTTTTTATTGAGGAAAAAGACAAACATACACAAACAATTTCACACACATTCCTTATATTCCTTTCTCTTCTTCTTCTCTTCCCCCATTTTTTTTTTTATATTTTCCAACCCTATCCCTTCTCACCCAAACCCATCCTCCTAGAATAAAAAGAGAAAAAAAAATAATAATAAAAAAAAAAAAATAAAATAAAATAAAATAATAATAATAATAAAAAAAATAATAATAACAATAATAAATAAATAAAATAAAAATAAATAAATAAAAATAGAAGGGGGGGGGGGGGGGGTTCAGTCGGCTGGGGCTGTCTTCAGCGACCTAAAGTAATCCAAGAGGGGATACCACTTCTTATGGAACTTTTCCGTATTCACCTTTAGAGTAAATCTAATTTTCTCAAATTTAAGAAATCGCAAGACTTCTCGTAGCCAAACAGAAATCGAAGGGGGGCTTGACGACTTCCAAAGCATGAGAATGCATCGCCTGGCCACCAGGGAGGTGAAAGACAATACATCTAACCCTGTAGCGCTGTACAGGGATTTGTTAAGGGGGAGACCAAATATCGCCACCCAGGGACACATTTCTAGAGTGGTCCCCAGGACCTTTGACATAGCATCAAAATACCCGCTCCAAAACCTCCGAAGCGCAGGACAGAAAAAATACATGTCCCAAATCACAAGGAGAGGCTCCACACCTGTCACAAACATCTCTGATAGAGTCAGGGTAAAATTTGGCGAGCTGAGACTTTGAACGATGGACCCTATGTAAAACTTTAAACTGTATTAATTGTAGCCTTGCACATGGGATAGAGCGCCGAACCGTATTAATTGCTCTGTCCCACCACCGCCCAGTAAAAGTATTCGCTAGATCTCGCTCCCAAGCTAATTTAGCCCTATCAATCATCGCATCTAGCTCCAGAATCTAGCTCCAGAAGTTTGGAGTAAATCCTGGATATAAAAGACTTTTCAAGAGGATTCAATGTCAAAAAGTCATCCCAAGGTGGAGCACTTGGAAGCTGAATGTAATAAAAAAAAAGAGAGGAAAGACAGTGTCTGATTTGAAAATAACGAAACAAATGTGAAGCTGGGAGATTGAACTCAGATGATAACTGTCCAAAAGAACAAAGAACTTGGTTTCTATAAAGGTCTCGAAGACATTTAATACCCCTGTTGTGCCATGTTTGGAAGCACGAATCACCCTGCGCCGGAGGAAACAAATGGTTGTTTAAAATGGGCAATGACAAGGAGGGTGTTGTATATCCAAAACACCTTCTAAATTGCACCCAGATACGTAGAGTAGAAAGCACTAGGGGTTTTTTTGTGTAATTGGACAGTTTGAGCGGGAGGGACGAAGCCATCAGTGCCAGTGCGGATGAAGATTTAAAAGAATGGGTCTCCCGTGTGCACCACTGTAGATCAGGGGAGTGAAGCCAGCACAGTAACTTTTGGATGTGCGCTGCAAAGTAGTAATATTTAAAATTAGGCAGTGCAAGGCCTCCTTCAAATTTGAATCTCTGTAACAGAGATTTACCTACCCTGGGAACCCGTCCCTCCCACAAAAACGTAGAAATGAGCTGGTCTAACGTTTTAAAGAAAGTTTTTGGTAAATACAATGGAAGAGTTTGAAACAAAAAAAGAAACTTTGGCATTACATTCATTTTAATGACATTTATCCTACCGATTAACGAAAGGGGAAGAGATCTCCATCTCTGTAAGTCTGTTTTTATTTTATCTATCAGCACGGAGTAATTCGTACCAAACAATTGCGGCAAAGTGCGGGAAACATGAACACCTAGATATCTAAAGCCGTCTGGTGTCAATTTGAATGGCACATCTGCTTGATTTAGACGTAAAGCTAGAACGTTAACAGGATAACATTCGCTTTTTTGGAGATTAACCTGAAAATGTGCCAAATGTCTTAAGAAGTGTAAGAATGGGGGGAAGAAAGTTAACTGGATCGGACACATATAGAAGTAGGTCATCCGCATATAATGACAATTTTAAATCCACCCCAGCCCGAGATAGACCTCGAAATGATGTGAGCGATTTTAGTGCCACGGAGAGTGGTTCGATAGCTAGAGCAAACAGCAATGGAGAGAGAGGGCAACCTTGTCTAGTCCCACGTGACAATGTAAAGTATTCCGAATTAGAATTATTCGTACGCACACTAGCTCGGGGACGTGTATAAAGTAATTTAATCCAGGATATGAATTTCTCGTCAAATCCAAATCGATGTAAAACTGTAAAAAGATATTCCCATTCGACCCGATCGAATGCTTTTTCAGCATCCAGTGATACTATGACTTCAGGAACAGAAAGGGAATGATCAGAATAAACCACATTTAGAAGTGTGCGAACATTAAAGGAAAGATGACGACCTTTGACAAAACCATTTTGATCATGTGAAACTAAATCCGGGAGTACATCCTCAAGACGTGAGGCCAAAACCTTAGCTAAAATTTTGACATCGACATTCAGGAGGGACAACGGTCTGTATGAGGAGCACGATTGTAACAGGTGCCTAGGGCACCTGTCACCTGTTTCGTGTTTCGTCCCGTTCGTTTTAGTTAATTAACGTTCTGTGCTTCATTAGTTTCGTTAATTAACTCTGCATTATCATTGGTTTGTCTTGTGCACGTGGTCGGGTGTCTTTTTGTATTTATGTCCATTGTTTCGTGTCTTTGGTGCTGGTCGTTGTTGTTTGATGTCACATAGTCTTTTACGTACCTCTTGTTTTGTGGTGTACTGCACCTTTAAATAAACCCGTTTCTGTTACCTGCGTGCCTGGCTCCCTTCAGCGCGTGTTTACGGCAGCTTTGCGCTCGTATGCGCACGCCGCTTCTGCCCGAGGTAGACTACCGTGACAACGATGTTGGATCTTTATCCTTTTTTAGTAAAAGAGATATAGATGCCTCCCGTAAAATTGGTGGAAAAGAGCCCGAGCTCAGGGACTCGTCAAACACGGCCAACAGCAACGGCGCCAACTTGTCCTTAAATTTTTTGAAAAATTCGACCGGAAAACCATCTGGTCCCGGTGCCTTACTGGTTTGCATATTGTTAATAGAACTAATAATCTCAGCCAAAGTTAAAGGGGAATCAAGATCACCAGCCACGCTCGGGCCCAAAGTTGGAAGCCCCAAATTGTCAAAAAAGGACGACATCTCTAGGCTATCAGGCAAAGATTCGGACTGATACAGTGCTGCATAAAAATCCTTAAAAGCGGAATTTATGGCCAGCGGGTCTGTACAGAGCTCACCAGCGGAATCAACAATACGAGAAATGGACCGTGAGGCCATCGTTCCCCTCAGCTGATGTGCTAGCAGTCTTGAGGGTTGGTCGCCGTGCTCAAAAAATGCACTCTGTGTACGAAGGAGGAGCTTCTCAACTTCGGCTGTGGAATTTAAGTCATACTCTGTTTGTAACTCCAAACGTTGTTTCAGTAGCTGGAATGACGGGTTCGCTGAATTAAGTTCATCCACTTTAGCGATATCAGTTAGCAAAGTCTGCAACTTGAGCTTACGCGTTTGGTTCGAATGCGATGTGTAAGATATGATTTGGCCTTGCAGATAAGCTTTAAGTGATTCCCATAAAAGGGAGTAAGAAACTGAATCACTTTTATTAAGAGCTATATAATCATCTATTGAGGATGAAATAAAATTATTGAAAGCGTTATCAGATAATAGGAGTGTGTTTAACCTCCACGGAGTAGTAAACCTGTAATTTTTTGGAAAATTAATGCTAAGTGCCACCGGGGCGTGATCTGAAATAACTATTGGGTGGTAGCTGATATGTTGAACCCTTGAAATAATAGAATTGTCAATAAAAAAGTAGTCAATACGTGAATAAACTCTGTGTGGGTGGGAGTAGAATGAAAAAACCTTAGCTTGTGGGTTATAAAATCTCCAAGGGTCAAGGAGACCATTAGTAGACATAAAGTCAGCCAACGCTTCAGAAAGTAAGGAGCGGGGTATAGCACGCGAATCTGATCTGTCGAGTGTTGGATTAATTGTACAATTTAGGTCCCCCCCTAGTATCAAAGAATAAGTGTGCAAATCAGGTAAAGATTGGAATAGCTTGTGAGCGAAACCCGGGTCGTCACAATTTGGGGCATACATATTCACAAGCAGAACTGGAACATTACACAATTTTCCACGGACTATTAAAAATCTTCCATTTACGTCAACAATAACATCATCTACATCGAACGAGACCCCACTTCTAATAAGGATAGCTACTCCTCTGCTTTTAGTTCTGAATTTAGTGATAAAAACTATCAATCCAAGAGCATTTCAATTTGTTGTGGTGTCCATTCTCAAGATGTGTCTCCTGTAGGAATATAATGTCAGCGTTTAATAATTTGAGATGAGCAAAAATTTTGGCACGTTTAACTGAATTATTTAAGCCTCTGACGTTCCATGATATGAAATTTAGGCTAGAGCCTGGTAGAGATTGAGGTGCACTCATTTAATTAAGTTTGTAATTGTAGGACTTCCGGTTTCCGCTGGACATGTGCTAGACGCGATTTTACGGGCTCCGTAGGGAAAGCAGTATTTTATTTAATTTAATGCACTTCTGACACACGCTGTCCAAACACAAGGTGACAAACAGTAGGTGTAAACTTTATAATTACTAAATTGCACTCATCATGCCTCAAAAGGCCTCTAAATCGAACAGAGATCCTGGCGCTTCTCAGCCGCTCATAGGGCCTGCTCTGGCGGCCTCATCCTCGACCTCACCTGTGACATCCCCCCCTGACGACCCTGCTCTGGTATCACGCATTGTCCTGCAGGTTCTGACTGAGCTGAGGGCGATTTTTAAAGAGGAGTTGCAGGCGATGAGAGAGGAGATGATTAAGGACATATCAGTTCTGAGGACGGACTTCTCAACTTTGAAGTCCACAGTTGGTGAGATGGAGCGGTCCCTGTCCTCTTATTCTGATTAGACTGTCACGTTGCAAGCAAAGACAGAGGCCCTGGAGAAACAGGTGGAGGCTCTCAGTGCCAGAGCTGATGATTTGGAGTCGAGATCGCGGCGCCAGAATCTCAGGATTCAGGGGGTCCCTGAAGAATTTTCGGTGACCCCCGCCTCGGTCTCTGAATTACTTAAAGAAGCGCTCGGCCTGGAGAATCTGCCTGAATTGGACCGCGCGCACAGGACGCTGGCTCCAAAAAGAGCCGGTGTAAGCAGAGCGATCATTGTTCGTTTTCACCGTTACTTTGACTGTGTCGACGTTCTGAGACGTGCGAAGCAGAAAGGCTGGATGGAAGTTAGAGGTATGAAACTGGCTGTATTCCAGGACTTCACCGCTAAAGTGGCCAAACAGCGCGCCGCGTTTAACGAGGTGCGCTCGCTTTTGCGCGGGAAAGGCGTGAGGTTTGCACTGCTGTTTCCAGCGAGGCTTCGTGTTACTGTGGACGGCAAAGACACGGTGTTTACATCCGCTGCGGAGGCTAAGGAGTTTATATCCAAGATCCACTGAGTATTAAACATTGTGACCGGAGCCAGAGATTTAACTTTCGTTCCTGTACTGTTAATACACGCGGAGACGTTGGGACCCGCGTCACACATTTCCCGTTAAAGTGAACTTAATAGATATTATTTTGGATTTGGGACAGACCCTGTTCTTGGCTTCACGACTGAAACCTCTGAGGGTAGCGTGGATGGAACCCGTTATCACTTCCTTGTCGCGCACTTCATAGTGCACTTGAAAATTAACCACGCTGCTGTGCATTGTGTTGCGGATTGGGACGAGCCCTGAAGCTGGGACCGCGCACCACTGCTTGCTCTGCATATACTCAGAGAATAACTGTTACATATTGTGTTTTAAAGTTGATGTTTGAATCTAGTCCCGAAGTGCTTTAAGGGAGGATGTTTGGTTCTCACAATGTTATGGCTGTTTTCGTTTGGACCAATAAGCTTTTATGCGGTTTATTGATGACATTCACGGTGATGCTGTGATTAAGCCTTGTTATCTTTTAGTTTTTTTATGTAAGTCCGAGTTCGGACACATGTTGAGCCATCGGGGGCGCACATTTTGGGGGTTGTTTTCGTCGCGTCCTTCCCCTCTGTTCGGGTTGGGATGTGGCGGGGCGGGGGTAGGGGTAGGGGGTGGGTGGGTTCGTTATGTGGGTTATTTATCTTGTTTTTATTTCTTTTACTACTATTATTCCCTCCCTCCCCCCCCCCCTTTTTTTTTTTTTTTTTTTTTTTTTTTTTTTTTTTTTTTCCCCCCCCCTTCCTTCCCACTGCCCTTCTCCCTCAGCCGGCTGTTTTGGCTTCACACTATTACAATTACAAACTTAATTGAATGAGTGCACCTCAATCTCTACCGGGCTCTAGCCTAAATTTCATATCCTGGAACGTCAGAGGCTTAAATAATTCAGTTAAAACGTGCCAAAATTTTTGCTCATCTCAAATTATTAAATGCTGACATTATATTCCTACAGGAGACACATCTTGAGAATGGACACCACAACAAATTGAAATGCTCTTGGATTGATAGTTTTTATCACTCTAAATTCAGAACTAAAAGCAGAGGAGTAGCTATCCTTATTAGAAGTGGGGTCTCGTTCGATGTAGATGATGTTATTGTTGACGTAAATGGAAGATTTTTAATAGTCCGTGGAAAATTATGTAATGTCCCAGTTCTGCTTGTGAATATTTATGCCCCAAATTGTGACGACCCGGGTTTCGCTCACAAGTTATTCCAATCTTTACCTGATTTGCACACTCATTCTTTGATACTAGGGGGGGACCTAAATTGTACAATTAATCCAACACTCGACAGATCAGATTCGCGTGCTATACCCCGCTCCTTACTTTCTGAAGCGTTGGCTGACTTTATGTCTACTAACGGTCTCCTTGACCCTTGGAGATTTTATAACCCACAAGCTAAGGTTTTTTCATTCTACTCCCACCCACACAGAGTTTATTCACGTATTGACTACTTTTTTATTGACAATTCTATTATTTCAAGGGTTAAACATATCAGCTACCACCCAATAGTAGTTTCAGATCACGCCCCGGTGGCACTTAGCATTAATTTTCCAAAAAATTACAGGTTTACTACTCCGTGGAGGTTAAACACACTCCTATTATCTGATAACGCTTTCAATAATTTTATTTCATCCTCAATAGATGATTATATAGCTGTTAATAAAAGTGATTCAGTTTCTTACTCCCTTTTGTGGGAATCACTTAAAGCTTATCTGCGAGGCCAAATTATATCTTACACGTCGCATTCGAACAAAACGCGTAAGCTCAAGTTGCAGACTTTGCTAACTGATATCGCTAAAGTGGATGAACTTAATTCAGCGAACCCGTCACCCCAGCTACTGAAACAACGTTTGGAGTTACAAACAGAGTATGACTTAAATTCCACAGCCGAAGTTGAGAAGCTCCTCCTTCGTACACGGAGTGCATTTTTTGAATACGGCGACCAACCATCAAGACTGCTAGCACATCAGCTGAGGGGAACGATGGCCTCACGGTCCATTTCTCGTATTGTTGATTCCGCTGGTGAGCTCTGTACAGACCCGCTGGCCATAAATTCCGCTTTTAAGGATTTTTATGCAGCACTGTATCAGTCCGAATCTTTGCCTGATAGCCTAGAGATGTCGTCCTTTTTTGACAATTTGGGGCTTCCAACTTTGGGCCCGAGCGTGGCTGGTGATCTTGATTCCCCTTTAACTTTGGCTGAGATTATTAGTTCTATTAACAATATGCAAACCAGTAAGGCACCGGGACCAGATGGTTTTCCGGTCGAATTTTTCAAAAAATTTAAGGACAAGTTGGCGCCGTTGCTGTTGGCCGTTTTTGACGAGTCACTGAGCTCGGGCTCTCTTCCACCAACTTTACGGGAGGCATCTATATCTCTTTTACTAAAGAGGGATAAAGATCCAACATCGTGCTCCTCATACAGACCGTTGTCCCTCCTGAATGTTGATGTCAAAATTTTAGCTAAGGTTTTGGCCTCACGTCTTGAGGATGTACTCCCAGATGTAGTTTCACATGATCAAAATGGTTTTGTCAAAGGTCGTCATCTTTTCTTTAATGTTCGCACACTTCTAAATGTGGTTTATTCTGATCATTCCCTTTCTGTTCCTGAAGTCATAGTATCACTGGATGCTGAAAAAGCATTCGATCGGGTCGAATGGGAATATCTTTTTACAGTTTTACATCGATTTGGATTTGGCGAGAAATTCATATCCTGGATTAAATTACTTTATACACGTCTCCAAGCTAGTGTGCGTACGAATAATTCTAATTCGGAATACTTTACATTGTCACGTGGGACTAGACAAGGTTGCCCTCTCTCTCCGTTGCTGTTTGCTTTAGCTATCGAACCACTTTCCGTGGCACTAAAATCGCTCACATCATTTCGAGGTCTATCTCGGGCTGGGGTGGATTTAAAATTGTCATTATATGCGGATGACCTACTTTTATATGTGTCCGATCCAGCTAACTCTCTTCCCCCCATTCTTACACTTCTTAAGACATTTGGCACATTTTCAGGTTACAAGGTTAATCTCCAAAAAAGCGAATGTTATCCTGTTAACGTTTTAGCTTTACGTCTAAATCAAGCAGATGTGCCATTCAAATTGACACCTGACGGCTTTAGATATCTAGGTGTTCATGTTTCCCGCACTTTGCCGCAATTGTTTGGTGCGAATTACTCCGTGCTGATAGATAAAATAAAAACAGACTTACAGAGATGGAGATCTCTTCCCCTTTCTTTTTTTGTTTCAAACTCTTCCATTGTATTTACCAAAAACTTTCTTTAAAACGTTGGACCAGCTCATTTCTACGTTTTTGTGGGAGGGACGGGTTCCCAGGGTAGGTAAATCTCTGTTACAGAGATTCAAATTTGAAGGAGGCCTTGCACTGCCTAATTTTAAATATTATTACTTTGCAGCGCACATCCAAAAGTTACTGTGCTGGCTTCACTCCCCTGATCTACAGTGGTGCACACTGGAGACCCATTCTTTTAAATCTTCATCCGCACTGGCACTGATGGCTTCGTCCCTCCCGCTCAAACTGTCCAATTACACAAAAAACCCCTTAGTGCTTTCTACTCTACGTATCTGGGTGCAATTTAGAAGGTGTTTTGGACATACAACACCCTCTTTGTCATTGCCCATTTTAAACAATCATTTGTTTCCTCCGGCGCAGGGTGATTCGTGCTTCCAAACATGGCACAACAGGGGTATTAAATGTTTTCGAGACCTTTATAGAAACCAAGTTCTTTGTTCTTTTGGACAGTTATCATCTGAGTTCAATCTCCCAGCTTCACATTTGTTTCGTTATTTTCAAATCAGACACTGTCTTTCCTCTCTTTTTTTTTATTACATTCAGCTTCCAAGTGCTCCACCTTGGGATGACTTTTTGACATTGAATCCTCTTGAAAAATCTTTTATATCCAGAATTTACTCCAAACTTCTGGAGCTAGATGCACCGATGATCGATAGGGCTAAATTAGCTTGGGAGCGAGATCTAGCGAATACTTTTACTGGGCGGTGGTGGGACAGAGCAATTAATGCGGTTCGCCGCTCTATCCCATGTGCAAGGCTACAATTAATACAGTTTAAAGTTTTACATAGGGTCCATCGTTCAAAGTCTCAGCTCGCCAAATTTTACCCTGACTCTGTCAGAGATGTTTGTGACAGGTGTGGAGCCTCTCCTTGTGATTTGGGACATATGTATTTTTTCTGTCCTGCGCTTCGGAGGTTTTGGAGCGGGTATTTTGATGCTATGTCAAAGGTCCTGGGGACCACTCTAGAAATGTGTCCCTGGGTGGGGATATTTGGTCTCCCCCTTAACGAATCCCTGTACAGCGCTACAGGGTTAGATGTATTGTCTTTCACCTCCCTGGTGGCCAGGCGATGCATTCTAATGCTTTGGAAGTCATCAAGCCCCCCTTCGTTTTCTGTTTGGCTACGAGAAGTCATGCGATTTCTTAAATTTGAGAAAATTAGATTTACTCTAAGGGGGAATACGGAAAAGTTCCATAAGAAGTGGTATCCCCTCTTGGATTACTTTAGGTCGTTGAAGACAGCCCCAGCCGACTGAACCCCCCCCCCTTTATTTTTATTTATTTTTATTTTTATTTTTTTTAATTATTATTATTTTTAATTTTTTTTTAATTTTTATTCTAGGAGGTTGGGTTTGGGTGGGAAGGAATAGGGTTGGAAAATATAAAAAAAAAAAAAAATGGGGGAAGAGAAGAAGAAGAGAAAGGAATATAAGGAATGTGTGTGAAATTGTTTGTGTATGTAAAGATTCTTCTTTTTCCTCAATAAAAAGATTAAAAAAAAAAAAAAAAATGTTTGTAATTGTAATAGTGTGAAGCCAAAACAGCCGGCTGAGGGAGAAGGGCAATGGGAAGGAAGGGGGGAAGGGAAAAAAAAAAAAAAAAAAAAAAAAAAAAAAGGGGGAGGGAGGGAATAATAATAGTAAAAGAAAATAGATACATAAATAAATAAAAACAAGATAAATAACCCACAAAACGAACCCACCCACCCCCTACCCCTGCCCCGCCACATCCCGACCCGAACAGAGGGGAAGGACGCGACGAAAACAACCCCCAAAATGTGCGCCACCGATGGCTTAACATGTGTCCGAACTCGGACTCCGCAGGGCAACAAGTACCATATTAAAAAATCCTTATGAGGTGCAGTCTGTACACAAGTCTTACATAAAAAAACAAAAAGATAACAAGGCTTAATCACAGCATCACCGTGAATGTCATCAATAAACAGCATAAACGCTTAATGGTCCAAACGAAAACAGCCATAACATTGTGAGAACCAAACATCCTCCCTTAAAGCACTTCGGGACTAGATTCAAACATCAACTTTAAAACACAATGTGCAACAGTTATTCTCTGAATATATGCAGAGCAAGCAGTGGTGCGCGCAGCTTCAGGGCGCGTCCTAATCCGCAACACAATGCACAGCAGCGTGGTTAATTTTCAAGTGCACTATGAAGTGCACGACAAGGAAGTGATAACGGGTTCCATCCATGCTACCCTCAGAGGTTTCAGTCGTGAAGCCAAGAACAGGGTCTGTCCCAAATCCAAAATAATCTCTATTAAGTTCACTTGAACGGGAAGTGTGTGACGCGGGTCCCAACGTCTCCGCGTGTATTAACAGTACAGGAACGAAAGTTAAATCTCTGGCTCCGAGTCACAATGTTTAATACTCAGTGGATCTTGGATATAAACTCCCTTGCCTCCGCAGCGGATGTAAACACCGTGTCTTTGCCGTCCACAGTAACACGCAGCCTCGCTGGAAACAGCAGTGCAAACCTCACGCCTCTCCCGCGCAAAAGCGAGCGCACCTCGTTAAACGCGGCGCGCTGTTTGGCCACTTTAGCGGTGAAGTCTTGGAAAACAGCCAGTTTCATACCTCTAACTTCCATCCAGCCTTTCTGCTTCGCACGTCTCAGAACGTCGACACAGTCAAAGTAACGGTGAAAATGAACAATGATTGCTTTGGTTACACTGGCTCTTTTTGGAGCCAGCGTCCTGTGCGCGCGGTCCAATTCAGGCAGATTCTCCAGGCCGAGCGCTTCTTTAAGTAATTCAGAACCGAAAATTCTTCAGGCACCCCCTGAATCCTGAGATTCTGGCGCCGCGATCTCGACTCCAAATCATCAGCTCTGGCACTGAGAGCCTCCACCTGTTTCTCCAGGGCCTCTGTCTTTGCTCGCAACGTGACTGTCTCATCAGAATAAGAGGACAGGGACCGCTCCATCTCACCAACTGTGGACTTCAAAGTTGAGAAGTCTGTCCTCAGAACTGATATGTCCTTAATCATCTCCTCTCTCATCGCCTGCAACTCCTCTTTAAAAATCGCCCTCAGCTCAGTCAGAACCTGCAGGACAATGCGTGATACCAGAGCAGGGTCGTCGGGGGGGGATGTCACAGGTGAGGTCGAGTATGAGGCCGCCAGAGCAGGCCCTATGAGTGGCTGAGAAGCGCCAGGATCCTTGTTCGATTTAGAGGCCTTTTGAGGCATGGTGAGTGCAATTTAGTAATTATAAAGTTTGCACCTACTGTTTATGTCACCTTGTATTTGAACAGCGTGTGTCAGAAGTGCATTAAATTAAATAAAATACTGCTCTCCCTACAGAGCCCGTAAAATCGCGTCTAGCACATGTCGAGCGGAAACCGGAAGTCCATTGGGTTCTGTTTATTGATCGTCTGAGAGCCACATTCTATTTTAACATGTGATCAGTCACTGTCATGATGTCCCGAGCCCAGAGATAAGGCCAAACCTCGTGTTGACAAATAAGGTTCTTTATTAAGCAGTTTCATTTAGAAACAAATGAGAGAAAACAAAATCCAACTTCTTAAATCGAAAAAACAAACACATCAATACACACACACACACACACACACACACATATACACACATGTAGTGCTATGACTCTGTGCATTTTCCTCTAGGAGCTGAATGGTTCAGATGTTCCAGGCTGATCACAGGGTGTCTGGTGTTGCTGTCCATTCTTCTACTGGTGTTCGTTATACTGCTGTTAATTAAATACACCTCCATGACAACGGAAAACCAATTACAGGCCAGATACAATAACCTGAGTACTTTCAACATTCAATTACAAGCCAGATACAACAACCTGAGTACTGAAATCATCCAATTAAAGGGGAAGAAAGATGAATTAAAGAGGCTGATATGTAAACTGGGTATGTGATTCTTGTCTTTCATACAGATGTCAATATGAATTATAGTTATTTTAATTAGTTTTGTTAAAAATAAAAGAGACGTATTCGGTTTAGTTTTCATGAATGTAGGTCAACTTCTCTTGTTTTTCTATAATACATTTAGGAAAATACTTGCAGTATACAGGGTAGAATGGGTGGGTGGTTTAGGATATGTATAAGGACAGTGAGACAGAGATGAGATTAGGGCTGCAACTAACGATTATTTTGATAATTGATTAATCGATGAATCGGATAAATTAAAAATATTTCCCATGTCTTTACATTACATTTAGTTATTTAGCATATGCTTTTATCCAAAGCAACTTACAAATGAGAACATCACAAGTCAGTAGCTATGACGAAAATCAGCTATTGTAGATTTATTTAGCAGGTCAATAACTGTCTGGTTTTATTTACAGTATTTACAGAGTTGAAGGCACCCAAGTAGCCCAAAGAGCAATTAAACACAAATCTCAAACACACTGGCACAATATGTGACATGGTTGTTTTGGTCATGTGGTGTGGGTTTTTGTTCTGTGTTCACGCCCCCCGTAATCACGCGCACCTGAGCACTATTACGTTTGGCTATTTATACCCCGCACGCCCTTTCGTCTCCGCCAGTTTGTCTTGTGCCAAGCCCTTGTCTAGCCAAGATACTACCAGCCCTCTGTGACTCTGTTACCTTGCCCGTGTTGCTGTTTCTGTGTTTTGTGTGTGCAGCTCGCCCCGCCGTCTTCACTACGTCGAGTGTACTTCCCTAGTCTCCTGGACCGTTTGTACTCCTTCCCACCTACGTCATCACCGCTCGCCCTGCATCACCGATCCTACGTTGTGTGTTTGTCTACGCCACGTTATTGTTGGGATAATAAACCGTTGCTTGAGACTGTACTCACGTCTGTGCTCATATCTCCGAGTAGCGAATCCACCTCGCCCGGTCTCACGACCGTAACATTACAAACTGGCCTAATGGATTCCTCGGAGCGACGCGCTGCCGCAGCGGAGCCGGCTCAGCCACCACCAGCCGGACAACAGCATGATCCGCGGCTCGATGTTCTGTACAGTCGCCAGGAGGGACTAGCTGGTCTGGTGAGCCAGCTATCTCTACAGCTGCAGTCTGCGCTCGCCGCGCTGCCCGCAGCTTCCGCACCAGTGACCCCACCGTTGAGCCAGGTACCTGACCCGCCGCCCGCGGTGGCTTCACATTCCGACGGGACTGCCGTTCTCCCGGAACCCTATGGGGGGGATCTTCAACGTTGTCGGGGATTCCTCTTCCAATGCCAGCTGTACTTTAGCATTCGTCCTGCGTGTTTCCCCACGTACGCCCACAAGATTGCCTTTGTGATCGGGCTTCTACGGGGACGCGCGCTCAGCTGGGCAGAGGCGGCACAGGGGTTAGTGTCTCCGTTGGGGTCATCCTACGCTTCGTTCCTGGAGAGGTTTCGCTCTGTGTTCGATCGCCCCGACTACTCCGAAGATATAGAGAGTTGCCTGCTCACAGTACGTCAGGGGGCTCGTTCTGTGGCGGAGTTCGCCGTTGAGTTTCAGACCCTCGCCGCGGAGTCGGGATGGTGTGAGCGCTCACTCCGCGGCGTGTTCCGCCACGCTCTGAACGAACGGATACGGGACGAACTTGCGACCCGCGACCGACCTGAGGCTCTCCAGGAACTAATAAACCTTGCAATACGCGTTGATGGACGTCTAAGCCTGCGCCGCCGAGAACGCCAAGCCCGGGAGTTTGAAGGGGCCGAGCCGATGCAGCTGGGACGCACCACTCTGGCTCCTGAAGTCCGTAGCCGTCGTAAAGACCAGGGGCTGTGTTTCTACTGCGGTGGAGAGAACCACCAGCTACGTGACTGTCCGGTACGCCCTAAAAGACCACACTCGGCAGTAGAACTTGGGGTCCTGTCAAGTCCCACACTAAGACCCCAAGCACAGCGACTCAGCCTACCCGCGGTGCTAACCATCCGGGAGAGACAGGTGAACGTAAACGTTCTGTTAGATTCTGGGGCAGAGGAGAATCTGATAGACGTGGAGTTTGCTAACCGTAATGGTTTGATTGTCTCTCCCCTAGCGCATCCTCTCCACACCTTGGCGCTGGATGGAAGACGGCTATCTCCCATCACTCACCGCACCTCACCCACGAGGCTGACGCTAGAGGGCAACCATCAGGAGAGAATCTGCTTCTCGGTATTCCAGTCTCCCGAGGCCCCCGTCATCCTGGGATACCCCTGGCTCCGGAAACACAACCCTCATATAGACTGGGCCCACGGCCGCATACTGACCTGGGGAACGGATTGCCACTCTTCCTGCCTGCTCGCCGCCGCTCCGCTCAGCAACACTCCGCCACCTGTTCACCCCGACCCTGTAGACCTCTCCCTGGTGCCCAAGGAGTATCATGACCTAGGGGAGGTCTTCAGCAAGGACAAGGCCTGCCAGCTCCCGCCCCACAGGACGTACGATTGCGCCATCGACCTCCTGCCTGGGGCCCCCCTTCCTTCAAGCCGGATCTACCCACTGTCACGTCCGGAGAGAGAGGCTATGGAGAAGTACGTGTCGGAGTGTCTCGCCACCGGACTCATCCAGCCCTCTACCTGCCCCGTAGGGGCCGGGTTCTTCTTCGTCTCCAAGAAGGACGGCTCCCTACGTCCCTGCATCGACTACAGGGGACTGAACGCCATCACAGTCCCCTACAAATACCCTCTGCCATTAACATCTTCCGTATTTGAGTCATTGCAGGGAGCGGCCATCTTCACCAAGCTGGACCTGCGGAATGCCTACCACCTGGTCCGGATAAGGGAGGGGGATGAATGGAAGACGGCATTCAACACCCCCAGCGGCCACTACCAGTACCGCGTGGTCCCCTTCGGCCTCAAGAACGCCCCGGCCGTCTTCCAGTCCTTGGTGAATGATGTGTTGCGGGACTTCCTGGATAGATTCGCGTTCGTCTACCTGGATGATATCCTCATCTTCTCCAGGACGCCATGCGAGCACGTCCGCCACGTACGTATGGTGCTAAGTCGTCTCCTCCAGAATCGCCTGTTCATTAAAGCGGAGAAGTGTGTTTTCCACCAGAGGTCGGTCTCCTTCCTGGGGTTCATCCTATCCCCTGGGGCGGTGCGACCCGATCCGGAGAAGATCAGGGCCATCAGCGACTGGCCGACCCCCACCACCAGAACCGAACTTCAGCGATTCCTGGGGTTCGCCAACTTCTACCGCCGCTTCATTAAGGACTATAGCAGCATCACCGCACCTCTCTCCGCCCTCACGTCCACAAAACTGAAATTTTGCTGGAATCAGAAGGCTCAGGACGCCATGGATGTGCTCAAGGCCCGCTTCACCTCCGCTCCCATCCTGGTCCAACCCGACCCCACCAAACAATTCGTCGTGGAGGTCGACGCATCAGGCGCTGGAGTGGGAGCCGTTCTTTCACAGAAGACAGAGGGCCGCTTTCACCCATGTGCCTTCTTTTCCAGGAAGTTGTCGGCGGCAGAGAGGAACTATGACGTGGGGAACCGCGAGCTGCTGGCGGTCAAGCTCGCCTTGGAGGAGTGGCGCCACTGGCTGGAGGGGGCAGCTCAGCCATTTGTGGTTTGGACCGACCATAAGAACTTGGCCTACATCCAGTCAGCCAAACGCCTGAACTCCCGTCAGGCTCGGTGGGCCCTGTCCTTTGGTCGGTTCGACTTCATCCTGTCCTATCGCCCCGGCACACGGAACGCAAAGCCCGATGCCCTGTCACGCCTCTTCTCGGACGAGGAGGAAGGGGGTAAGACCGAAACGATTCTCCCTCCCAGTCTTATTGTTGCAGGCGTCTCCTGGGAGGTACAGCGAATCGTGGAACGGGAGCTGGCTAAGGACCCGGACCCAGGGCTAGGACCACCCAATAGGACCTTCGTGCCCGCTGCCGCCCGCACTGCTGTTCTCAAGTGGGGCCACGAGTCCCGCTGGGCATGTTACCCAGGAAGAGCGCGCACCGAGGACCTCATCAGGCGTCGGTTCTGGTGGCCCTCGTTGGCAGCTGATGTCAGGCAGTTCGTCGCCGCATGTACCACCTGCGCCCGCAACAAGGCCTCACATCAGTCCCCCGCTGGCCTACTCCAACCGTTCTCCATACCTGGGCGTCCCTGGTCCCACATAGCCTTGGACTTCGTCACCGGACTACCGAATTCCAGGGGTAATACAGTCATACTCACCATAATTGACCGCTTCTCTAAATCTGTACGTTTGATCGCCTTGTCCAAGCTTCCTTCTGTTTTAGAAACCGCCAAGCTATGCTTTGAACAAGTCTTCAGGATATACGGTATACCCCTGGATATCGTCTCGGACCGGGGACCCCAATTCATCTCCCAGGTATGGAGAGCCTTCCATAAGTTTTTTGGGACTGAAATCTCTCTCTCTTCTGGTAGCCACCCCCAGTCCAACGGGCAAGCGGAAAAGGCCAACCAAGTGGTGGAGACCACCCTGCGCTGCGTTTCTGCCCAGCACCCGGAGCGTTGGAGCGAGAACCTGGCTTGGGTGGAATACGCCATCAACACCGCGCGCAGTTCCGCCACTGGGAGATCCCCGTTCGAGGTCGCCCTGGGCTACCAACCCCCTCTGTTTCCGGAGGACCAGGCCGAAGTCTCTGTGCCCTCTGTAAACCTGCACATCCGCCGTTGCCGCCGGACGTGGAAGAACACCCTGCTAGCGCTCCGCCAAGCCCAGGCCACGTCCGTCGCCACCGCCAACCGCAGACGTCGCCTGGCCCCCAGCTACAGAGTGGGGCAGCTCGTCTGGCTATCCACCAAAAACATTCCCCTAAGAACTGAGTCACGCAAGATGAGCCCCCGTTTCATCGGCCCCTTCCCCATCACCCGCATCATCGGCCCTGCAGCAGTCCGCCTCCACCTCCCCCGGTCCATGCGTGTCCACCCCACCTTCCATGTCTCACTGATCAAGCCCGTTGTCCACTCCCCGCTCAACCCCCCACCCCGCCAAGCCCCAGCCCCCCGCCTGATCGATGGACAACCCGCGTACACCGTTCACCGCCTGCTGGACTCCCGACGCCGTGGCCGGGGAATCCAGTTCCTGGTGGACTGGAAGGGCTACGGCCCGGAGGAGCGCTCCTGGGTTCCCCGGGCGGCCATCCTGGACCCGTCCCTCATCGCGGAATTCCACCGTCGCTTCCCGGACAAGCCATTTAGGGCGCCGGGAGGCACCCGTTGAGGGGGGGGTAATGACATGGTTGTTTTGGTCACGTGGTGTGGGTTGGTTTGTTTTGGTCACGTGGTGTGGGTTTTTGTTCTGTGTTCACGCCCCCCGTAATCACGCGCACCTGAGCACTATTACGTTTGGCTATTTATACCCCGCACGCCCTTTCGTCTCCGCCAGTTTGTCTTGTGCCAAGCCCTTGTCTAGCCAAGATACTACCAGCCCTCTGTGACTCTGTTACCTTGCCCGTGTTGCTGTTTCTGTGTTTTGTGTGTGCAGCTCGCCCCGCCGTCTTCACTACGTCGAGTGTACTTCCCTAGTCTCCTGGACCGTTTGTACTCCTTCCCACCTACGTCATCACCGCTCGCCCTGCATCACCGATCCTACGTTGTGTGTTTGTCTACGCCACGTTATTGTTGGGATAATAAACCGTTGTTTGAGACTGTACTCACGTCTGTGCTCATATCTCCGAGTAGCGAATCCACCTCGCCCGGTCTCACGACCGTAACAATATGTAGCATAGTGTGAAAGAAATACTAAATTATACAAATTTGTGTAGCTGTAATAGGTTACCTAACCCCCATCACTCCCATAGAGTGCAGTGTCTTCACTCATATTTTGTCAAAAAATTAAAACGTGAAGCTTGATCACTATCAAGCTATCACCATAATTATCACCATTGTGTACAAGTTGTATGTATTTATAAAGCACATTTAAACACTGCTTATGCTAATTAAATGAAAATAAAAATTAACACACATTCTCCATCACTGTCATTATCCAGTAAACAACCAAATACAGCAACGTCGTGCTCTGGTTCTCATAGTGAGTGCACCATTACGTTAATTCACTTCAAAACTAAAGAACCTCGGGATGTTGTAGTGATTTACTCGGCTGTTGAGTTCTTTCATCCTCATCAGTGACTCCAACATGTTTAGTTTCAGGTGGTGTATCATCACCGTGATGCTCTGTGCAGGTCAATTCATTTTCGCAGAGCTCGCATGTTCCACGTTCTTTATTTGTGTGAAGCGTGAAGTGCTCCTGCAGTTTTAATAATTTAAACGTAAGCTTTTTTTCTGCGTTGGCTGTGTTTCATTTGTACGATTTATCAGCAGATTCCGCCTCGTTCTGTTCAACCCGCTATTTTTTTTCCAGCATTGTTGAAGCGCTGCAGGTGACCTAAGCGGTTACGACATTGTGAGTAACACGGAAATCATGCGACCCAATGAATCCACAACCATCGTTATCGACGCTTTGCATGATCAATTTTTATCGATTTTATCGATTTGTTGTTGCAGCCCTAGATGAGATGTACAGAAGTTTAAATGTATGAAATGATGGAGAATGTGGAAGAGAGGCGAAGAAGAGAGTGTGAGCAAGGTGGTGTAGAGATGCAGGAGTGATCGGTGATAGACGAGTATGACGAGCACGAGACGAGTAAGACCTGCGATAATCTACCACCTGCAGAAAGTAGCTCTGACCAAAAGACAGGAGAGGAAGCTGGAAGTAGCAGAGATAAATATCATGTGATTCTCTTTGGGAGTGATGAAGATGAATATTAGGAAAGAGTTTATTAGAGGGATGGTACAGGTAATGAGAGTGAGGGCTTCAGGGATCAGATTAATAATCAAGCTTTAAAGGATACAACATGGAACCACCAGGAGGGAGGAATGAGGTCAAGAGGAGGTCAATGGATGTGTGAGAGAGTACAGGATGAGGTTGGAGTGACTTTATACTGAATGTCATCAGAATACAGAGACATAATGATTTTCTTTTTCTTCATGAAGATGACCTGATATCAGGATCAACGTATTTTAATAATCATTTTTACTGGATCACTGATGAAATGAAAAGCTGGAGTGAAAGCAGAGAGACCTGCAAAGAGAACAAAGCTGATCTGGTGATTATCAACAGCAGAGAGGAACAGGTGAGGGACTCAGGGTTACAGTGGTTATAAGGCCTATCCCAGGGACATGGGTTTCCTGAACAGGAAGTGACACATTCTGTAGACGTGGGGTTGAGGAACCGGCCTTTTGGAACCGGTTTGATTCCTGGTCCCATCAAGTACTATAGCTGAAGTGCCCTTAAGCAAATCTATTTAAGCACTATTGTATTTCCTTGCATGTATACATAAGTTTAGTTTAAATCATATTGTGTATAAGTTTAGCAGTTAATTACATTAAGTGTATTCTTCATGCTGCTTCCAGAAGTTCATCTATCAGCACTTTAAATCTAAACAAGCCTGGATTGGTCTTACTGACGTAGATCAGGAGGGACAATTTAAATGGATAGACGGTTCAGCACTGACCACTTCGTAAGTAACCACCAGATGAGTAAATAAAACTTTATAAAAAGGGTATTTATGGTCTTTTATAAACTGTCTTCTGAAATCTGGACACTAGATGGAAGTATTTGAACGTTAGAGAAGCTGGAAACCAGTCAATCTGGGTCACTGTTCACTTTATAAAGCGGACTAGATGATTCTCATGCCCACGAAGGGGAGAATGTTTTGGTTGCTGCTCAGATACACCAAGTATAGGACATCTAGAGAATTGAGCCAAAGATAATGAATGAATGAATGATTGTACCTGCTATATATTATATACATATACTTGTGTTATGACTGTGTATGTATAATTAGCCATGTGATAATCGTTTAATGTGTTTCAGGTTCTGGAGTGATGGAGAACCCAATGATGCTGGAAAAAATGAACACTGTGTTATTACTTCTAACTACAACACAGCAGAATCCAGCTGGAATGATTATCCCTGTAAAGACTCTAAGTATGGAATTTGTGAGATGTTTATCTGAACTGAACATAAGAACAGAACTTTTCATAATGATTTCTTTGTATTAAACCTTTTTCTTCTTAAAGCATTTATTCCACTGTTGTGTTGTGGGAGTGTG
This sequence comes from Corydoras sp. C115, assembly GCA_019802505.1. NCBI lineage: Eukaryota > Metazoa > Chordata > Actinopteri > Siluriformes > Callichthyidae > Corydoras > Corydoras sp. C115. The sequence goes on along the minus strand of JAFMOC010000418.1, from coordinate 286,385 downwards.
ATTGATGATGGTGTGCTTTATTTACTTTAGAGCAGGGGTTCTCAACGGGTTCCCACCTGGAACCCACATGTTCATTAAGTCGTTATCCACATTTATAGAACACAAACCAAACACATTTACTTTCAAAAGATGTTGCTGAACTTATGCTGCGCTGCTTATGGCTGTATAACAGTATTACCAATTACACTGTAAAACCATCAAACCTGATTGTTATTTGATGTTGTGCACCCCCCCCCACACACACACAAACACACATTTTTTTTTTTTTTCTACAACAGGTATTTGTTAAAGAGACGCGTCTTCTAGTTCCTCTGCCTCATCTGTAGTTCCTCTTGGAGGTACATTTATAGAACTCAAACCAAACACATTTACTTTCAAAAGATGTTGCTGAACTTATGCTGCTCTGCTTATGGCTGTATAACAGTATGTTATGTATATGTGTCTGTGGGGGGGGGCTGATTTTCTCAATAAATTGTCTTTTACTTTTATGTAATAGTTGTATCAGGTTCTTTCATCCAAAATAAAAACACCACAAAACATTTTAGGAACATTAAAATAACGCTATTTGGTTCTGTGGATGTTTGTGAGCTGGACAAACAGGATCACATTTAGTGTTGCCACCTTTTAATAATACATTTACGTTTAGCAGATGCTTTTATCCAAAGCGACTTAGAAATGAGAACATTACAAGTCAGAAGTTATGCAGAAAACCAACTATACTGTAAATTCATCAAACCTGATTGTTATTTGATGCTGTGCCCACCCCCCTTTTTTTTAATAATGAAAATAAGACACGCCCACGTCATTTCGTCAATCTTGTGCAATTCAGCTGTTTGTCTACATTACACTGTATCCCTCGGAACACATGACTGCGCTGTTTATTAAGCACAGAGTACAGAGTTATATATCCAGTAATAAAGGTTTATTTTTATCACCTATAGCTGCTCACATTCTCACATGCAGATTCACCCTTTTTGTCATTTCAGGTTCTGAGATAAAAAAAAAAAAAAAAAAAAAAAAAAAACATTAAAAAAATAGCCAGGGGAGTGAATTTTTTAAAAAGAACTTAACAAGAACTGATCTAATGACGTCATGTGTATTTGTGACATCAGCAGCCTTACCAAGAGCTCAACTTTCTAAGAGTCTTACACACAAATACTACACAACAACCCGCAGAATAAAATCAAAGTGCTCATTAGCTTTACTCCTGGTTCACCAAACGAAATGTAGAAAATCAACCCAGCCATCTTGAAAAAAGATCACAGATATAATACACTATTAATGGACAGTGTGTGCTTACTTCTGGAAAATGATGGAGATAAAAGCATGATAGAAATGGTAACTAAATATTTTTTACTCATAATTGCCTACAATTATTATTAGGGTTATTAGGTTATTAGGGTTATTAGGCAATTATGAGTAAAAAATATTACCATTTCTATCATGCTCTTATCTCCATCATTTTCCAGAAGTGAGCACACAATACAGAAATCATCTGCATTTCCTAAAACAATTATTGTAACACGTTCATTCATTCATTCATTCATTCATCATCTTCCGCTTTATCCTATATTAGGGTCGGGGGGGGGGGGGGGGAATTTCAGACCAATTAAACAAATTATTTAAAATTGTGCAGTTTCAAGCACTCATATTAAGCAAGATTTTTTTGTATGACTTTTGTACTGTTTAACCTTTAAAAACCTTTAAAAACCTTTAGTGGTTAGCATATTCGCATCTCTGCACTCGGGATTCCTGTTTTGAATCCTCATCTGGGTGGAGTTTCCATGTTCTTCACGTGTCCACGTGGGTTTCTCCTCCGGGTCCTCCGGTTTCCTCCCACAGTCCAAAAACATGGATCAAGTCTATTGAGTTCTCCAAATTGCCCCATATAGTGTGTGTCTTTGTGAGTGAGTGTGTGCCCAGTGATGGATTGGCGTTCTGTCCTGGGTGTGTCCGCCCAGCGCCCGAGACGTTCTCCCCCGGATGGACATGGGGAACCCCCTACAACCCTAATAGAGGATAAAGCAAAAGATGGATGGATGGATAATTAAATTAAGCTAATTAATTGAAATATAAATTACTTTGTTTATGATACCACGTTGCTTGGTTTCAATTTAAACCATACAACATGGTGTGTTGCTTACATGTGTATTTATGTAAGTATGGTTAATTATTTATATAAGTTGGTTAGAAATCAATGTAAATTTTGAAATTGCCCATCTTACCAGATTAATCCTTTATACAGCTAGTTGAAAACCAACAGGTGATTGATAAAAGGAACTCATTCTTTTGGCTGTAACAAAGTATATACACAAACCATATTTGGTGTTTAAATAAAAAAAAGACTGGGTAATGCATTTGAAGGATATAGGAAAGTAAAATCATTCAGCTAAACAGAACAACACAATACTCTGAGTTAATTGCATATATGAATGTGTAACAAGCAACACATTAAAACTTGCGTAGCAACAATTTAACTTTAACTCGCACGTTAAAGAGCGGTGCACTTTTCTTAACTTGACGAACTTTTTAGAAATTAACAAATTGTACTAAGGGTGTTAATTATTGTTTCAAGGGCACATATACACGTATATATAAATTTAAATAGGAAATATAATGCATCTAAATTGATTATTTACCTTGAATCACACACGAAATAGACAGGGTAGCTCAAATCGACAGGCGAAGTGTTGGAAATCGTCTACTGTGATGTGCGCATGCGCATTAAGCCAAAGTAGCTCAACTCGATGGGTAGCGCAACTCGACGGAACACCGGTACTTCAAAGCAAGTGACAAACTCCTGCAGATAAATGAGACTCGGAGTCATTCCCAGTCATGTTCCACGGTGACAAAAACAAACCAGGGTTTCGAGAAAAGACAAAAGAATTAAATAAAACACACAACAGACAAAACAGCAACGCTCATTCCTGTAACCTACACCTTAACCAATTAGCAGCTTCATACATAAGATTTTTAATTGAATAAAATACATTGCAAAGCATAATTCAGACCTGTGTTCTTGTATACACAAGCATGCAAATACATGTAGCCTGTAACAGAAAAACACCAATCTAACAAACAACTCAAAATTACAACCAAAATCTACAATTTACACACCACACCAATAATAAAATAACTTTAATACCACGCTCCTTTATACTGTACACACCCCGCAGCCACACTGCAGAGAAAACCCGCGACTCTAAAAAACACAATATCATTTAATTATTTTCATGTTAGGATCTTTTGATTTTGAAAAAGGCAGAAAGAACGAGCCTATGCAAAGATGGTCGCCTCAACTGATTTATTGAGGACAAAAGAAAACTTCATGGACACCTTCAGTTACTCACGCTGGCCAGCGGTCTACCCTCCTCAGCGTTCCGATGCTGTCTGCCTCCGGGTCTGAGTGAAAGAGCCCCTCTCTTGTGTTTACCTGGGTGTATATGCGTTATGTCTAGTTCCCGCCGCTTAACTGCTTTAAGCCAATCACAAATTACCGCCCTAGGTTTTAAATCAGCCCAATCCCAGCCCAGTATTTTCCTAGTGGCGGGAAACTCAGAAGTCTTTGTCTTTCGGCCATATTGACTCTCATTATGAATAATAAGAAATTTAAAATTTCTGACAGTTCCCCTCTATGGGAGCACCTACATGCTCCCATAAATAAATTTTAAATTAAAAATTCTACGGCCATAAATTTTAAGCCAAACTTTACACGTTACCATTTCAAAAAATTTGCATGTTCTTATAAATCAATTAACCCAAATCTAAATGCAATTAACTTCCAGTACGACTTTTACAAGTTCACATAACTGAATGCTGAGGAGGCAGAGCGCTAATTAAACTACCCCCCTCTAACTAAAACCCCTCTTGAAGGTGCCCAACATATTACATGGCCATATAGGCTGAAAACACAATTCTAAAAAAACAAACATCTATCAATTATACTAATTGAGACCGCGCCTAACGAGACAGCCTCTGTCCCTACACTCACAAACCCAAAATAACACCCCCCTTGCACCACTGTTGCAGAAACTTTAATACCACCCCCCTTGCACCACTGTTACAGAAACTTTCCCAGAAGATTCTTCAAGGTTCTGTTCTCCTGGTCAGTATCTGCATTAGTCTTTTAGTTCCGTAGTCCCAGCATTCCCTCGTCGGTTCTTGAAGTTCCTTCTATCGTTGTCGTCCTCCTGTTGTCATCAATGGCAGCTCCCTTGTTGTCAGCGGCTCTCCGTCATCATCAGCAGCAGCACCCTCGTCGTCATCACTTTTCTAAAAGCAGAGCAGCAAACTCTATACCACCCTGAATTGGTCTGTTGACACATCCAGAGAAGCATCCTCTTCTTCCTCCAGGGACTTCCTTCCACCCCTACATCCAACCACAATCTGAAATACACCGATCATCTAGAGAACAGGTTTAGGACATGGGATCAGGACTGAATTTCATGTCTGTTGGAAAGAGGAACTCCAGCAGCTCAGGAATAATGTGCTCTGTTTTGAAGACAAAATAAATCATTCAAACAAGCATGTTTAAGGCCAGACAAGGAATGATAAGTTAATCTCAGACAATACGGTTATGAATGCTTCCATACAAGCTAATTGTGGTGGTTTAATTTAATGCGCTGCCCAAAATGCAAAACCAGTATGTTGATATTTAACAGATGATCACTGTGTAGAAATTTAAAGCTAAGTGAATGAGTGCACCAATAACCAACCTAGTTTACACTTAAGGGACAGTAAAACAACGAGACCTTAAAACTAAAACTAACAAAACCAAAATCAAACCATACAAACCCTGTATGGAATAAAATAATATTCTTACTGCATGTGGCTACATGCTTAACATTTTTCCCATATATTTTCATTATGGATTATTTTACCTAAATAAATTGGTCGGATGCCTTATAATATATACATCAAACAAACCCCAAAACATAAATAAAACACTGGAGGATAACGTGGTGGGCACATCTATCAGAACTTTCCAGTACTGCTTGGGTCATACGGCAACAGTCGCACAATAGATGGGTCACTTTCTGCACTCTTAATAAACTCCTCCAGGGACAGCTTACCATACAAATCTACAAAAAATGCAACAATTACAACGGCTTTGTTCAACAATTTTGTTCAATAATTTTGCAGTATATATGTATACAATACTGTCCCTATATATTTGGCACCTGTCCACATAAAATATCTAATGAAAAATGTGACATTCCAAAAGGAAAATGTATTTAGTGAAATGATGCAACTGCGATTCACCAAACATTTTCCCACACTACTTAAAACAGTAGTTAAAATGAAAATGTAAACGGATATTGAATGACCTATTGGAGGCCGTTTCAATACGGTAAGGGCATAGGGAATGTTGATAATCACAAATATTTTATGGATCTTAATCTTGATGTATATAACAATCAATAATATTCAGGGAGGAAGCATGACAGCTCCTAATATAAAAATATAGATATTTCTAGCTGCAATGAAATTTAAAGCAAAAATGTGGACATGCTACCACAAAATTTAAATTTGATTAACAACCTCTTTTAACCATAAGCTGTTAGTAAGGCTAGAACTGGCTACTGTATCAATATAATGGGATAAAATAAATTAATAAATCTGAATTTCTAACCACAGTGGATTTTGGCTGTACGCTGACCAATAAGGATGTGCCATTATCATATCGTTCACAACACAAACATTGTGAGTGATATTCCCACTTGTTAGACCAATGACATCATGCAGTTATGCATGGTATAGCTTCATTACCTGAGTCATTTAGGATGACAAGGCAGTATGTCAAAGCAGCACATTGTCTCAAAGAGAAGAAACTAGTGTGTGTATGAGAGACACAGCATTTCTCAAAGTGTTTAGTGTGTCCCACTGGTGAGTGCAGAGGATAAAACAGTAGTATGTTTATGTATAAACTAAGTGTTGTCACATTGCCAAGATTATAGTATATATAGACTTACCCTAATACCGTATATCATGTTTTTCCAGTCCTGTGTTTAATAATAGTCTTTTTATTATTCTGAGACTCTCATCTCTTTACCTTTATTCTCTACTAAAGTTGCATGGGGGTTCTTTCTGCCCATCACAGGGAGAAAGTTTCAGGCACTGGGCAGATACACCCAGGACAGAGCGCCAATCTATCGCTGGGCACACACTCGCTCACTCATACACGCACACACTCTACATGGGGCAGACTGAAAACCAACTAATTTTACTTCTATTTACTATTTAAGTAAGCATTTAGTCTATTATTTTATGTCTTCATTATCTTTATTGTATGCTACATGACTTATTATGTAATCAGACCTATGGTCAGCACCAGTGTTAGTGACTCCTTTGGTTAAAAGGGCAAAGCAAAGATCAAAATGTGAAAATTAACCCAATCAAATTATTTCCAACCAAATAACAGTTAGTGGAACCCAGAGAAGCTTTTTCTAAATTTTCATAACAATTCTGAATTTGCAAATTATGTGGCGAAATACTAAGCTTGACATAAAGCACTAAATTCAGCCACCTGTTAAATCAGACTGTAAACCTGTAGGTGAGGATGGACCGAAGGGAATCACAACACCTAGTTCTGCAATTTTAAACCTCATTAAGGACTCCAGAAGACAATCAAATACCAAATATTCTGCCATTAAAACTGCATCTGAGGTCTATACAAATCAAAGACAAGACAATCCTTTTCCCATTGTTTATGTGGCAAACTATGAATTTCCAACATCTCCCCTTCAGTTAATGGTGGCAATTTAGTCAGTATGCCCTCTTTATGGCTTCATGGCTGGTAAACCCTTTGCCCAATCTGTATACTAATTGCATGCTATTGACCATTTTCCCCCTACTGTCCAGTGTACATGTATTATTATTAACCAAGTTGTTGTAATATATGTTAACTAATTGCTTTCAACAGCTTTACCCCGTCCAACATGGAGTTCAAGTCCACACCTGCAGTACCTTAATTGATAAAATTTATCAGTCAAGCTTCTACCTTCTCAGGCAGACTGAAAACCATATCAATGGTAACTTTCAACTGTGTCCTTCTGATAAACTCCTCTATCCCAAATATACTACTCAACTCTAGGTTCTAGCAACCAAATATATTGCCATGTGGGGTCGTAGCATGAGTATCAATCACATGGCTCTATATTAGAGCTGAGGATTCATATAATTGTATACTTTAATGACCATTCTATACCACTTACCATAATATCTGATCCAGTGTACAAATGTCGTCACATTTGTCTGAATCAGCAGTAATATAGGCTTAATATATTATCCGGGATCCCAACATTTAAATACCTAAAAATAATAAAAACTAAACCTCATTTCTGGTTACATAGTTATTGCTGGCATGCACTTCCTCTGACACACATAGCACAAAGTATTAAGTGTGTGGAGGAGAGGTGTCCCTCCAAACCCTATAAACTCAACGCTCAATGTAAAATTGTGTCCAGTGTGTTGTGATGACGAATCTGATTGCTGAACCACTCAAGCACATGTGTGAGAAATTAAAACATGGCATGACTTCATTTTGAAATTTAAATAAGCTCAATACAAAGGCTTTTAATATTTTATGGAAAACAGCAATTTTGATTACAAAGATACAAATATGCTACAAAATGCTACAAATTTAATTATTTTAGGAACTAGATGAATGAATTCTCTAACTTAAGTCCTATTAAAACACATCTATTTTGCAGAGCTGTAGAGTAATTGGATATAAGTGACAATAAAACAGTCGTTATCTTAAAGGTGGTATTTTTTGATGTTTGATTGGTACAAGAGGTGAACTCAGAGCCCCCCCCCCCCATTTCTTAAATAAAACATCAAGCACAAAACAGAACTTTACCTTTTGAGCTGATTTCAACCACCAGCATGCACACACGTGTTGCTGCTCCACACAAGACAAGACAAACACAAGACAAACACACATACAAGATTCCCAGAAATTTAGATTTTAGCCACAATTTGGAAATTTAACCCGCTATTCGGGCACGATGGGACCCCAGGCCTCTCTCGATCGTTCTAGTCAATAACCAGTTATTTCTCCGACCATTGGATACGAAAACTGTCGCCTACCCCGTCCGAGAACCTTCCGATTCCTTATTTCATAATTACTGGTCTGAAACCCTGTTTCACGAACCCAGTTATTCCTAAAAAAGCGCCTAGAACCCTCTATCTACAAAACGCTTACTAACCCGAATGTGGGCATGGGCCCCTTCACCAACTTTACCACACATTCGTACGTTCCCATATACCGGTTCTATCCCAAAAAACGCTTATTAACCCAAATGTGGGGCATGGGCCCTCTCACCAACTTTGCCACACTTTTCGCGCGTTCCTCTTAAATATAACTCAAACTACATTTTATACTCGAGCATAAACTTCGTTGCCGATATCAGGAATTGTACCAAATAAATCTACCTTCCAGTGTCCATGAAGAATTCTGATTACTGTAACAATTTATAACACTTATGGACCCCGGCATTCACACATACTCATTAAAAACTAAATAGTGAATGCAGCTAACTATGCAGTAAATCTGCTTACCTTCGGCGCGCCTATAATGAGTATACATGAAATCGGGATTCCAGGTCCGGTACCGAAATTATTGTTCTCCTGCCCATTTTCAAAACCACCCTCTGCTACCATTTGTTAGGATCTTTTGATTTTGAAAAAGGCAGAAAGAACGAGCCTATGCAAAGATGGTCGCCTCAACTGATTTATTGAGGACAAAAGAAAACTTCATGGACACCTTCAGTTACTCACGCTGGCCAGCGGTCTACCCTCCTCAGCGTTCCGATGCTGTCTGCCTCCGGGTCTGAGTGAAAGAGCCCCTCCCTTGTGTTTACCTGGGTGTATATGCGTTACGTCTAGTTCCCGCCCCTTAACTGCTTTAAGCCAATCACAAATTACCGCCCTAGGTTTTAAATCAGCCAATCCCAGCCCAGTATTTTCCTAGTGGCGGGAAACTCAGAAGTCTTTGTCTTTCGGCCATATTGACTCTCATTATGAATAATAAGTAATTTAAAATTTATGACACATAATAACATATTAAACAATCAAGCGCAACCCTACCTCGTCGGGATCGCTGTTCCAATTCTACTGGCACATGAATCAGTAGATGATCAAAGCAAATCAAACGCCGCTTCCTCCATCCAGCAGCAAAGTTAGGCAACGTTCAGGAAAGGTGTAGATGAACTGACAGATCATGTGACCCGGTATATGAGCTGAAGTCTGGTTCATCAGAAAAGCAGACATATGTGTAAGGACAGGAAATGACACAGTAGGAGGGTGAATGTGCATGCCAGAAGCAGTGTTGTCAACTTAGTGACTTTGTGGTTATATTTAGTGACTTTTCAGAGCCTCTAGAGACTTATTTTTTAATAAAGCGTCTTTTTGTGGTGTTATTGGAGACTCTGAGATGAACAGATGCTCTTCAGTTACTGTCCTCAGCACGAGCCCCGTCACAACTCTCAGAGTTACACCAACACCGCTTCAGCCCACACTGCACTGCAACTGCGCATGCGCAGAGCTGCCACGGACTGAACCCCCCACTCCCGCCCTGTACTTACAGAGCGGGATGGAAATAGAACTGAGTCTTCATTGAGACACGAAAAGAAAGAAATAATGCATTGAAGTTTAAATGTGAAGGGCCACAGTCTCAGTCAGTCCCTCACCTTCTTCACCATACAGCCCATCACTCAGCTCCAACAGTCTGATCACCATAGATCGGATAAAGGAGGAGACTGAACGCAGACCAGCAGGTCCTGCTGACGGCGACTCTTACAGAACATTTAACACTGCAAACAACTGATTCACCTAAAAAACATTTATACAAAGCATTAAAATCTGCAAGGCACGGTTGCTTAGTGGTTGGCATGTTCTCCTCTCAGCGTTGGGGATTCCCGGTTCGAATCCCCATCTGGGTGGAGTTTCCATGTTCTCCTCGTGTGCGCGTGGGTTTCCTCCGGGTTCTCCGGTTTCCTCCCACAGTCCAAAAACATGGATCAAGGTCAATTGAGTTCTCCAAATTGCCCCATATAGAGTGTATATGTGTGCGTGTCTGTGTGCCCAGCGATAGATTGGCGCCCTGTACTGGGTGTATCTGCCCAGGCCTGAAACATTCTCCCCTGGATGCGACCCTAATATAGGATAAAGCGGAAGATAATGGATGGATGGATTAAAGTCATCAAGTCATTTTCACAAGTGAAGACTTCATTTGAACAGCAGTTGTTCATTTGTAGTTCTAACATATTTTGGGTGTTTTTTACTCACTTTTCTCTCCCACGTTATTCCTTTACAAAAACATTTTGCAACTTCTAAGACAGCCAATAGCTACTTTTCTTGGCAACACTGGACTGTAGGTGTTGTCACTTTTTAGATACGTACGTGTGTAAACTGTATGTCGTAAGTGCAATTTTTTTATTCATATGTAATTTTTTCGATTCATACAGTGCATACTTCACATTCTTCTACATATTCATGTTTAAAATGTATTAGTTTATATAGCGCTTTATTCTTTATTTAGACTTTAATTAAACACTGTATTTCTATAGAAGCAGCTGCACCGTGTTCTAAACCTAAACAATGCTGAATCACAGAACTGAATCACAGAACCATGGAACACTGGTTGTGTGTATCATCATTATATACATTGGGTTCTGTTTATTGCTCGTCTGAGAGACACATTCTATTTTAACATGTGATTAGTCACTATGTGAGGTCAGTTCATTTATTTATTCCTTACCTTAGAATGTGTGTGTGTGTGTGTGTGTGTGTGTGTGTGTGTGTGTGTGTGTGTGTGTGTGTGAGAGAGAGAGAGAGAGAGGCTCAGGAATCGCACCTCCAACCACAATTCTATTTGTGTGCCGACATACACACACACACACATATACATGCATGCACATCAATACAGACACACACATTTACACATCAATACGGACACACACATATACACACATGCACATCAATACAGACACACACATGTTCACACATGCACATCAATACAGACACACATGTTCACACATGCACATCAATACAGACACACACATATACACACATGCACATCAATACAGACACACACATGTTCACACATGCTCATCAATACACACACATGCACATCAATACATACACACACACATATACACACATGCACATCAATATAGACACACACATGTTCACACATGCACATCAATACAGACACACTGTACTGGCGAAAACAGGTTTTGGCTTTTCCATTAGCCCCTGTCCTATCTGTTTTCCTCCAGGTGAGAAGGCAGGTTGGCAGTGTCTGACTCACGCTCTGAATAATCCAAAAGAGATGGTTTGTCTGAAATAGTTGCCGTTTTTATTGCAAAGTAAAATAAATACAAACAAAAGAATGCGATGGGATGCAAATGATAAAGTCTATTATTGACACAACCGCAGTACAAAAAAGTTTCGGCAGCAGCGTGTCAGCCAGGTGAGTGCGCGGGCGGGGGTGCGCGCGCGAGCGAGCGAGCGAGCGAGCGAGCGAGCGAGCGAGGTCAATAACTGTATGCTGCGTCTGCTCTCCTCTCGTCATGCGCAGTTGGCATCCCTTTATCCCCTCTAGGCAGCGCCATTCACCACCTAAGCAGGGCGCAAGCTCACAAAAATGCAAAAAACAAGAAAACATAAGTCCATGCAAAATAAACTTAAGGCGTGGCTCCTACACACCGGCCCCTAATTGTTCTCCAAGAATCAATTATTTTACAATATACAAAAGGAGCCAATTAATAAAGTGTTAATTAAATATGTTTAACAAAAAAAAAAATAGCCAAATAGAACAGTTATCAATGAGGTAAGTATGTAAATCAAACGAAATAACTGAAAAACACTACTTCCCTGTATAGTTTTATCAGTGACCTCATTGAGGCTTGTCATCAGGATTCATCGTCAGCCTCAAGGATCCGGCACAGCTTGGTAATGGGCCTCTCAAGGACTGACGTCTTCGTCTTCAACTTCACAGACCTGACCAGACCCCTTGAATCTGATGTGGTCTCCAGGACTCTTCCTAATGGCCAGGACCCTCGTGGAGCACTGGGATCAACCACCAGGACAACGTCTCCGATGTTGAAGTTCTTCTTTATGCTTGTCCATTTCTGTCTTTCTTGGAGCAGGAGAAGGTATTCTTTTGTCCATCTGAGCCAGAAGAGATCAGCCATGTACTGGACCTGTTTCCAGCGGCGCTTGGCATAGATGTCAGACTTCTGGAAGACTCCAGGGGGCAGATTGGGCATGGTCTTTAACAAAAGGAGATGATTGGGGGTCAACGGTTCCAGGTCATGGGGGTCTGAGGACACTCTGGAGAGGGGGCGGCTGTTCAGGACGGCCTCCACCTCACAGAACAGGGTATGAAGGCCTTCGTCGTCAGTGGTTTGCTGATGCAGAGTAGAGTTGAGTACCTGCCGGACGGATCGTATCAGTCTTTCCCAGACTCCGCCATGGTGTGATGCAGCTGGTGGGTTAAAACTCCATTCAATGCCATCAGGAAGCAGGGCATCTTGAATTTTCTTCTCATTGAGAGACATCAGGGCCCTCTTCAGCTCAGCATGTGCACCCACCAGGTTTGTCCCATTGTCAGACCTGATGTGCCTGACTTGGCCTCTCCTGCATATAAATCTCCTCAAAGCATGAATACATGAGTCTGTGTCCAAAGTATAAGCAATTTCCAAATGAACAGCTCTACTAGACATACAAGTAAAGATTACTCCATACCTTTTGATGGTGCTTCTCCCTCGCCTCACCTCAATCGGGCCGAAGTAGTCTAGTCCAACGTTGGTAAAGGGTGGGAGGTCAGGAAGGATTCTTTCCAGCGGCAAGTCTGCCATTTTCTGCTGGCCTACTTTGCCTCTCACACGGCGGCATGTGACACATTTCGAGAGCACCTTTCTCACTACCGAGTTGCCCTTTTTAATCCAGTACCTCTTGTGGAGCTCTGAGAGCATATGGTTTCTGCCACTGTGTCCACTGCGCTCATGAATGTGCCGTAACAACAGCACAGAAATGTGTGAATCTGTGGGCAAGATGCAGGGGTGTTTAGCGTCCTCTGGCATTGCGGATCGATGTAGCCTGCCACCTACCCTCAGAAGGCCATCATCCAGTACAGGATCGAGCCTACACAGCTTACTGCTGTTGGATACTCTGGGAGGTGTCATCTGCAATGTTGAGAATTCATTAGCGAAAGCTTGTCTTTGAATGTACATGACAACTGCCCTTTCTGCATCCGCTAGATCTCTTACTGTTGGGTGCTGTTCAACACAGGGCTTTACATCTACCACCTTTTGGCTCGACTGTGACCTGTCAGAGTGGGTGAATTGGATGAGCTCTTTTCCCTCTTTCCTTTTCAGCATCAAATTTCTCTTTAGCTTGAGGTACCAAGCTACAGCCTTTAAGAGGCTGATCCAGTTTGAGAAATGCACAATAAGCTGGTCAGTAGGGGTTCTAGATTTCACCATGGTTGTGAACACTGTAGTGGTTTTCCTAACCTCTGGATCATCCTGAAGCATGGGGCCTAGTGCCTGCACTACTGGCCAACTTTCCTCTGGTTTCCATAGAAATTCTGGTGCATGAATCCATCTCTTCTGCTCCATGAACTTTCTGGCATTCAACCCTCTGGATGAGTCGTCAGCAGGGTTGTCTTTGCTGCCTACATATCTCCACTGCGACAGCTCTGTGTTGTCTCGTATAAATGAGACCCTGTTTGCCACATAGGTTTTAAATCTGGCTTGGTCATTGGCAATGTACTTAAGCACCGTTTGACTATCTGTCCAGAACACTGAGGGTTCTAAGTCAAGCTGTAACTCCTTTTTTAGCATTCTGTCCACTTTAACTGCAAGAGCAGCTGCTGCCAGCTCCAGTCTTGGCACTGTGATGTTTTTTAAGGGTAGCACTCTAGACTTGCCAAGTACAAAGGTGATATGCACTACATCCTTCCAGTTCACCTGTCTGATGTAGCTTACAGAGCCATAGCCACTCTCACTGGCATCGGCAAAATGATGCAGTTCAACGCACCTAGTCATTCCGAAGCCCTCTGGTTTCAGACATCGCTGCACACTGAAGCCTTTGATCATCTCCAAGCTGTTGGTCCATTCCATCCATCGCTTTGATATGGCCTGTGGCAAAGGCTCATCCCATCCAAAGCCCACCTGACAGAGCTCCTGTAGCAGCTGCTTGGCTGGAAGAATGAGAGGAGCAAGAAAGCCAAGTGGGTCAAAGATAGAGCTGACAACAGACAGTATGCCTCTGCGTGTATGTGGCTTTTGGCTTAGGTTTATGTTGAATTGGAAGCTATCTGAGTCTACACACCACTGCAGTCCCAATGCTCTTTCAACTGGCAGGCTGTCTTTGTCAAGATCAAGTGACTTAATATCTTTGGCTCTGTGCTCTTTGGGAATGGATGACAGTACTGCACGACTATTGCTCACCCACTGAGTTAGCTGGAACCCACCTTTGCTACACAATGCAGTGAGATCTCTTACCAGCTGGATGGCATCGGACTCTCTGGACACTGACCTGGCACAGTCGTCGACATAGAAGTTGTGCCTGATGGTCTCTGCTACCTGAGGGGGGAAGCATATTTCATTGTCAGTGGCAGTTTTTTGGAGAGCATAGGTTGCAATGCTTGGGGAGGACACCGCACCAAAGATGTGCACAAGCATGCGGTGTTCTATTGGGGTCTGACTGATGTCACCTTGTGGCCACCAAAGGAATCGCAGGTAGTTCACATCAGACTTTGCCACTCTGACCTGATGGAACATTGATTTGATGTCAGCCATGATTCCAATGAGCTCTTTGCGAAACCTCATGATGACACCAAGGAGAGAGTTGGTGAGGTCTGGACCCTGTAGCAGTTCAGTGTTGAGCGACACACCTTGGAATGATGCAGCACAGTCGAACACTACTCTGAGCTTTTTCTTCTTAGGGTGGTAAACCCCGTGGTGTGGCAAAAACCAGGTTGTTCCTGGTGGTTGCAGCAGTTCCTCCTGTGGGACCTCCTCTGCATAGTTGTGTTTTTAAAGATATCAGTGAGAAATGCTGTGTATTCCTGTTTGAACTGCTCATTCTTTGACATCTTCCTTTTAAGGCTATACAGACGCTGCTCTGCCATTTGCCTATTGCTTGGCATGTACACGTTGTCTTTCCTGAAAGGCAGCTTCAAACTGTAGTGGCCATTCTCCAGTATTGCCTCATTCGCCATGCGTAGGAAAGTTTTGTCCTCGACAGACATTTCTGTCTTTTCCTCTGATGCATTTTCTTGAAAATCCTGGTTGTACTGTGAGATTAGCAGCTTTTCCAGACTTGCAACAGAGATCCTATTGACTGTCACACTACCTCCAGTACCAGCGGCACTTCTCAATGGCCCATTTACCACCCACCCTAACAGTGTTCTAACTGCATAGGGACCCCCATTTTGGCTATTTATTACCTCCCATGGTTCTAATAGGTGTGGAGCATTTGTGCCAATCAACAGTTCCACTTTTGAAGTAATGGAGGGAATGGTGACCTTACCTAAGTACGCCCAATGCGCCAGGTCACTTTGCTTGGGGATGCTGCTATTGGTTACTGGCATATCCTTTTGAGTCAAGGTGTCAGGAAGGTGGAAGAATGCGTCGCTGTCCAGTGCTGAGACCTCCAATCCTGATATGACATGTGCTGGGACTGACATTTCCTGGTTCATGGTGCGCAGAAGTATGTGTGTCCTCTTTCCTCTTAGATTGAGACGTGTCATGAGCTCCTCTGAGCAGAAAGTGGCAGAAGACCCAGGATCCAACAGAGCGTATGTTTGTATGACATGGCTGCCCTTTGCTGCCTTGATTTTAACAGGAACAATGGAAAGAACGCTCTCATGGTCTCCGGCCCCTATATGACCACAAGACTCTGCTACATTAATAACAGATGGACTGTCTGTTTCCTTGGTTGCAATGTGAAGGATGCTGGGATGGGTTCGCTTACACACATTACAGGTAAGACGCCTGTTGCAATCTTTACTAATGTGTCCTGGGTTAAGACATCCATAGCAGATGCCCTTGGTTTTCAAAAAGCTTAACTTGTCTCTATGGGCCCTTTTCATGAACTTCTGGCATGAGTTTAGTGCATGTTTATAGCTGCAACATGGACATGATGGGTCAGAATTTGCTCCTACAACAGGGACTACACTAGTTGCATAGCTACTGCTAGAGGGCTTGGAAGGCCTTGTTTTAACAGAAGCTTTTGCCTTTCCTTTAAAAGCTGACTGGTCTTGAAGATCACCAAACATGGGGTCACCTGCTATGCGAGCTTGTTTTTCCAAAAAAGAGACAAGGTCTAAAATTCTTACCCTGCTTTCGCGTTGTTGATGTAACTCAAACGCCTTGTTGCGCCATTTCTCCCTGAGTTTATAGGGCAACTTCACCACAATGCTTTTCATGGTGGATATGGTGTCCAGCTCCTCCATGTACGACATCTCCTCCATTGCATTGCAGCAGCTCCTCAAGAACATGGCATAATCTTGCAGGGACTTGGCATCCTGGGGTTTGATCTGAGGCCATGAGAGGGCCTTTTCTAAGTAAGCACAAGATATTTGGTACTCATTGCCAAAGTTTTCCTTCAGTAATTGCAAGGCCTTTTGGTATCCTCTATCTGGGGCCATATATTCACAGCTCTTAACTAACCGCTGGGGCTGGCCCTTTGTGCACTGAATGAGGAATTGTAAACGGTCTCTATGGTTGTCGGTTTTACGTTCAATCATGTTTTCAAAGCGGTGAATGAATGACTTATATTCAAGGACCTCACCATCAAAGAACGGAATGCTGCCCTGTGGTAAGGTGGATGACAACTGTTGTTTCATGAGGAGTCTGGTCAGTTCATTTTGTTTTTCCAACACTTTTATCATATGACTGTCTTGTGGCGAGCTGGGCATGGAGGGTGTTTGAGCCTGAGGCTGAAACTGAAACTGTGGCTGAGGTGGCAGTTGAGACTGCAGTTGAAGCTGAGGCCATGGTGGGTGCTGAGGCTGTGGCTGAGGCCATGGTGAGAGCTGAGGCGGAGACAATGGCTGTGGCTGCTGAGGCTGCAGATGAGGTAACTGCAGTGGCTGAGACTGCAGCGGAGCTTGAAGCAGAGGCTGAGGTGGTGACTGAAGCAAAGTTGGTGGCTGCGGTGTCATAAGCTGAGGTTCAAGGATTGGCTGAGTGGAAGGCTGTGTAAGCAGAGTGATTTGAGCCGAACTATCAGCTGGCTGAGCTAGTGGGGAAATACTTGAATCACCTCCATACGGGCGACTGTGTAGTGCCGTGTACTGCACCTGGTCACTACTGGTGGGCCTGGGGGGTGATGTAAGTCTGCTGGGATCTGGGTTAAGCAGAGGAACGTTAACATGAGCAACACCTGCTTTGGGTTTCACTGATGGTGTGTCAAGAAAGGAAATTGAACTTTCTAGTTCTTCAATGTGTGCAGTTTGTGATGCTTCTCCTTCCAACATAGACATATGAGCTGTGTCTAAATCAAAAGAAATGGGACCGTAGGGGTTCCTTTCTGCAGCCTTTAAGTATTTAATTTTTGCGTTTGCTGCATCCAATTCAACGCTAAGCTCCAGCGCTTCTCTTTGCTTGCGCAACAGTTGCTCCTGTTCCTCAATTGCATGTTTTTGCTGCAGTTTAGATGCTTTAGCCAATAAAGCTTCTCGCTCTGCTTCTGCATTAATGCGCAAAGATCGGGTGGATGTGTGGGATCTGCCTGATGATCTGCCTGATGAAGCGCTAGACCTATGTGATCGCGTATCTATTAGATCCAGGTCTGCCTGGACTATGCCAGAAACTAATGGGGCGGATTGGAGTGCTTCATTGGCTGAAGAAGTCACTTCAGTTGCGCTAGGGGAGCTAGGGTTTTCCGCAGACTTAATCCATTCCCACACTTTATCAATAAAAGCAACAATATCTGCAAGTTTTGGCTTATACCATTTCTCCTCATCTTCCATGCGTGTGGTTTCCTCAAGCATATCTGCATATGATGCATGCAACGCTTTGAATTCTTCAAAAAAGTCATTAAACTTAGACATATTTTGTTTCACTTCATCAATAAATTCATTGTCTGCCATTAAGTCAGTCACGATGTGAATTCTCCTTGTAAGGTGAGACAACTTTCCTTGCCTTGCCTTGCGCATGCGAGTCAGTGTTTCGTCCTCCATATTTGTTACAGGTGTCTCAGATTTACTTGATTCGGCCATTTTTTTTTTTTTTTTTTTTTTTTTTTTTTTTTTTTTTTTTTTTTTTTTTAAAAGTTTCAAAAAGTCACAAAAAATAATTATAAAATTATTATACTTAATATCAATCAATATATATCAATATCAATATGAATTATATCAATATCAGTAATTATTAATATATATCAATATTAATAACTAATATTAAATTATTCCTTTCCTTCTTTAAGGTAATTCAATGTCCACAATGTCCAACAAAGTTCAAAACAGTTCCTTTTCCTTTTAAACTTAAACGTCGGGTGTCCTTCAAATATACTGCATTAATAGTTCGGTCGGTAATTAATTACAAAAACAAGGAGTCCAAAAAATCTTAACGAAAAACACGAACCAAACTTGCTTCTAAATAATCCAAAGATTTTTCTTAAACGAAAAAGTTCTTAATCTTCTGGCATTTTGCCGTACATACCCCCCGTGAAGTGATTCCTTTGTTCTCACTTTCGCGCGCACGCCGAAAGTTCCTTTTGTCCTCAGCGCGCAGTGCAATGGTCTCTCCTTTTCCAAGTATTCCAAAGTATTCCAGTGTTGCAGCAGTTATTGACTAAATGTACTGGCGAAAACAGGTTTTGGCTTTTCCATTAGCCCCTGTCCTATCTGTTTTCCTCCAGGTGAGAAGGCAGGTTGGCAGTGTCTGACTCACGCTCTGAATAATCCAAAAGAGATGGTTTGTCTGAAATAGTTGCCGTTTTTATTGCAAAGTAAAATAAATACAAACAAAAGAATGCGATGGGATGCAAATGATAAAGTCTATTATTGACACAACCGCAGTACAAAAAAGTTTCGGCAGCAGCGTGTCAGCCAGGTGAGTGCGCGGGCGGGGGCGCGCGCGCGAGCGAGCGAGCGAGCGAGCGAGCGAGCGAGGTCAATAACTGTATGCTGCGTCTGCTCTCCTCTCGTCATGCGCAGTTGGCATCCCTTTATCCCCTCTAGGCAGCGCCATTCACCACCTAAGCAGGGCGCAAGCTCACAAAAATGCAAAAAACAAGAAAACATAAGTCCATGCAAAATAAACTTAAGGCGTGGCTCCTACACACACACATATACACACATGTAGTGCTATGACTGTGCATTTTCCTTTAGGAGCTGATTGGTTCAGATGTTCCAGACTGATCACAGGGTGTCTGGTGTTGTTGTCCATTCTTCTACTGGTGTTTGTTATACTGCTGTTAATTAAAAACACCTCCATGACAACGGAAATCATCCAATTAAAGATCAGATACAATAACCTGAGTACTGAAAACATCCAATTAAAGGAGAAGAACAATGAATTAAAGAGGCTGATTCTTGTCTTTAATTCAGATGTCAATGTCACGATGTAACAGGTGCCTAGGGCACCTGTCACCTGTTCTGCGTTTCTTTTGTTCTTTTTGTTCGAATGTGACAGAACGATGTGCCAGTCAATTTGGGGAGTCCAGTGCCCAGGTAAGCAGCTTTTTAAAATTTTTCTTTGCGAGGGCCATATAACCTCGTACTCGCAGCGCGTTCCGTCGTGTCCGCGAGAGCGCCGCTCTAACAGAGTGATGTCGGAGTATTGCGACTCCGATGAGTGGTTGTGGAGGTACGGGTATGAGGTGCTCTGCGCGGAGGAAGGTCTCGATCTGGTTCAGATTTCCGATGATGAGGCGGGCGAGTCATACCTGTATGGGCATATTCTGCCCATACGAACCCTCCTGAACTCTGAGGAGTTCTGGACTGATGGTCCAGTCCAGTTTGTTAAACCCCCCGTGGCGAGATCCGGACGCAGAGCGCGCCACCGATGCGGAGGCAAGACGCAGCGTGCGCACGGCGCAGCTGCTGAGCGCGATACGTGCACTACGGGGCTGTCACGTGATGCGTCCGCGCCGGACCGCGCCGTGTCTGGGTCGCGCTGCGAGGTGGCGGTACCGG
This sequence comes from Corydoras sp. C115, assembly GCA_019802505.1. Lineage (NCBI taxonomy): Eukaryota > Metazoa > Chordata > Actinopteri > Siluriformes > Callichthyidae > Corydoras > Corydoras sp. C115. The sequence continues at coordinate 266,224 of JAFMOC010000418.1, read as the reverse complement.
AGCCGGCGCTTGAGTGTGTAAATGTAAATACTTCTGGCGTGAATGTGGTGTGTCCCCATGTCTCGTCTGTCCAGTCTGTCTTCCCCGTGTCATATAAGTCCGTGTCTTTGTCGTTGGGCATTGCGGTGGGGGTGTACTATTGTGTGCAGGATGGTGATTCCGAGGTGGAGAACGAATGGCGCACTGGAGGTGCTGACGCGGCCGGCCGGCCAGAGGGCACTCATCACACCTACATGCCTGTGGGTGCCAGCCAGCCTGGACACGCCAGCCCCCCTGAGTGTGCCATCCCTGCCACAGCGCCTCCTGCATGCGTGCCCGCCGAGGTCCAGCCTGCGTACGTGCCCGCCGAGGTCCGCACGCCGCCCAGCCTGTTGTCCAAGGGGCCGCACGCCGCCCGGCCCGAGCACCTGGGCCAGCAGCCAGAGCACCTGAGCGCCTCGCCCCACAGCCAGAGGGCACCCACCAGAAGGCGTGGCCCACTCCTCGTCCGCCGAAGGCATCCATCAGACCACGCAGCCAGAGGGCGCCCACCGGACCACGCAGTCAGAGGGCATGGCCCACTCCTGATCCGCCGAAGGCGTCAACCGGACCATGCAGCCAGAGGGCGTGGTCCACTCCTCGTCCGCCGAAGGCGTCCATCGGATCATGCAGCCAGAGGGCGCCCACCGGACCACGCAGTCAGAGGGCGTGGCCCACTCCTGATCCGCCGAGGGCGCCCACCTGACCTCGCAGCCAGAGGGCGTCCACAACACCTCGTTCGCAGAGGGCGCTCTCCGCGCCACGTGAGCAAAGGGCGCCAACCTCGACATTGGGCCAGAAGGGCGTTCGGCGTGCCTCACCCGCAGAGGGCGTTCACCTGAGGGCGCCTGCCAAGCCCGGCTCAAGGAGGGCGGAGGAGCCTAGGGCACCTGTCACCTGTTCTGCGTTTCTTTTTTACTTTTGAGTTAATTAACGTTCATGGGTCATTAGTTTAGTTAATTATCTCGTTCTTGTCATTGGTTTGTTTTGTGCACGTGGTCGGGTGTCTTTTTGTATTTATTTCCTGTGTTCTCTATCCTCGGTGCACGTCGTTTATTTTATGTCACTCGTCGAGTTGTACCTCTACTTTTGGTATCTCTACACCTTTAATAAATCCTGTTATTCTGCTACCTGCGTGCCTGGCTCCCTACAGCGCGTTAAAGCGCGGCGGCTCTGCGCTTCCTATGCGCAGCCGCTTTATTCCGAGGTAGGCGAATGTGACACACGACATGCACAATTTATTTTAATAAGTTTTGTTAAAAACAAAAGAGACATGTATTCAGTTTAGTTTTCATGATTGTAGGTTATCAATTTCACTTGTTTTTCTATAATACATTGAGGGAGGTCTGGGTCTCCCTACTTCGGTTGCTGCTCCCACGACGCGAACCCCGGTTAAGCGGAAGATAATGGATGGATGGAAGAAAATACATGCAGTCTACAGGGAAGTATGTGTATGAAGCATTTCTTGTTTGCACGGTCATGTACAGGCTTGTGAAAGGAGTGAGGGGACCGCTTTCATGGGGGCACTGAACAAGAGAAAGCATTTTGTGACCTTCAAGACATGTTATGTAAAGGACCTGTCCAGCAGAGCCCAGACTTCAGCAGAACCTTTGGGGTACACACACTGATGCCTCGGGTGTTGGTCTTGGGGACGTTGTGTTTCAAAGAGAGAGGAGTTGGTTACAGCTTGTGGAGAGGCTACAATAAAACAGTGTTACACTTGTATGGTTCTAGATCATATATGCCTAAACTGGAGGACTGAGAGGTCAAGAGGTCAATGGATGTGAGGATGAGGTTGGAGTAACTTTTTAGTGAATGTCATCAGAATACAGAGACATAATGATTTTCTTTTTCCTCATGTGGTGAACTGATATCAGGAGCAAAGTATTTTAATAATTGTAATGTTCTCTCAGTCTAACTGTTATATATAAATTGCCTACTTATAGCTTCAATATGCTGCGCAATTTATATAAATACAACTGGACACTTTAGATGTGGTTTTCACATGAACAGATCCTTTTATTCCACTGTTGATCAACACATCATTGGTCTGCATTCCAGCATTCCCTACTGGTGAAGTGTAGGGTTAACACTAATAACATCAATACATCACAACTCCTCCCTTCTTATTCAATTTCTGGCAATTATGACAACAGTAGCCTTATATGGGTACAATAGAACTACCGTAAATATTTACATCAAATGAACAAATTCTTTGTGTATATATGTCACCATGAAACATTTGAAACAAATAAAAAAAAACTAACTTAGGCTAGGGAGTAGACTGCCCCATCACCTAGAGTGTGTCAAGGGATTATTCTGCCCTTTTCTTCAGACTACACTCTCTTAACTGAATACATGCAAAACCCCAATTTATAGAGTCAGTTTATCTGGTGGTCTGTGGTTACGTCTGGGGTACCGGCTCAATGTCTGTTGGGGTGTCACTGAAATGTCAGTGTGAGCCATGTCTGACTGCTCTGCTGATGTAGTGGTCTGCTCGCTGATCATACTGGGTGCTTCAGGCTTTTTACCTGGATCAGTCGGTTCGGGTGGATCGTCCACGTTGGATGCAGGATGCACATCAACTGCAGCTTTGGTGATGTTAGGGTGACAAGCCGTCATCTGGTCAGCATGTCGATTCCACATATGTGTTGATCCCACACTGACCTGGTAGGATACTGGACCAGCCTGTGATGTAACAGTACCAGCCATCCACTTTTCCTCCCCCTTCCAGGAATCCTGAACGAGGACTGGATCGCCGACATTGAACATTCAGGCCTTAGAGTGCGCTGCCCGGTAGGAACACTGGGCCCCTTGTGCGTGACTAACCACTGCTGCCACACTCGGCTTTAACAAGTCCAATGGAGTGCGAAGCTTGCGGCGCAGGAACAGCATTGCTGGTGCCTCCTGAGTCATTGCATGAGGAGTGTTCCTATATTGAAGCAGGAAAGCATCCAGTCTCTTTTGAACAGTTGAGGTTCCCTTTGATGATTTCATGGAATGTTTAAAGGTCTGCACGAAACGTTCGGCCAGACCATTCGTTGCAGGGTGGAAAGGAGCTGAGCGCACGTGCTTAACGCCATTAGATGTCAAAAATCTGGCAAACTCCTCCGACGTGAACTGCGGTCCATTGTCACTAACGCGCACTTCAGGAACTCCATAATGGCTGAAAAGACCCCTAAGTACCTGAATAACTTTCTGTGACGTAGTCAAGTCCATTATTATAACTTCAGGCCACTTCGAGTGAGCATCGACTACCACAAAGAACATGCATCCTTCAAACGGGCCAGCAAAATCAATGTGAATGCGCTGCCATGGGGCTGCAGGCCAGGGCCATGGGTGCAGAGGTGTAAGACTTGGTGTTCTCTGAATGCGTTGACAGGGCACACACATTTTGCATTTTTCTTCAATCTGGGCATCAAGACCAGGCCACCACACATAGCTTCTTGCCATGGCCTTCATCTTGACTACTCCAAGGTGCCCCAAGTGTAGTTCTTCCAGCACCTGTGTACGCAATTTAGGTGGAATGATTACCCTGTTTCCCCACATTACACAGCCTTGCAGTAAGTTCAGTTAATTTTTCCGTACCAGATATGGTGAGAGACTACTGTCTGACTCCCTGATGGTGGGAAAATGGCCCGTAGATACCATCTCCATGACCTGAGACAGTGTGATGTCTGATCTGGTTTCTCGCCTCACATCAGCGCAACAAATGGGCAGACATTTCAGGTGCTTAATGAGGAAAGTGTCAATTATCCCCTGTTTGTTTTTATGCAGTACGGGAAGTGGCAGACAGGACAAACCATCAGCATTGCCATGATCAGCAGCAGGCCGATACTTGATGGTGTAGTTATGTGCTGCTGGTATGAGTGACCACCGTTGTAGCCTTGCTGCCGCCATTGAAGGGGTTGCTTTGCTGGGGTTCAGAATGGTTATTAGCGGGCGGTGATCAGTTAACAGGGTAAAGTGGCGACCATTTAAATATGAGTGAAAACACCTAACTCCAAAAATTATACCCAGTGCTTCTCGTTCTATTTGAGCATAGTTCTGCTCTGCTTTGTTCAATGTCCTTGAAGTAAACGCTATAGGCCTCTCTTCGCCACTCGGAAATTTATGGGAAATGACAGCTCCCACCCCATAGGGCGAAGCATCGCAGGCCAGTATGACTGGAAGTGCTGGATCATAGTGTGTTTGAACACTTTTGCTTGCGAGTTGTTCATTTGCTTTGCAGAATGCCCTGTTGCACTCTGTAGACCACTCCCATTTCATCTCTTTCTGCAACAATGCATTTAATGGGTGTAGTAAAGTCGATAAATTTGGGACAATACGTGCATAATAGTTGATAAGGCCCAAAAATGAGCGTAGCTGACTTGTGTTGGTGGGCTCTGGTGCATCCAGTATGGCACGGATTTTGTCAGGTGACTTATGAATCCTTTTGAATCAATTACGTGCCCTAAATACTCCAGTGAACTGCAGAAAAACTCGCACTTCTCTCTTTTTACTCTCAACCCAAACTGTTCCAACCGACTGAGTACAGCCTTTAAATTTTTCAGATGATGAACATCGTCCTTGCCTGTCACAAGGATATCATCTAGAAAACAGTGGACGTTAGGGAGTCCTTGCAACACTTGATCCATAATCTTCTGAAAGATTGAGGGCGCAGAGGTTATCCCAAAAGGTAGGCGATTGTAACAAAACATGCCTTTGTGTGTAGTGATGGTGAGATATTTCTGTGAATCTTCACAGACAGGCACCTGTAGATATGCCTGTGACAGATCCAGTTTGCTGAAACGATCTCCTCCGGAAAGAGACGCAAATAGATCTTCAATGCGGGGTAATGGATAATGTTCAATGCATAGAGCTGGATTAATGGTAACTTTAATATCCCCACAGATTCTCACACCACCATTTTTCTTGATGACAGGCACAATTGGGGTTGCCCATTCACTGAACTGGACTGGTGAGATCACTCCCTGCTGTAGTAATCGAGCTATTTCAGCTTCCAATTTTCAATGCATATGGGACTATGCGTGTCTGACAGAACTTAGGTTTTTGGCCTGGTTTTAATGTTAGGGACGTTTCAAACCCCTTTAGTGTTCCTAGGGTTTCACTGAAAACTTGGGCGTGACCATTCAGAACATCTTCAAGAGTCTCACGAGCCTTGTACCCTGTTTTCATTGTCTTTATTTCACGCCAGTCCAATTTAATGCTCCTTGTGTAAGTTTTTAACACAACATTAGTCGGCCGTAAACGTACATGGGCAAATTTGGCTTTGTACATCTTCATCGAAATGAAAGATACAGCTGCACCGGTGTCAAGCTCCATTTCAATGTGATGATCCTCAATCTTGGGTCTAATCATCATCAAAGACGACGTTGCATTTTCCTTATTTACCGCCATCACTGACTCAGTGTCATTTACCATGGCTGACACCATATGCAAGGTCAAATCAGAATCAGAATCTGAAGCAGAATCATCTTTACTGTCATTATCATTTGCTAATTTGTGAATTTTTCCTCTTTTACCTTTTTCAAACTGTTTCCATGGTTTCTTCTTAGGTTCATATCTTTCTTTGGTATGGTTTTGTTCACCCTTTTTATTTCTACACAATCGGGTGATGTGGCCTCTCTTTTTGCAGCTGTGGCACTGCTGTTCTCTGTAATAACAGTCTATTTCATTATGATTGGTCTTGCCACAACGAAAGCATTTGACACTGCGTGCACTCTCAGGGAAGTTTTCAAGTGCTGGGATTCCACACACAAATCTATCACGCAAAGCATCTTGCAAATGAGCATCAAATTCACAATGTTCGGACAGCTTCTTCAAAATTGCCACATACTGTGCCACACTCTCACCTTCCTCCTGATTTCTCTTATGGAAACGGAATCTCTCCGCAATCATTATGGGCTTTGGAGAGAAATGGTCGTTTAAAATCTTCACGAGGTCTGCGTACGGTTTACTACCCGGTTTATCTGGAGCAAGCAAGCTGCGCAATAATCCGTATGTCGTTGCCCCAATCACACTCAAAAACACGGCAACTTTCTTTTCCGTCGGGACATCATTTGCGTCAGTGAAATGTTCAAACCTTTCAACGTATGTCGACCATTGCTCCATGGACTCGTCAAAGGCATCAATATGACCGATGAGCGCCGTCATTCTCGTAAAGTCCGCTCCAGTGGGTTACTTAACTCGTCGCCAATTTGTAATGTTCTCACAGTTTAACTGTTATATATAAATTGCCTACTTATAGAAACAATATGCTGCACAATTTTTATATATAAAACCGGACACTTTAGATATGGTTTTCGCATGAACAGATCCTTTTATTCCACTGTTGATCAACACATCATTGGTCTGCATTACAGTATTCCCTACTGGTGAAGTGTAGGTTTAACACTAATAACATCAATACATCACACGTTCGCCTCTCACGACCCTAATAGAGGATAAAGCGGGAGATAATGAGAGGAGATGAGATATTTACTGGATCACTGATGAAAAGAATAGCTGGAGCAAAGAGAACAAAGCTGATCTGGTGATTATCAATGGCAGAGAGGAACAGGTGAGGGACTAAGAGTCACTGTGGGTATAAGGCCTATCCCAGGGACATGGGCTTCCTGAACAGGAGGTGGCACATTCTGTAGACTTGTGGTTGAGAGGCCAACTTTGTGACCTGAAGGTCCCTGGTTTGATTCCCTACAGCTGAAGTGCCCTTAAGCAAAGCACCTAATCCCAATTGCTGCCCCAAACAGGGGTGCCCACCACTCCGAGCTCGTGGACTCACTTCACTCAGTCTGTGTGTGCGCGTGTGTGTGTGTGTGTGTGTGAGTTTCACTGCACGGATGGGTTAAATGTGGAGGACACACTCCTCTTGTAGGCAAAATAGATAAATGTCACGTTACAAACCATACAACATAACAAACAATACCTCTGATGTCACAAGACCAGGCCGTTGATGGCACAAAAGCGTTTCTTCAGAGATCGCATAATGTGTCAGAGTACTCCGCCTAGTGTTTCAGCACTGATGATCAGAGATTCATTCCTAGAGAAAACAATAAAACACCTCTAGTGGATACATTACAATTCCATTAAGTTTCATTTTTATTTAACCACTATTGTATTTCTTTGCATGTATACAGAAGTTTAGTTTGAAACATATTGTGTATAAGTTCAGCAGTTAATTATATTACGTGTATTCTTCATGCTGCTTCCAGGAGTTCATCTATCAGCATATCAGCGCTATATTTGCGCAGCCGCGTTTAAATCCCAGGTGGGCAACGTGACAGTAAGACGCGCCAACGTTTTGGGAGTCCAGAGCCCAGGTAGGCTATTTTTAAATTTTCTTTGGGGGGCCGTATAGCCTCGTACTCGCGGCGCGCTCCGTCGTTTCCGCGAGTGCGTTGTTATGCGGAGCCCGCCGTCCCGGAGCCGGGGGAACGGCTCAAACAGCGTCATGGCGGAGTGTATAGCGACTCCGATGAGGAATGGATGTGGAGGTTTGGGTTTGAGGCGCTCTGCGCAGAGGAAGGCCTGGATATTGTTCAGTTTTCCGATGACGAGGCGGGCGAATCTTACCTGTATGGGCACATTCTGCCCGTACACACCCTCCGCAACACTGAGGAGTTCTGGACGGAGGGTCCAGTCCGGTTTGTTAAACCCCCGGTGGCGAGACCCAGACGCAGAGCGCGGCGACGGCGTGGAGTGAAGCCGCAGCGGGCGCACAGCGCAGCCGCGGAGCGCGAAGCGTGGACTGCGGGGCAGTCACGTGACGGCCGGTCCGTGCCGCGTCTGGGTCGCGCTGCGAGGGGGCGGTACCGGAGCCGCCGCCTGAGCGCGCGAATGTGTTGTGTCCCCCTTCCTCCTATGTGTTGTGTCCCCCGTCCTCCTATGTGTCGTGTGACCAGTCTGTCGTCCCCATGTCTGACATGTTTGTCTCTATGTGTTTGGGCGTTGCGGTGGGGGTTTATGTGTTTTGTGTTCAGGATGGAGAGCCGGAGGTGCCGGCCGAGGTCATGCCAGTGCGCGTGCCCGCCGAGGTTCTGCCTGCGTGCGTGCCCGCCGAGGTCCGCCCAGCGCGCGTGCCCGCCGAGGTCCGCCCAGCGCGCGTGCCCGCCGAGGTCCGCCCAGCGCACGTGCCGGCCGAGGTCCTGCCTGCGTGCGTGCCGGCCGAGGTCCGCCCAGCGTGCGTGCCCGCCGAGGTCCGCCCAGCGTGCGTGCCCGCCGAGGTCCGCCCAGCCTGCGTGCCCGCCGAGGTCCGCCCAGCCTGCGTGCCCGCCGAGGTCCGCCCAGCGTGCGTGCCCGCCGAGGTCCGCCCAGCGTGCGTGCCCGCCGAGGTCCGCCCTGCCTGCGTGCCCGCCGAGGTCCAGCCAGCGCGCAAGCCCATCCCGCGGCCCAGGGGCGTCACGCCGCCCATCCCGCGGCCCAGGGGCGTCACGCCGCCCGTCACGCCGCCCAGCCCGCGGCCCAGGGGTGTCACGCCGCCACACGCCACGCCGCCAAGGGGAGCTGCGGACGCCGCACGCCCCGCCGCCAGGGGGCGTCCGCCTCGCCACGCCGCCAGGGGGCGTCCGCCTCGCCACGCCGCACGCCCCGCCGCCAGGGGGCGTCCGCCTCGCCACGCCGCACGCCCCGCCGCCAGGGGGCGTCCGCCTCGCCACGCCGCCAGGGGGCGTCCACCTCGCCACGCCGCTCGCCCCGCCGCCAGGGGGCGTCCGCCTCGCCACGCCGCCAGGGGGCGTCCTCCGGACCACGCCGCCCGTGGTCGTCCACCTGACCCTGCAGCAAGAGGGCGGGGCCCATTCCTCGCCCAACGTGGGCGGCCACCGGACCACGCAGTAGGAGGGCGTGGCCCAGTCCTGATCCGCCACGGGCGGCCACCTGACCTCGCAGCCGGAGGCCGTCCGCAGCTCCGCGTCCGTAGAAGGCGCCTTCCACACCGCGCCCGTAGAGGGCGTCCACCCCGACACAGGACCCATGAACGTGTCACACGCCTCCCCCGCATAGGGCGTCCACCGGAGGGCGCCTATCTAGCCCGACTCAGGAGGGGCAGACGACCCCTCCCACCCCCCCAGGACTGTTTTTTGGGGTTGTCTTGGTCGCGTCCCCGCGTTACACGACCGTAAGGGCGGGCGTAGTGTAACGGGTGCCTAGGGCACCCGTTTCTCGGCCGTTGTGTGTGGGTGTTTTTGGTTTCTGTGTTTGTGTTCCTGTGTTTAGTTAATTAGCTGTCTCGTGTAGGTCTTTTAGTTAATTAGCTTCGCGGGTTCGTTGGGTGGTTTTGTGCACGTGGTGTGATATGTCAGGGTATTTAGTTCCGGGGTTTTATGTCTTCCGTGCGCATCTTTGGGTTTAATGTCACTTTGTCATTTGTACCTGTATGTTTGGTGTTTTAGCACCATTAATAAATATTCCTTTGTTACTACCTGCGTGCCTGGCTCCCTTCTGCGCGTTAGAGCGCCGTGGCGCTGCGCTATATTTGCGCAGCCGCGTTTAAATCCCAGATGGGCAACGTGACACAGGATAAGGCTGCTTTAGTATGGAGTGACTTCACGGTAAAAAAACTAGTACATTTTTCACGACTACATCTTTAAAATGTACGATAATAAGGATTTACGCTCGTACGTAGGTGACAACCTACGTCACCGGGTAATTAGACTTAACTCACAGAGCTGAGGAAAGATTTAACACCGTGCGCATGCCTGAACCTTTTTTTTTTTTTTTTTTACAACTGGTAAATGGTGGTGACAGGAGCGACAGCGAACTCAGCTACATCTCAGAAAAGCTTTAATCTTAATTTAATATTTGTTTACTTTAAAACACATCAGGTTTTAGTTAGATATCGTTACCTTGCTGACTGTTGCGTCTAAAATCACATATAGACACGTTATAGAAGACGAGCAGGAGTGCGCCCCAAGCGGAGGAATCGATAATAGGGGAAGCCGTTGTTAGAAAACTTGGTTTAAACATTTCAAAATTGTAATTATACACATTAAAGAATACGGAATACTATAGCTATCAAATTAAATCCTTTATTGTCACGTCACATTAATACAGGTGTTAAAGATGATTGAGATCCCTCACAATTATACTACAGAATATATAACTACAGAATATATACATTAAATACTAGCCTTTACTAAATACATACATACATATGTATGTATGTTTTGAGCTGCTTTTAGCCCCGCTGCTCACTTAGAACAGTAAGTGAAGAACATGAGTTAGATCTTCACTAAGATACCGACAGAACAGCATATGGATTCTTTACTGAAATAACATGGCGTGACGGAGATGCCTTTAGAACACCGACTTTACTGAATCACTCACATCAACCAATACATTACTACTGCCATCTAGAGGAAGGTTGGTGTCACAACAGGTATCGAACCACTACAACACGTGTTCACTGCAGAGTCTTCAAAAGTCTCCAATATCACAAGAAAAAGTAAATAGCTTAAAAAATAAGCCACAATGTGTTCTGAAAAGTTGCTTAATTTAGCAAAAAATCAGAGAAGTTTGCAACACTGAAAACAGCAGCGGTTCACGCATGCGCACGATGTTGAATGGATTGTTCAGCCGCTCCGTACGTTAAGTCTAAATTACCCGGTGATGTGACGTAGGTTCTGTTTTTAGATTCATACGTTCATAAATCCTTCCAAAAGTTCATTCATCCATCCATTATCTTCCACTTTATTCTCTATTAGGGTTGTGTGTGTGGGGGGGGGGAAGGTTCTGTTAGGATCTTTTGATTTTGAAAAAGGCAGAAAGAACGAGCCTATGCAAAATGGTCGCCTCAACTGATTTATTGAGGACAAAAGAGAATACTTCATGGACACCTCCAGTAACTCACGCTGGCCAGCGGTCTTCCTCCTCAGCGTTCTGATGCTGTCTCCCTCCGCGTCTGAGTGAAAAAGCCCCCTCCCTTGTGTTTCCTGGGTGTATATGTGTTATGGCTAGTTCCCGCCCCTTAACTGCTTTAAGCCAATCACAAACTACCACCCTAGGTTTTAAATCAGCCAATCTCAGCCCAGTATTTTCCTAGTGGCGGGAAATCCAAGGTCCTTTGTTTAGCTTTCGGCCATATTGGAATTCTCATAATGTATAAGGAATTTAAAATTCCTGACAATCCCCCCTATGGGAGCACCTACATGCTCCCATAAATAAATTTTAAATTAAAAATTCTACAGCCATAAATTTCAAGCCAAACTTTACACATTACCATTTCTAAAATTTGCATGTTCTGATAAATAAATTAACCCAAATCTAAACGCAATTAACTTCCAATACGACTTTCACAAGTTCACATAACTGAATGCTGAGGAGGCAGAGCGCTAATTAAACTACCCCCCTCTAACTAAAACCCCTCTTGAAGGTGCCCAACATATTACATGGCCATATAGGCTGAAAACACAATTCTAAAACAAACATCTTTCAATTATACTAATAGAGACCGCGCCTAACGAGACAGCCTCCATCCCTACACTCACAAACCCAAAATAACACCCCCCTTGCACCACTGTTGCAGAAACTTTAATACCACCCCCCTTGCAGCACTGTTATAGAAATTTTCCCAGAAGGTTCTTCAAGGTTCTGTTCTCCTGGTCAGTATCTGCTTTAGTCTTTTAGTTCTGTAGTCCCAGCATTCCCTCGTCGGTTCTTGAAGCTCCTTCTATCGTTGTCGTCCTCCTGTTGTCATCCTCGTTGTCATCAATGGCAGCGGCTCTCCGTCATCATCCTCAGCAGTACCCTCGTCGGGATTCAGTCCTGATCCCATGTCCTAAACCTGTTCTCTAGATGATCGGTGTGTTTCAGATTAAATGCGGCTGGATGTAGGTGTGGAACTAGATTCGCATAGTTTACGCGACAAAAACGCCACTGGCCGTCGAGCTGAATTGAGCCCCTTACCCTGCGACCAGACAGCTCCCACTCCAGAAGAAGAAGCATCGACCTCAACGAAAAAAGGTTGCTCAGGGTCAGGGTGAGCCAAGACTGGAGCAGAAGTGAACCTGGATTTAAGATCCAAAAATGCTTGATCAGCCTCCGAATTCCAAACAAGATGACGAGGTCCACCCTTAAGTAAATTAGTAAGCGGAGCCGCAAGTGCACTGAAAGACAGAATGAATTTTCGATAAAAGTTAGCAAACCCCAAAAATCGCTGCAACTCCTTGACGGTGGTGGGGACCGGCCATTCAAGAATAGCGCTAACCTTACTAGGATCCATTTGTAACCCATCCACAGACAAAACATATCCCAAAAAAGAAATACGACTCTGATGGAACTCACACTTCTCTGCGTGGACAAATAAGTTATTGTCTAACAAACGTTGGAGAACGGATGACACATGCAGGCGATGAGTCTCAACATCAGCAGAAAAAAACAATATATCATCTATGTATACTAAAACAAAACTCCATCCTCCAGAAATTCCCTAAGTATCTCATTCATAAAAGACTGAAAAATACCAGGGGCATTAGTGAGGCCAAACGGCATTACCAGATATTCATACTGACCCGAAGAAGTGACAAACGAGGTCTCCACTCATCCCCCTCCCTAATACGTACCAGATTATAAGCATTACGTAAATCTAACTTAGTAAAAATGGTAGCAGATTTTAACCTCTCCAACGCGGACGGAACGAGGGGAAGAGGGTAAGCCATCTTGCGGGTAGCCTGGTTGAGCAACCTATAATCAATACATGGCCTAAGGGACGAATCCTTCTTGGGAACAAAAAAAAATCCCGAAGCCACAGGAGACTTAGAGGGCCGAATAATACCATTAGCGAGAGACTCGGCTATGTATTCACGCATGGCCCTGTTCTCAGCATTAGTAAGGGGATATGGACTAACCCTAGGTAGTTTGACACCCTCAATGAGCTCTATGGCGCAATCAGAATTACGATGAGGCGGTAAAGAAGAGTTACTGGATGAACCAAATACCTGCACAAATTTTGCATACTCCAAAGGAACTCCCCTAGGTAGACAGGGGGGTGGCAGATTCTCCGAGGATTGCCGACGAACAGGGTAGCGAAGACACTGAGAAGAACAAAAGGGAGACCAATGAATAATATCCTGAGAAGCCCACGAGATGACTGGGTCATGCCGCTGAAGCCAAGGCAGCCCTAGAATAAGGGGAAAAGAGGGAGAAGAAATCATGAGAAAAAACGTTTCGCTATGCATAGCCCCAATAGAGAGGGTGCAAGAGGTAGTGGAGTGTGTAATGGATCCCGGGTGCAGGGGTCGGCCATCAGCCGAACTGACCCGAATGGCCTGTTGTAGTGTGGTAGTGGGAATACCCCATTGATTGGCCAGAGTGGTGTCCAAAAAATTACCCTCAGCCCCGGAATCCAAAAGTGCTGTGGTGTTCACCGACTGATTAGCAAAAGATAAACGAACAGAAAACAACATGGGTTTACGTATGAGCCTTGCCGAAGTTCAAACGTGCCCCTTTAAACCGCTCGAGAAATAGTGAAAAGTCGCGTGATTCGGCACCGCGGGCGCTCCATAACGCCGAACCCCAGTTGCCAGCGCGTCCGCGCAAGCGCGAAATAATGAACGATATTTTCTGTTCATCAGTGGCTGCCGGACGGTTAGCAAAGTACATAGAACACTGTAGTAGAAATAACTCACAAAACTCGGAGTTTCCGTCGAATCGCTCGGGTTCAGCTACCGTAAGCGGCGATACCGCCGAACTGGAGGTGGATGCAAACCCGGAAGCATCGGATGACGCCTCGGCGGTGGTAGTGCCGGGTGGCTGGAGAGATCCGCGTTCCAACCGATCCTGACGCTCCACGATGGATCCCATGGCTTTAGACAGTTCGAGCATTTCCTGCCTGAGTTCGCCGAGGAAACGCCCTTGTTCCCGAAGTGCGTGCATCAGATCCGTGGATTGAGACGCGTCCATGTTCATTGGTGTTGTATCTGTCAGCGGCGTAGTAAAAAGGACTGCGTAATCCTGATCAGAGTAATGCAGTTTATTACACGACGGTGATGCACACAACCAAAAACAGGGCTAACAAAAATCACCCAGATACTGTGTGACGCAAAACACAAAATAACCACCGCCGATGAGCGGAGAAACAAAACAAGCAAAAACAACAAATACACAAACTGCGTATCCCGCGATAATGTCGATCGCCAACGCAGTATGTCCACAGAATAAGCGCAGTAACGAGCAGAAGACTAATCCAGAAAGAGAATAGCACAAACAGCAAGTGAGCGTGATACAACGCGAAGAAGAAACCCGGAAACTAAGCTTATAACGACACAAACCGGAAATGACAAAAACAACACATGATCAATACTCCGGTGATTGACAACGACCTGAGGAAACCGTAGACATTCCCTCACCAGAGTGCACTGCAGAGGGAGCGTGAGTGACACTTATAATATATACATTATACAAACCCCAATAAAAAAATAAAACACTAGAGGGTAACATGGTGGGCACATCTATCAGAACTGCCCAGCACTGCTTGGGTCACACTGTCACAGTCGCACAATGGATGGGTCACTTTTTGCATTCTTAAACTCCTCCAGGGACAGCTTACCATACAAATCTATAAAAAATTGCAACAATTACAATGGCTTTGTTCCACGAATAATTATGCCGTATATATGTATACAATACTGTCTCTGTATATTTGGCACCTGTCCGCATAAAATATCTATAATGAAAAATATGACATTCCAAAAGGAAAATGTATTTAGTGAACTGATGCAACTGCGATTCCCCAAACATTTTCCCACACTATTTAAAACAGTAGTTAAAATGAAAATGTAAATGGATATTGAATGATCTATTGGAGGCTGTTTCAATACAGTAAGGGTAAAAAATAGTTAAAGCGTAGGGAATGTTGATAACCACAAATATTTTATGGATCTTAATCCTGATGTATATAACACCCAATAATATTCAGGGAGGAAGTATGACAATTCCTAATATAAAAATATAGATAATTCTAGTTGCTATGAAATTTAAAGCAAAAATGTGTACATGCTGCCACAAAATTTAAGTTTGATTAACAACCTCCAATTTTGAGCTATTAAATTGCAAATTTTTTTTTTTTTTTTTTTTTTTTTTTTCTTCTTTTTCACAACTACTCCCCCCTTTCTGGAAAAGAACAGCATTAACAATGCCTTCTTTTACAGAAACATCTAGGTAAAAGGGTTTTGTGTAATCAGGGGACTGAAGGTTTTCAGCGTGTGCTAAACTTTGTTTAACCTCAGTAAAGCATTGCTCTAATTTTGGGTCCCATTGTTTATGTGGCAAACTACAAATTTCCACATCAACTAACTGCCCTTCACATGTGTTCCCTACCTGCTATCTCCCTTACATTTCTGTTGCTTCCAGCCATAAGTCACCACACTTTCTAAAAGTTTCACCATGTCTATATCTACTCATATCAGCTCCCTTAAGAGCTGGCAAGGATGTCAAACTATAAGTTACGGGGTATATCCTTAAGTAGATCCCATGCATCCTCTTTTATGCTAAAAAATGGTGTTTTCTGTCTTTCCTTTCAAACCTATTCCACTATTTCAATCCATATTCACCTCCTTTTACCTTCTAATCTAGCTATTACCCCTACTTCACCCCAAACACAGCATCTTACCTGCTGTGTACTATTCAACTTAACACCCACACTTAACTCCCTTCAGTTAATGGTGGCAATGTAGTCGGTATGCCCTCTTTATGGCTTCATGGCTGGTAAACCCTTTGCCCAATCTGTATACTAATTGCATGCTATTGACCATTTCTCCCCTACTGTCCAGTGTACATGTATTATTATTATTATTAACCAATTTGCTTATAATATGTTAACTAATTGCCTTCAACAGCTTTACCCCGTCCAACATGGAGTTCAAGTCCACACTTGCAGTACCTTAATTGATAAAATTTATCAGTCAAGCTTCTACCTTCTCAGGCGGACTGAAAACTATATCAATGGTAACTTTCAACTGTGTCCTCTATCCCAAATATACTACTCAACTCTAGGTTCTAGCAACCAAATATATTACCATGTGGGGTCGTAGCATGAGTATCAATCACATGGCTCTATATTAGAGCTGAGGATTCATATAATTATATACTTTAATGACTATTCTATACCACTTACCAAAATATCTGATCCAGTATACAAATGTCGTCACATTTGTCTGAATCAGCAGTAATATAGGCCTAATATATTATCTGGGATCCCAACATTAAAATACCTAAAAATAATAAAAAATGAACCTCATTTCTGGTTACATAATTATTGCTGGCATGCACTTCCTCTGACACACATAGCACAAAGTATTAAGTGTGTGGAGGAGAGGTGTCACTCCAAACCCTATAAACCCAACGCTCAATGTAAAATTGTGTCCAGTGTGTTGTGATGACGAATCTGGCTGCTGAACCACTCAAGCACCTGTGTGAGAAATTAAAACATGGCATGACTTCCTTTTGAAATTTAAATACGCTCAATACAAAGGCTTTTAATATTTTATGGAAAACAGCTATTTTATTTTTGTTAAATGTACGAAATGATGGAGGATGTGGTAGAGAGGTGAAGAAGAGAGGGTGAGCAAGGTGGTGTAGAGATGCAGGAGTAATCTGTGATAGACGAGTATGACGAGCACGAGATGAGTAAGACCTGCGATGTTCTACCACCTGGAGAAAGTAGCTCTGACCAAAAGACAGGAGAGGAAGCTGGAAGTAGCAGACATAAAGATCATGTGATTCTCTTTGGGAGTGATGAAGATGAAGATTTGGGAAGAGTTTATTAGAGGGATGGTATGGGTAATGAGAATGAGGGCTTAAGGGATCAGATTAATAATCAAGCTTTAAAGGATACAGCATGGAACCACCAGGAGGGAGGAATGAGGTCAAGAGGAGGTCAAGGGATGTGTGAGCGAGTACAGGATGAAGTTGCTGTGACTTTTTACTGAATGTCTTCAGAATACAGAGACATAATGATTTTCTTTTTCCTCATGAAGGTAAACCGATATCAGGATCAAAGTATTTTAATAATAAAATTTACTGGATCACTGATGAAAAGAAAAGCTGGAGTGAAAGCAGAGAGACCTGCAAAAAGAACAAAGCAGATCTGGTGATTATCAACAGCAGAGAGGAACAGGTGAGTGACTCAGGGTCATTGTGGGTTCAAGTTCAAGTATTTTATTTGTCATTCCACATTATAAAGTACAGTACAGTATATGTGGAACGAGACAGCGTTCCCCAGGAACAAGGTGCTACATATAACAGCTACTACACAACCAACATAAAGTGCACATGTGCAAACAAAGGGTCATAATAAATACAGGACGATACACAGTACAGTAAACAATGAACATTCAAGAATTGTATTGAAAGTAAACCCTGAGTTAGGTTATTGTAAACAAATGTCCTTGATTTAAAAAAATTCAGTTCTTTATAATGTGCATTCAGTTCTTTATAATGTGCTAAGTGTGCTAAAGGTGCAAGATGTGCATAAAGGTGTGTGCAAACATGCTAGCAGCGGATATGTTAGTGTTTGGTCAAATTTTTCAAGAGTCTGATAGCCTGAGGAAAGAAACTGTTTTGCAGTATGGAAGTGTTGGCCCGGATGCTCCGGTACCTTTTTCCAGAAGGCAGGGGTTCAAAGAGTGAGTGTGAGGGGTGAGTGTTGTCATCCACAATGCTGGTTGCCTTGCGGATGCAGCGTGTAGTGAAAATGTCCGTGATGGAGGGGAGAGAGATGCCGATGATCTTCTCAGCTGTCTTTACTACCCGCTGCAGGGACTTGCGGTCCGATACGGTGCAGTTACCGAACCAGGTGGTGATGCAGCTGCTCAGTATGCTCTCAATGGTTCCCCTGTAGAATGTAGTGAGGATGGGGGGTGGGAGATGTGCCTTCCTCAGCCTTCGTTGGAAGTAGAGATGCTGCTGGGCCTTCTTGGCGATGGTGCTGGTGTTGAGAGAGCAGGTGAGATCCTCTGTCAGGTGAACTCCAAGGAACTTGGTGTTCTTGACGATCTCCATAGCGGAGCCTTCGATGTTCAGTGGAGAGTGATCAAGCCTTGTCCTCCTGAAGCCAACAACCATCTCTTTGGTCTTGTCTAAGTTCAGAGACAGGTTATTGGTTCTGCACAAGTCCATAAGCTGTTGTACTTCTTCTCTGTACGCTGTCTCGTTGTTCTTGCTGATGAGACCCATCGTGTCGTCTGCGAACTTGATTATGTGGTTCGAGCTGTGCATTGCTGCGCAGTCATAAGTCAGCAGAGTGAACAGCAGTGGACTGAGCACGCAGCCCTGAGGGGCCCCCGTTCTCAGTGTGGTGGTGCTGGAGCTGTTTCGTCCAATCTGACTGTGGTCTCCCGGTCACAAAGTCCGAGATCCAGTTGCAGAGAGAGGTGTTGAGGCCCTGTGTTGAGGGATGATTATGTTGAATGCTGAGCTGAAGTCGATGAACAGCATTCGAACATAAGTGTCTTTAGTTTCTAGGTGGGTGAGTGCCAGGTGGTGGGTGGTGGATATGGTGTCATCTATTGAGCGGTTTGGCTGGTATGCAAACTGCAGTGGATCCAGTGTAGGTTACAGCTGGGTCTTGATGTGCCTCATGACAAGCCTCTCGAAGCACTTCATGATAACGGGAGTCAGTGCAACGGGGCGGTAGTCATTGAGGCAGGACACTGGAGACTTCTTCGGCACGGGGATGATGGTTGTAGCCTTGAGACACGTCAGGACGATGGCATAGCTCAGGGAGGTGTTGAAGATGTCGGTGAAGACATCTGTCAGCTGGTCCACACATTCCCTGAGCACTCTGTCAGGAATGTTGTCTGGTCCAACAGCTTTTCGAGGGTTAACTCTGCGTAACTCATGTCAGCTGCTGTGAAGCACAAAAAAATAGGCCTTTCCCAGGGTATAAGGCCTATCCCAGGGACATGGGCTTCCTGAACAGGAGGTGGCACATACTGTAGATGTGGGGTTGAGAGGCCAGCCTTGTGACCTGAAGGTCCCTGGTTTGATTCCCAATCCCACCAAGTACTACAGCTGAAGTGCCCTTAAGCAAGTCTATTTAACCTCTAATGTATTTCTTTGCATGTTTACAGAAGTTTAGTTTAAAACATATGGTGTATAAGTTTAACAGTTAATTATATTAAGTGTATTCTTCATGCTGATTCCAGGAGTTAATCTTTCAGCACTTTAAATATAAAGAAGTCTGGATTGGTCTGACTGACGTAGATCAGGAGGGACAATTTAAATGGATAGACGATTCAGCACTATCCACTTCGTAAGTAACCACCAGATGAGTAAAGAAATCTTTATAAAAAGGGGGTTTATGGTCTTTTATACTGTGGTCTGATATTTGGCCACTAGATGTCAGTGTTTGAATGTTAGAGAAGTTGGAAACCAGTCACTCTGGGTCAGTGTTCACTTTATAAAGCGGACTAGATGACGTGGTGGAAGATCAGATTATTAACGATTTAGCTTTCAATAAAGGCATTTCTGAATCAGAGCTTGTTTTTTATTATAGTGTGTTTGTAAGTGTTTTATTAAAGCAATAAGACACTAGAGGTTGTGTATTATTGGGAATAAATCACGTAAAGAGGTGGAGCTGTACTCCACTACACTCCGGGACTAATAACACCTCTATATGGGCTTTATTCAGATTAAGCCACGCCCTCTTATACCTTATAGTTTTATTAAACTGCTGAATATAAGTTTATGTGCACCGCACAACAATGTCGGCTCTTTTGCAATTAAATTTCCCGGGGGGCACCCACACGGACACGGGAAGAACATGAAATCTCCACCCAGATTAGGATTCGAACCAGGAATTCCTAGTGCTGAGAGGAGAAGGTGCTAAAACTCTAAGCCACGATGCCACCCATTCTGCCTATTCCTCTGCTACAAACAAGGTGTGTTCCTCATGCCGATCCAGGAGAGAACGTTTAGGGCGCTGGGCAGATACACCCAGGACAGGGGGGCAATCTAAAAATAACGAATGATTGTACACTCAATTTTTTTTAGCGCCAGCCGCCACTGCCCACAATATATTATATACATATACTCGTGTTAAGAATGTGTATGTATAATTAGCCATGTGATAATTGTTTAATGTGTTTCAGGTTCTGGAGTGATCGACAACCCAATGATTATAATAAAAATGAGGCCTGTGTTTATACTTCTAACTACTACAAAGCAGAATCTAGCTGGAATGATTATCCCTGTAACCACCCTCTGTATGGAATTTGTGAGATGTTTATCTGAACTGAACATAAGAACAGAATTTTTCATAATGATTTCTTTGTATTAAACATTTTTATTCTTAAAGCATTTATTCCACTGTTGTGTTGTGGGAGTGTGATTGATGATAGTGTGCTTTATTTACCTTAGAGCAGGGGTTCTCAATGGGTTCCCGACCGGAACCCACATGTTCTCATGTTCATTAAGTCGTGATCCACATTTATAGAACACAAACCAAACACATTTACTTTCAAAAGATGTTGCTGAACTTATGCTGCGCTGCTTATGGCTGTATAACAGTATGTTATGTATATGTGTGTGTGGAGGGGGGGGGATGATTTTCTCAATAAATTGTCTTCTACTTTTATGGAATAATTATATCAGGTTCTTTCATCCAAAATAAAAACACCACAAAACATTTTAGGGACATTAAAGTAACGCTATTTGGTTCTGTGTATGTTTGTGAGCCAGACAAACGGAATCACATTTAGAGTTGCCACCTTTTAATAATGAAAATAAGACACGCCCACGTCATTTTGTCAAACTTGTGCAATTCAGATGTTTGTCTACATTACACTGTATCCATCTGAACACATGACTGCGCTAATTATTAAGCACAGACTACCATAGTTATATATACAGTATTAAAGATTTATTTTTATCACCTATAGCTGCTCACATTCTCACATGCAGATTCACCCTCTTTGTCATTTCAGGTTCTGAGATAAAAATAAAACAAACATGAAAAAATAGCCAGGGGAGTGTATATTTTTGAGCTCAACTGTCTAAGATTCTTACACACAAATACTACACAACAACTCGCAGAATAAAATCAAAGTGCTCATTAGCTTTACTCCTGGTTCACCAAACGAAATGTAGAAAACCAACCCAGCCATCTTGAAAAAAGATCACAGATATAATACACTATTAAATGGACAGCCGGTACTTCAAAGCAAGTAACAAATTCCTGCAGATAAATGAGCACTCGGAGTCATTCCCAGTCGGTCATGTTCCACGGTGACAAAAGCAAACCAGGGTTTCGAGAAAAGACAAAATAATTAAATAAAACACACAACAGGCAAAACAGCAACGGTCATCAACAAGTCACTAGTTCCGAGTGCCGCGTTTGTAAAAAAAAAAATAAATTGAAAAAATAAAAATTGGAGCAGCGAATTTCAGCAATCAAATGCCGCTTCCTCCATCCAGCAGCAAAGTTAGGCAACGTTATTGACGGCTTCTGATTGGCTCAATTCGAGCACGTGACCTCCACCTGTCCGCAGGTCTTCATTGTGTTCAGGTGAACACTCGAGTGTGTTCAGTGTTGGATTGGTGATGGAGTGTTCTGGGTGCATCTGCCCAGCGCCCCAAACGTTCTCCCCTGGATGGGCATGAGGAACCCGAGTAGGGGATGAAGCAGCCGATAATGAATGAATGAATGTTTACAGAACATTTTAAATCAATATGGAATAAATCTGGAGAAGAACCCATCTGCACTCCACACATGCAGCACCTGCTGGTTTTGATGGTTCACTTATTAAAGGGCTTTTTCTTTGTTATTTTCGATGTTCGATGTTTTTGATTCTTATTAAGCACATTTCTGCGATTAATACAGCCCGAACAGCTTAACATACAAACTCCGTTCGAACACTGTTACATAGGTAATGATTACATAGGAACCTGTGCTATATACTTTTGGAGCTTGTGACATTTATAGCTTTTAATAAACTTAAGTATATATATTTTTTTTGTAGCTGTAAATCGGTTTATTACCAAATTATGTGTTAAATGAATTACTATTGTAAAAACATTATAAATCTTTATTATTAAGAATATTGCTTTATTTAATCATAATCAGTTTTAATTTTGCCAAGTATGTTACACACACGGGCATTGTTGCCGTGTCCGGGTGGGTTTCCTCCGGGTTCTCCGGTTTCCTCCCACAGTCCAAAAACATGGATCAAGGTCAATTGAATTCTCCAAATTGCCCCATATAGAGTGTGTGTGTGTGAGTGAGTGTGTGTACAGTAATAGATTGCCCCCCTGTTCTGGGTGTATCTGCCTAGCGCCCAAAATGTTCTCCTCTGGATAGGCATGGAGAACCGCCACCCCCCCCCCCGACCCTAATAGAGGATAAAGTAGGAACATGATGGATGGATGAATGGATACACGCCCCTTTTTGCTCAACACAGGCTCTGAATCCTCACTTCAAATATCACATCACTAGTTGCACCACTGTATATATTGTACATGGCTGTTGTAAATATTGTAAATAAAGGTGAAGGTAAAAAGGAAAATTCTGTTTCCAACGTCTCAGAACCGCTCGCCCTACACTACCCATAGAGTGTGTTACACCGGCATACACACTCCATCACCGTGTGAAATTAATAAAGGAAACTGAACTCGCATGGTGACTGATCACATGATAAAATAGAATGTGGCTCTCAGACGAGCAATAAACAGAACCCAGTGTATATAATGATGATCCACACAACCAGTGTTCCATGGTTCTGTGATTCACTTCTGTGATTCAGCATTATTTAGGTTTAGAACAAGTTGCAGCTGCTATGAGACCATGCACTATATAAATACAGTGATTAATTAAAGTCAAAATAAAGAATAAAGCGCTATATAAACTAATAAACCTGAAAGATGAATATGTAAGTAGGGTTACCTGTGTGTTGAGGCTGTAGGTTTTCATTGGTGTTTGCACCCCTGGCCTTTGTGTCAGAGTCGTCAACTGTACAAATCTCAATACTCTCATAAATATCAACCACCTTCTCGATTCTCTTGTCTGTCAGATCCAATAAGCTATTAAGTTCAAGTTCAAGTTAAGTTCAAGTTATTTATTTCTATAGCGCTTTTTACAACAGTACATTGTCAAAAAGCAGCTTTACAGAATGAAAAGCCTTTAAACCCTCAAAGAGCAAGCCAAAGAGACAGTGGCAAGAAAAAACTCCCTGTTATGTTGTTATTTAAGGAAGAAACCTTGGGAGGACCAAGATTCAATGGGGGACTCATCCTCCTTGAGCGTCCAGGCAGCACCAACAGTGTAGAACAGCCTTGTACATATATTTAACAAATGGAAAAACTAAAAACTGGAAAACTATATGTGAGTCCATTAAGGGCATCCTGCAGGACAGCCAGTCCAATTAATATTCAGGTTCCATCCAGTATTCGTCAGCAGAGCCATGGATGAAGATCTGACTCCACCTCCAGGAAGCCGGTCACACTCAAAAGAAACAGACAAGAAAAGATTATAGTACAAATTCTGCGTTCCAGACATCGTAAAACAAAACTCACTCTGCTGATCTGTCGCTTTGCAGCAGCTCACAGTCAATACACTGGTTTAACAGAATCAACCTTCTTTTTTTTGTGTGTGTGTTTTGCGATCGTACAAACTGAAATTAAAATGAATTGATTTTACATTGAGTCATTTACAAAACATGCCTTATGACTTTTCTTAGGACAAAATAGTAAAAATAACGTGTTACTTCTGTTTTCTAGTCTGTTAGTGCGGCGACAGTCTAAGGTGCCGTCCACTCCATGAGTGTCTCAATGCAGCTGTGAAGTCCAAGACGTTTGTTACTCTCATTTCTGTTCTGTAGGGGGCGCACGCTCTCAGAGGGAAACCACTATGCACTGAACCTGCAGTATAAGCAGCGCCACCTTCTGTTTAGTTTGTTTGTATTGGCAGGCACTATGTGCGCTATGTGAGTTTGATGATTTTATGATGTTTATTTGAGAAAATGACAAACAGAGCTGATGTCTGGTGAGGACATATGTCTGGTGAGCAGACATATGTGTGAGGACAGGAAGTGACACCGTAGGAGGCTGAATGTGCATGTGAGAAGCAGTGTTGCCAACGTAGCGACTTTGTGGTTATATTTAGTGACTTTTCAGAGCCTCTAGAGACTTTTTTTTTATTTTTTAAAGTGACCAGCGACAAATCTAGCGACCTGTTTGTGGTGTTGTTGGAGACTTTTGGAGATGAACAGATGCTCTTCAGTTACCGTCCCACAACACTCACAGTTACACCAACACCGCTTCACGCCCACACTGCAAATCAACTGTGCATGCGCAGAGCCACTGCAGACTGACCACAGACAAAGTCAGAACAGAACAAAAGAAAATAAAGTCAGGGGGAGTGTATGTTTTTAAAAAGCCCTGAACATGTACTGATCTAATGATATCATGTGTATTTGTGGACATACCCTCAGAGTAACAGACAGCACTTCCTTTTTCAACGTCTCGATTCTGTTAAACCAGTGTATTGACTGTGAGCTGCTGCAGAGAGACAGATCAGCAGAGTGAGTTTTGTTTTACGATGTCTGGAACGCAGAATTTGTACTATGAGAGCTTATTGGATCTGACGGACAAGAGAATTGAGAAGGTGGTTGATATTTATGAGAGTATTGAGATTTGTACAGCTGACGACTCTGACACAAAGGCCAGGGGTGCAAACACCAATGAAAACCTACAGCCTCAACACACAGGTAACCCTACTTACATATTCATCTTTCAGGTTTATTAGTTTATATAGCGCTTTATTCTTTATTTAGACTTTAATTAAACACTGTATTTCTATAGAGCATGGTCTCAAAGCAACTGCACCGTGTACTAAAACTAAATAATGCTGAATCACAGAACTGAATCACAGAACCATGGAACACTGATTGTGTGGATCATCATTATATACATTGGATTCTGTTTATTGCTCGTCTGAGAGCCACATTCTATTTTATCATGTGATCAGTCACCATGCGAGTTCAGTTTCCTTTATTAATTTCACACATATACACACATGCATATCAAATACACACACACACACACACACACACACATATACACACATGCACATCAATACAGACACACACACATACACACATGCACATTAACACACACACACACACACACACATATATATATACATATACACATCAATACACACACATATACATCAATATACACGCACATATACACACATGCACATCAATACAGACACACACAAATACACACATGCACATCAATACAGACACACATATGTACACACATGCACATCAATACAGAAACACACATGAACACACGCACATCAATACAGACACACACATATATACACACATGCACTTCAATACAAACACACATATACACACATGTACATCAATACAAACTCACATATACACACATGTACATCAATACAAACACACATATACACACATGTACATCAATACAGACACATAGACACACATGCACATCAATACAGACACACACATATACACACATGCACATCAATACAGACACACACATATACACACATGCACATCAATACAGACACACACATATACACACATGCACATCAATACAGACACACACATACACACATGTAGTGCTATGACTGTGCATTTTCTTCTAGGAGCTGATTGGTTCAGATGTTCCAGACTGATCACAGGGTGTCTGGTGTTGCTGTCCATTCTTCCACTGGTGTTCGTTATACTTCTGTTAATTAAAAACACCTCCATGGCAACTGAAATCAACCAATTAAAGACCAATTACAATAACCTGAGTACTGAAATCATCCAATTACAGACCAGATACAACAACCTGAGTACTGACAACATCCAATTACAGACCAATTACAATAACCTGAATACTGAAATCATCCAATTACAGGAGAAGAAAGAATTAAAGAGGCTGATACCTAAACTGGGTATGTGATTCTTGTCTTTCATACAGATGTCAATATGAATGATAGTTTTGTTAAAAATAAAAGAGACATGAATTCAGTTTAGTTTTCATGATTGTAACAAGTAAAACAATTTCAAATGTTTTTCTATAATACATTTAAGACAATACTTGCAGTGTACAGGGAAGTATGTGTGGGTGGTTTAGGATATGTATAAGGACAGTGTGACAGTGATGAGATGTACAGAAGGTTAAATGTATGAAATGATGGAGAATGTGGTAGAGAGGTGAAGAAGAGAGTGTGAGCAAGGTGGTGTAGAGATGCAGGAGTGATCTGTGATAGACGAGTATGAGACGAGTAAGACGTGCGATGTTCTACCACCTGGAGAAAGTAGCTCTGACCAAAAGACAGGAGAGGAAGCTGGAAGTAGCAGAGATAAAGATCATGTGATTGTCTTTGGGAGTGATGAAGATGAAGATTATGTCCTCAGAATACAGAGACAATGATTTTCTTTTTCCTCATGAAGGTAATCTGAAATCAGGATCAACATATTTTAATAATAATATTTACTGGATCACTGATGAACCGCAAAGCTGGAGTGAAAGCAGAGAGACCTGCAAAAAGAACAAAGCTGATCTGGTGATTATCAACAGCAGAGAGGAACAGGTGAGGGACTCAGGGTCACTGTGGGTATAAGGCTAATCCCAGGGACATGGGCTTCCAGAACAGGAAGTGACACATTCTGTAGACGTGTGGTTGAGGAACCGGCCTTGTGAACTGAAGTTCCTCGGTTTGATTCCCAATCCCACCAAGTACTACAGTTGAAGTGCCCTTAAACAAGTCTATTTAAGCTCTATTGTATTTCTTTACATGTATACAGAAGTTTAGTTTAAATCATATTGTGTATAAGTTTAACAGTTAATTATATTAAGTGTATTCTTCATGCTGCTTCCAGGAGTTCATCAATCAGCACTTTAAATCTGAACAAGTCTGGATTGGTCTGACTGACGTAGATCAGGAGGGACAATTTAAATGGATAGACGGTTCAGCACTAACCACTTCGTAAATAACCACCAGATGAGTAAAGAAAACTTTATAAAACGGGTATTTATGGTCTTTTATGAACTGTGTTCTTAAATTCGGCCACTAGATGGAAGTGTTTGAATGTTAGAGAAAGTGGAAACCAATCACTCTGGGTCAGTGTTCACTTTATAAACCGGACTAGATTATGTCCCATGCCCATCCAGGGAAGAGAACGTTTCGGGCGCTGGGCAAATACACCCAGGACAGGGGGGTAATCAATCAATGAACACACTCACTCACACACACACTCTATATGGGGCAATTTGGAGAATTCAAATGACCTTGATAAATGCTTTTTGAACTGTGGGAGGAAAACAGAGAACCCAGAGGAAACCCACGCGGGCACGGGGAGAACATGCAAACACCACCTCATGCCCATCCAGGGAAGAGAAAGTTTCGGGCGCTAGGCAGATACACCCAGGACAGGGGGGCAATCTATTATTGGGCACACTCTCACTCAGACACACAGACAGACTCTATGGGGCAATTTAGAGCATTCAATTTACCTTGAATCCATGTTTTTGGTCTGTGGGAGGAAACCAGAGAACTGGGTAGAGTTTTGATGTTTTGGGCCCATCGCCCAAAACGTTCTCCCCTGGATGGGTATGGGGAACTCCCCCCTCCCCCTGTGACCCTAGTAGAGGATTAAGAAGAAGATAATGAATGATTGTACACTCAATTTTTTTAGCACCAGCTGCCACTGCCCGCTATAGATTATATACATATACTGTTGTTATGACTGTGTATGTATAATTAGCCATGTGATAATTGTTTAATGTGTTTCAGGTTCTGGAATGATGGAGAACCCAATGATTATAAAGAAAATGAGGACTGTGTTATTACTAATAACTTCTACAAAGCAGAATCCAGCTGGAATGATATTCCATGTTTCTACTCTCAGTATGGAATTTGTGAGATTTTTATCTGAACTGAACATAAGAACAGAACTTTTCATAATGATTTCTTTGTATTAAACATTTTTATTCTTAAAGCATTTATTCCACTGTTGTGTTGTGGGAGTGTGATTGATGATAGTGTGCTTTATTTACTTTAGAGCAGGGGTTCTCAACGGGTTCCCACCCGGAACCCTCATGTTCTCATGTTCATTAAGTCGTGATCCACATTTATAGAACACAAACCAAACACATTTACTTTTAAAAGATGTTGCTGAACTTATGCTGCGCTGCTTATGGCTTTATAACAGTATGTTATGTATAAATGTGTGTGTGTGGGGGGCTGATTTTCTCAATAAATTGTCTTCTACTTTTATGGAATAGTTGTATCAGGTTCTTTCATCCAAAATAAAAACACCACAAAACATTTTAGGGACATTAAAGTAACGCTATTTGGTTCTGTGGATGTTTGGATGATTGTGAGCCGGACAAACGGGATCAAATTTAGTGTTGCCACCTTTTAATAATGAAAATAAGACACGCGCACCACGGCTCCTCCGGGCCCTGACCCTCACGGGCCCGACTCCTATGGGACGGGGCAACCTCAGCGATGATGTGTTTGATTCTGTGCCGTGTTTTTAGTTAAAGGGCTGATCAAGGAATCAATGAGTCAAAATTAAAGCTTCAAAGGGTTTATTCTCTTATAAAGAGCAGAGAATTAAATCTGTATGTAAATATGTTTGTGTGGAGTGTGCAACAATGAACTTTAAAAAAAATAAACTAATTAAATCAAGAACTTTAATTTAGCTTTAAGTGCATAACTGCTGTGATAACTTAGAGCAGGGCTCTGTGTGATTTAGGAAGGCAGGTCATAAAACAGTTAAACCACGATAATAATTAAATTAATTTAATGATCCCTGAACACTGTATCTGTTAGGTTTGGGAGTGCTACACCACTCCCCACTGGGTTTTCCCTTTTGATTTTGCTATTTGGGGTTTCCGCAGGTAGGGCCCATCACCGAGGTCGGGGATTGGGTCCTACCCAGTCACATGCTGCCTGCTGACGATACTTAATGAGCACATGCTCCCTGGGTCAGCAGGCCAGCATTGCTTCTGTTTCCACTGTTATTACTGTTGCTATTGTTAGAATTCGTGCTACGTTTGTATCGGTTTTGTTTGTGTTTGTGTTCTTTTTGTTTGTGTTTGTGTTTCTTTTGTTTTTGTTTGTGTTCTTTATGTTTAATTTCCCGTCACATTACGCCCGTGCTTTGGGTTTTTCGTTCTCGCCTTTATTTTATTGAAAACCTTCCTGTTGCTTACCTGGTCGCCTGGCTCGCTCATTCGCTCTACGAACACCTCGCCCTACGTAGCAAAGCGCAGCACCTCCGATGATCAAACGGCGCTCTATCTGACAGAATGCTGGCTTCCAAACCTCCTAGCGAAGTCCAGGATTCCACGTCTGGGTAAGCGCTCCTCTTTTGTTTCCCGCTGCCGTGTATTCCGTTAATTCCGGTTAGCTCCGGCAGTCGGGCGGTTTAGCCGCTTCTCCGGCTGCAGCGTCTCGCTGCATTACCTCGGCGTTAGCTCCGCCATTAGCCGCTTCTCCCACTGCAGCGGCCCGCTGCGTTACCTCGGCGCGCCGCCAGCGAGCCGCCACATGCTGTGAGCAATCCACCCTGCAAGCCGTTCCGTGCCGCCAGCGAGCCTTCGCGTGCCGTCAGCGAGCCTCCACGCGCCGTCAATAGTCCACTCTACGCCGCTCACGAATCTCTCCACAAGCTGCTGCGCGCCATCAGCGAGCCGCTCAGCGTCGCCAGCGAGCCGCTGTGCGCCACCAGCGAGCCGCTCCACGCCACCGGCTCTCAGCTGCGCACCGCCCGCAAGCCGCTCTGCGAGCCTCATCTCTCGATGCCGCCAGCGAGCCGCCCCTTGATCCGTGCCGTTGCGCCAGTGATCCGCACCGCGCCGCCTGCACGCCTGGCAGGTTTCGGGTTATCAATCCGGGCTGTGTCGGTCGCGTCCCGTTCCGAGCCGTCCGTGATCCACCCACCCACCCAGGGGAGAACGCCAATCTATCACTGGGTACACAATCACACACACACACGGACTATGTGGGGCAATTTAGAGCATACAATGTACCTTAAATCCATGTTTTTGGACTGGGGGAGGAAACCCGAGAACTTTTCATGTTTTCATGTTCTTCCCATGTCTGCGTGGGTTTCCTCTGGGTTCTCCGGTTTCCTCCCACAGTACAATGGATGACAAAAAAGTAAAAAAAATGGATTCAAGGTAAATTGAATGCTCCAAATTTCCCCATATAGTGTGTGTGTGTGTTCAGTGATAGATTGGCGTTCTGTCCTGGGTGTATCTGTCCAGCACCCGAAACCTGTGTCTCCCCTTAATGGACATGGAGACCCCATGCAAACTTGCTCTAGGATTAATTGGAAGAGAATGAATGAATGGATGAATGAATTAATGAATGAATGAATGAATGAATAATGTGATGTTCACAGTGGGGGTGTGACCCCTCTTGCCAAATGATTTGTTGGAATGGTTTGTAAGATGGTGGATGTGATGTGTCTGAAGGTGTGTAGTTCCTCACTTGCTGAGGTATAACACCTGCTGCTATAAACAGTAAAATACTATATTAAACGTCTACTTTACAGTTTAGTGGACAGTTTCAGGTGCACCTTCGGTGGTCGCTGCCCTATGTCCTGTCCTCTCATATGCATGTGCGTGCAAAACACCCTCTTTTTCATTTCTGAGATCCAAAACACACAAAAAAAGCCAGGGGAGTGTTCATTTTTAAAAAGCACTGTACTGATACATATACATGTACTGATCTAATGATGTCATGTGCATTTGCATACCCTCAGTGAGCATTTCCTGTAACATCTCACGAAGGTTGATTCTGTTAAAGCAGTGTATTGACTGTGAGCTGCTGCAGAGCGACAGATCAGCAGAGTGAGTTTTGTTTTACGATGTCTGGAACGCTGAAAGTTTATTATAATGATGCTTTGGATCTGACAGACAAGAGAATCGAGAAGGTGGTTGATATTTATGAGAGTATTGAGATTTGTACAGCTGACGACTCTGACACAAAGGCCAGGGGTGCAAACACCAATGAAAACCTACAGCCTCAACACACAGGTAACCCTACTTACATATTCATCTTTCAGGTTTATTAGTTTATATAGCGCTTTATTCTTTATTTAGACCATGGGTGTCAAACTCGCGGCCCAAGGGTCATATTCAGCCCTGTAATACAATTCTATTTTACATTGATGTATTATTATTATTGTTATTAATGACTCGGCGATATGTTTTTTTTTTTTTTTTGGAGCGTGCTCATATTTTAAATTTGTTTGATTTTGAACATTTTTATGGAGAGTAGAAATATTTAAAGATATTTAAAGGTTTCTTTTTTTTTAAACGGTGGCACGGTTTAGTGGTTAGCACGTTCGCCTCTCAGCACTTCCCGTCTCCACGTGTGTTTCCTCCAGGTTCTCCAGATTCCTCCCACACTCCAAAAACATGGATTTAAGGTGAATCGGCTGCTCTAAATCGTCCCTATAGCCTGTGTGTCCCCAGACCCGGTAGAGGGTGAGGGCTGTGTCAGGAAGGGCATCCGGATTAAAACAGTGGGCCAAAGTCTAGAAGTTCATCGCTGTGGGGACCCCCGAATAAAAAGAGTAAAAACGCAGAAAGAAGAAGAAGAAGAAGAATACGTTTATGTTTCTAAAATGGCCTGAGAGCAAAAAAAAAAGTTCTTTTTACTTTTGTGGAAAAGCACTTATTTTCTTTATTTAAATAAGTCTTTATTTAAATAAGTCTTTATTTAGTTTTTTTCATGTTTTTGGCAATATTTGTATAGAGAGCAAATGAAGTTCTCTAAAGTTGAAGTTGATTTATGGTGGATAAAGATTCCTGTCTGTTTTTATTCCTGTTCATGATCAGAAAACATTTTCTTTCAGTGTGTTCAATGATGTTCTCCCCGTGTCTGTGTGGGTTTCCTCCGGGTTCTCTGGTTTCCTCCCACAGTCCAAAAACATGGATCAAGTTAATTGAGTTCTCCAAATTGCCTCATATAGAGTGTGTTTATTTGTGTGTGTCTGTGTGAGTGAGTGTGTACCCAGCGATAGATTGGCGACCTGTCCTGGGTGTATCTGCCCAGCGCCCGAAACATTCTCCCCTGGATGGGCATGGGGAACCCCCCCGCGACCCTAATAGAGGATAAAGCGGAAGATAATGAATGAATGAATCAATGTATTCAATGAATGTTTATTCTGTTCGGTCCGCGACCCAAAATGAGTTTTTTGAGTTCAGGTGCAATTGAGTTTAACACCCTTGCTTTAGACTTTAATTAAACACTGTATTTCTATAGAGCATGGTCTCAAAGCAGCTGCACCGTGTTCTAAACCTAAATAATGCTGAATCACAGAACTGAATCACAGAACCATGGAACACTGGTTGTGTGGATCATCATTATATACATTGGGTTCTGTTTATTGCTCGTCTGAGAGCCACATTCTATTTTAACATGTGATCAGTCACCATGCGAGTTTAGTTTCATTTATTTATTCCTTTCCTTAGAATGTGTGTGTGTGTGTGTGTGTGTGTGTGTTTGTGTGTGTGTGTGTGTGTGTGTGTGAGAGAGAGGCTCAGGAATCGCACCTCCAACCACAGTTCTGTTTGTGTGTAGCTTCATCTGGTCTGTGTGGATGTATTTAGGTTGCTAATTGGTTGATCATTGTTTGTTTGGTGTCCTTGTTGTCAGGGTGTACTTGTGACTTCCTAAGAGCACAATACACACATCATCTGTTTAAAAAAATTAAAATGAAAACACACACCTACAGGATAAGGCTGCTTTAGTATGGAGTGATGTCACTGTCAAAAAGGTTTCTTAGTTTATATAGCGCTTTATTCTTTATTTATACTTTAATTAATCACAGTATTTCTATAGAGCATGGTCTCAAAGCACCGTGTTCTAAACCTAAATAAAGCTGAATCACAGAACTGAATCACAGAACCATGGAACACTGGTTGTGTGGATCATCATTATATACAGGAGTTCGTGTAGGAAGGAACTGCTGTAACTTTGAATTACCTGTTGTACATCGTAGATCTGCGCGTCGGCACTCCTAGAGTCACGGTAATACCCATATTTTATCCTAATCGTTGTTAAATTGAATAGTCTGTTTGAGCGTTCTTGTTCCTAGATATTAAAACTACTGTCGGTTAGTTAGGATATAACTGTATCTAGAATAACTGGTTTCAGTTCTAGTTTCGATCTATTACCTATTTGCACCTTGCTTTGAACGTGGGATTGTTACGGAGGGGGCGTGACCTAGTTTCATCTGGGCTATCTAAGAATCGTGGATACGCTGACGCGACAGCGGAAGCGACAGCCCCTCGTGTTCAGCCCCTCATGTGAAGACCTATTCGTGTAAAGACCTGCGAGTCTACCTGCGCGAGTCCATCGAGCAAGGACAACGACAAGGCAACTAAGGACATCTATAAGTAGTCAATCCATTTCTTATCCATTCACACCCTTCTCATCAGCATGTGTTTTCAGTTCATCCCTGTTATTTCCTCCTCTCACAGACGCTCCTTTCCTCAGAGGAGAAGGTGCACTCTTGCACACCTGCGAACTCTGCAGCAGGTGAATACAAGCGAGCCCTTCACCTTCTCTGCAGGACTATGGAATTGTCAGTCAGCCACCAAGAAATCTGATTTCATTCCTGCTTTTGCGGCTCATGCTGGTCTTCAGGTTTTAGCCCTCACTGAGACGTGGATTCGTCCAGAGACACCAGTTGCCCTTTCAACTAATTTCCACTTCTCTCACTCTCCTCGTATTGGCAAAAGAGGAGGTGGCACAGGTTTGCTTATAACCCACAAATGGAAATTCTCTCCTCTTACGCTTTTATCAAACACTGTCTCACTCGAATTCCATGCACTGACAATCACTGAACCGGTTAAATTTCATTTTCTTGTCATCTATCGTCCCCCAGGTCAACTAGATAACTTCGTCGAGGAATTTGATATGTTATTATCATCTCTCCCAGGTGATGGTTGTCCTCTTGTTGTCCTCGGCGATTTCAACATTCACTTAGACCGACCGTACGCCGCTGAGTTCCTCGATCTCATCTCCAGCCTGGACCTCCATCTACTCCGCACCTCAGCTACCCACTGGGCTGGCAACCAGCTCGACCTCATCATGACACGCGACCTCATCATCATGTCTCTCTTCTGACATACACATCACTCCACTTCATGAATCAGACCACTTCTTCATACAGTTCTCTGTCTCTCTTCCACCTTCTCCCGTGATCATCAGTAAAACATCTCAGGTACGTCACAATCTTAGTGCTCTCTCTAACACACTCTTTGCCGACTTGGTTACAGATGCCCTTCCTAGCATCAGTAACTTCTTAACCCTTGACACTAACACTGCATCAAGCACATTCTGCTCCACCTTGGCTTCATGTCTTGATCAGGTCTGTCCAAAATCCACCAGGAAAACACATAGTTCTCCGTCGGAGACGCTTCGGAAGCAACGTACTTCTCTTCGTTCTGCCGAAAGAAAATGGCGTAAGTCTGGTCTGTCTTCAGACTTAGAAACATACCAGTCCTCACTTGCCACTTTCTCCAAGGATGTAACTGCTGCAAAATCCTTGTTCTTTCAGTCCAAGGTAACATGCATCTCAGATGCCCGCATCTTATTCAGTACTTTCAACTCCCTACTAACTCCTCCCTCTCCCCCTCCTAACACTTCTCTGTCAGCTGATGTCTTTGCAACTTTTTTCACAGAAAAAATTGAGGGCATCAGCAAACTCTTTCATACTCACCATTTCCACAACACTACATCTCACACATCCAGCCATCCAACCCTCTCCTCCTTCTCCCCTGTCACAGAATCTGACATCTGCAAAATTCTTCTTACCAGTAACCCAACTACTTGCCCCCTTGATTCCATCCCATCCCACCTTCTTCAATCCATTGCCTCCTCCATCACACCAGCTCTCACACACATCATTAACTCCTCTATTACGTCAGGGACTTTTCCAAATTGTTTTAAACAGGCCATAGTCAAACCCCTACTCAAAAAACCTACGCTCAACCCAAATTTGGTCGAGAGCTACAGACCTGTTTCTCTTTTACCTTTCCTGTCTAAAACACTTGAACGAGCGGTATCCACACAGGTCTCCAAATTTCTTAATCAGAATAATCTCCTTGATCCCAATCAATCCGGTTTTAGATGTGGTCACTCCACGGAGACAGCATTGCTCTCTGTGATTGACTCACTTAAATCTGCCAAAGCCAAATCTCAATCCTCTTTCCTCATTTTGTTAGACCTTTCTGCAGCTTTTGATACAGTAAATCATCAGATTCTACTGTCCACTCTAGCTGAATTAGGCTTTTCTTGCACGACACTTGAATGGTTTCGATCCTATCTCACAGGAAGGACCTTCAAAGTGTCATGGAATGGGGAGATCTCTAACTCTCACCAAGTACGCACTGGTGTGCCTCAGGGCTCTGTACTTGGTCCTCTCCTCTTCTCACTTTACATAACATCACTGAGCACAGTCATCCAGGCGCATGGTTTCTCTTACCACTGCTATGCTGATGACACTCAACTTCATCTGTCTTTTGCCCCTGATGACACCACCATCTCAAATCGGGTATCTTCGTGCCTCTCCGACATATCTGTCTGGATGAAGGCCCGTCATCTCAAATTAAACTTAGAAAAAACAGAGCTTCTCATTATCCCAGCTAAACCCTCAATCCATCACAACCTGACCTTCCAAATTGATGGCTCCACAATCTCCCCAACCGATTCGGTCCGGAACCTTGGGTTCACAATAGACTCCCACCTTAAACTCTCTGTTCATATTATCAAAACCGCCCGTTCTTGTAGATTCCTTCTTTACAACATAAGGAAGATCAGACCCTTTTTGACTGAACATGCTACCCAACTGCTTGTTCAAGCCCTAGTCTTATCCTGGCTTGATTATTGTAATGCGCTATAAATAACTTGCTGGTATCCCAGCTTCCACAATCTGACCTCTTCAACTAATTCAAAACTCTGCAGTCCGACTCGTGTTTAACCAGCCCAAGCGAACTCATGTCACTCCATTACTCACTTCCCTCCATTGGCTTCCTGTAGCTGCTCGCATTCAGTACAAGTCAATGACTCTGGCATACAGAACCATTTCTGGATCTTCCCCCTCCTACCTTCACTCTATCTTTTCAAAATACACTCCGACTCGTTCACTTCGCTTCAGTGATGATTGCCGCCTGGCGATTCCACCTCACCGAGGAGCTAATTCTCACTCTGTGGCGTTCACCACTGCAAAATGGTGGAACGATCTTCCCAACTCTGTCCGTAAGGCATAATCACTAAACAGTTTTAATAAACTACTTAAGACACATCTCTTTAAGAAATACCTATTATAAAAAAATAAAATAAAATAAAATAAAAAAAAGGGGGGGTGGGGGCGCAGCTTCAAATAACAATCAGGCTTGATGAATTTACAGTATAGTTGGTTTTCTCCATGGCTTCTGACTTGTGGTGTTCTCATTTGTAAGTCGCTTTGGATAAAAGCGTCTGCTAAATGACTAAATGTAAATGTAAATGTAAATATACATTGGGTTCTGTTTATTGCTCGTCTGAGAGCCACATTCTATATTAACATGTGATCAGTTACCAAGGTCGCTGAATGCAGGGCAAGATGAGCCCAGAGCGAAATATAGAAATATATAATAAACCACACGATACACCCGACGTGGCATATGAGCATCAGCACACCTGCGTGTACGCCTTGTACTGCTCAGTACAATGCTGACCTGCTGACTACTGGCGGGCGTGCTAGAAATGTAGTCAGCAGGTCGCACGTGATCAGGTAGGACCCAATCCCAGCTCAAGGGAGTGGGCCCTACCTACAGAAGCCCGAACTAGCCAAAACACAGCACACGGGAGACGGGGGAGGGGCCCAACCCTCCCAACCCTCCCAACCTGACATATCGCCCCCCCAAAACAACCGGGGGGCAAAGGCCCCCGGGGACGTGAAACAGGAAACAAAAGGGGCTCGAGGGTAGCGTGGAGACCCCTAGAGTGTGCGGGGGCGCCGTGACTAAGGGTGCGGCGGCACCGTGCCCCCGTGTGAGGGTGTGGACGTCGTGCCTTCTTCTGAGCCCGGGGAGCACGTGACCCCTTGAGAATGTGGGGGCGTCGTGACCCAAGAAGGGCGCGAGGGCCATGTGCCCCCATGAGGCTGTGGAGCCGAAGTAACCCCTCGTGGAAGCGAGGGGGAAGTGGTCCCTGTGTGTGGTGGTGCCGTGCCTTCATGTGGGCACGAGGTGTGACAGGACCCCTTAAGTATGCGGGTACGCCGTGATCTTTGGTGCGTGCGTTGGGGGCATGACCCCAGGTGAGCGCGAGGGGGGTACACACATACACACATGCACATTAATACACACATATACACACATGCACACCAATAGGCATACACATGTATGCACATCAATACACACACATATACACACATGCACATCAATACAGACACACACATATACACACATGCACATCAATACAGACACACACATATACACACATGCACATCAATACAGACACACACATATACACACATGCACATCAATATAGACACACACATATACACACATGCACATCAATACACACACACACACACACATATACACACATGCACATCAATACACACACACATGTATTGCTATGACTGTGCATTTTCCTCTAGGAGCTGATTGGTTCAGATGTTCCAGACTGATCACAGGGTGTCTGGTGTTGTGTCCATTCTTCTGCTGGTGTTCGTTATACTGCTGTTAATTAACAACACCTCCATGACAACGGAAAACAACCAATTAAAGACCGGTTACAACAACCTGAGTACTTAAAACATCCAATTACAGGAGAAGAACAATGAATTAAAGAGGCTGATACCTAAACTGGGTATGTGATTCTTGTCTTTAATTCAGATGTCAATGTCATGACATGAATGATAGTTATTTTAATAAGTTTTGTTTAAAATAAAAGGG
The DNA here is from genome assembly GCA_019802505.1 of Corydoras sp. C115. Classification (NCBI taxonomy): domain Eukaryota; kingdom Metazoa; phylum Chordata; class Actinopteri; order Siluriformes; family Callichthyidae; genus Corydoras; species Corydoras sp. C115. Next base: position 228,271 of record JAFMOC010000418.1, on the reverse strand, counting down.
ACATGAATTCAGTTTAGTTTTCATGATTGTATGTTATCAATTTCACTTGTTTCTTTTTTATAATACATTTAAGAAATTACTTGCAGTATACAGGTAAGTATGTGTGGGTGGTTTAGGATATGTATAAGGACAGTGCGACAGTGATGAGATGTACAGTAGGTGTTACGCTCCGGCCATCTGGTACAAGAGGTAGTAATTTGTAGGTTTTGAATTTTTGTGTGTGGTTGCTGAGTGCTACAGCTCTGGGTAGACAGCAGTTAATGTACCTGGTTGTGCTGGCTTTAATGGCCCTGAATCTTCTACCAAAGGGGAAGTGGTTGGAGGATGTGATGTCCAGGATGACAGGAGTCAGCAGGTCTTTTGTTAATGCATTTGTTTACATTGCTGTGTGAATTACAAGTGGGTGTGGCACAACTATAGATCATTTCTTGTTTGCACGGTCATGTACAGGCTTGTGAAATGAGTGAGGGAACTCCTTTAACAGGTGCATGGTTTTGCGTGCCGGGACGCACCCTCAGAGAAGCGAGATCAGTGGACGCATATCGTGACATGCATATTTGTGTCTTTCTGTTGGGTATCTACAGTGTTTATTGTCACTTTCCTTAAAATATTTTACTCCAGTCAGGCAGAGAATATTTTTTGGGCTTGGTGGGCTGGTACCAAAGGTTCATTCCTGGCTTCTCCATCATAGTGGCTCTCACGAACCTGACTAGGAATTCTGGAACTAGTCAGATTACCTGGGGTGCTAAACAGGAGAAAGCATTTTGTGACATTCAAGACATGTTATGTAAAGGACCTGTCCTGCAGAGCCCAGACTTCAGCAGAACCTTTGGGGTACACACTGATGCCTCGAGTGTTGGTCTTGGGGACGTTGTGTTTCAAAGAGAGAGGAGTTGGTTACAGCTTGTGGAGAGGCTACACTAAAACAGTGTTACAATTGTATGGTTCTAGATAATATATGCCTAAACAGGAGGACTGAGAGGTCAAGAGGTCAATGGATGTGTGATGAGGTTGCTGTGGGTATGAGGTTGGAATGACTTTTTACTGAATGTTATCAGAATACAGAGACATAATGATTTTCTTTTTCCTCATGTCGTGAACTGATGTAAGGAGCAAAGTATTTTAATAATAATATTTACTGGATCACTGATAAAAATAAAAGCTGGAGTGAAAGCAGAGAGACCTGCAAAGAGAACAAAGCTGATATGGTGATTATCAACAGCAGAGAGGAACAGGTGAGGGACTCAGGGTCACCGTGGGTATACATGGGCTTCCTGAACAGGAAGTGGCACATTCTGTAGATGTGTGGTTGAGAGGCCAACTTTGTGACCTGATGGTTCCTGGTTTGATTCCCGGTCCCACCAAGTACTACAGCTGAAGTGCCCTTAAGCAAAGCACCTAACACCAATTTCTCCCCCAAACAGGGGTGCCCACCACTCCAAGCTCGTGGACTCACTTCACTCAGTGTGTGTGTGTGTCTGTGTGTGTGTGTGTGTGTGTTTCACTGCACGGATGGGTTAAATGTGGAGGACACACTCCTCTTGTAGGCAAAATAGATAAATGTCACGTTACATATTGTACAACGTAACAAACAATGCCTCCGATGGCACATGACCGTTGGTGGCACGAAAGCGTTTCTTTAGCGATCGCATAATGTGTCAGAGTGCTCCCCCTAGTGTTTCAGCACTGACGATCAGAGCTTAATTGCTAGAGAAAACAATAAAACACCTCTAGTGGATACATTACAATTCCATTAAGTTTCATTTTTATTTAAACACTGTTGTATTTCTTTGCATGTATACATAAGTTTAGTTTAAATCATATTGTGTATAAGTTTAGCAGTTAATTATATTAAGTTTATTCTTCATGCTGCTCGTAGGAGTTTATCAACCGGCACTTTAAATCTGAATCAGTCTGGATTGGTCTGACTGACGTAGATCAGGAGGGACAATTTAAATGGATAGACGGATCAGCACTAACCACGTCGTAAGTAAACACCAGATGAGTAAAGAAAACTTTATAAAACAGGTATTTATGGTCTTTTATAAACTGTGTTCTGTATTTTGACCACTAGATGGCAGTGTTTGAATGTTAGAGAGGCTTGAAACCAGTCACTCTGGGTCAGAGTTCACTTTATAAAGCGGACTAGATGACGTGGTGGAAGATCAGATTATTAACGATTTAGCTTTCAATAAAGGCATTTCTGAATTGAATCAGAGCTTGTTTTTTATTATAGTGTGTTTGTAAGTGTTTTATTAAAGCAATCAGACACTCGAGGTTGTGCTATTGGGAATAAATCACGTAAAAAGGTGGAACTGTACTCCACTACACGTCGGGTATAATAACACCTCTGTATGGGCTTTGTTCAGATTAAGCCACGCCCTCTCGTACCGTATTAGTTTTATTAAACTACTGAATATAAAGTTTATGTGCACCACACAGCAATGGCGGCTCTTTTGCAATTCAATTTACCGGCGGGAACCCACACGGACATGGGGAGAACATGCAAACTCCACCCAGATTGGGATTCAAACTGGGAATCCCTAGTGCTGAGAGGAGAACATGCTAAACCTCTAAGCCGCTGTGCCGCCCCTTCCGCCTATTCCTCTGATACAAACAAGGTGTGTTCCTAATGCCCATCCAGGGGAGAACGTTTCTGGCGCTGGGCAGATACACCCAGAACAGGGGGGGGCAATCTATCAATGGGCGCACATACACACACACTATGTGGGGCAATTTAGAGCATTCAATTTAACTTGAATCCATGTTTTTGGACTGTGGGAGGAAACCGGAGAACTGGGTGAAGTTTTGATGTTTTCTGCCGAACGCACAAAACGTTCTCCCCTTGATGGGTATGGGGAACCCCCCCTCCCCTTGTGACCCTAGTAGAGGATTAAGCTATTAAGTTAATTAGATAAATGAATGATTGTAACTGCTATATATTATATACATATACTCGTTATGACTGTGTATGTATAATTAGCCATGTGATAATTGTTCAATGTGTTTCAGGTTCTGGAGTGATGGAGAACCCAATGATTCTAATAAATATGAGGACTGTGTTGTTACTAATAACAACTACGAAGCAGAATCCAATTATTCCTGTAACAGCCTTCTGTATGGAATGTGTGAGATGTGAGATGTTTAACTGAACTGAACTTAAGAACAGAACTTTTCATAATGATTTCTTTGTAATCAACATTTTTCTTCTTAAAGCATTTATTCCACTGTTGCGTTGTGGGAGTGTGATTGATGATAGTGTGCTTTATTTACTTTAGAGCAGGGGTTCTCAACGGGTTCCCACCCGGAACCCACATGTTCTCATGTTCCTTAAGTCGTGATCCACATTTATAGAACACAAACCAAACACATTTACTTTTAAAGATGTTGCTGAACTTATGCTGTGCTGCTTATGGCTGTATAACAGTATGATATGTATATGTGTGTGTGTGGGGGGGGGCTGATTTTCTCAATAAATTGTCTTCTACTTTTATGGAATAGTTGTATCAGGTTCTTTCATCCAAAATAAAAGCACCACAAAACAATTTAGGGACATTAAAGAAACACTATTTGGTTCTGTGGATGTTTGTGAGCCGGACAAACAGGATCACATTTAGTGTTGCCACCTTTTAATAATGAAAATAAGACACGCCCACCATGGCTCGTCCGGGACCTGATCCCCACGGGCCCGACTCCTATGTGACGGGGCAACCTCAGTGATGATGTGTTTGATTCTGTGCCATGTTTTTAGTTAAAGGGCTGATCAAGAAATCAATGAGTCAAAATAAAAGCTTCAAATGTTTTATTCTCTTATAAAGTGCAGATAATTAAATCTGTATGTAAATATGTTTGTGTGGAGTGTGCAACAATGAACTCAAAAAAAAAAAACTAATTAAATCAAGAACTTTAAATTAGTTTAAGTGCATAACTGCTGTGATAACTTAGAGCAGGTCTCTGTGTTTTATGAAGGCAGGTCATCAAACAGTTAAACCACGATAATAATTAAATTAATGTAATGATCCCTGAACACTGTATCTGTTAGGTTTAGGAGTGCTAGACCACTCCCCCCTGGGTTTTCCCTTTTGATTTTGCTATTCGGGGTTTCCGTAGGTAGGGCCCATCACCGAGGTCGGGGATTGGGTCCTACCCAGTCACATTACTTCTGTTACCACTGTTGCTATTGTTAGAATTCAGTAGCGCTTCCTTTCGTTTTTGTTTGTGTTCTTTATGTTTAATTTCCCAGCACGTTCCACCCGTGCTTCGGGTTTTTTGTTCTCGCCTTTCTTTTATTAAAAAACCTTCCTGTTGCTTACCTGGTCGCCTGGCTCGCTCATTCGCTCCGCGAACACCTCACCCTACGTAGCAAAGCGCATGATCGGACGGTGCTCTATCTGACAGAATGCTGACAGAATCTGACAGCCGTGAGCAATCCGATTCACAACCTTCGTATCAGTAATCCGCTCTGCAAGCCGCTCCGTGTCGCCAGCGAGCGGCTTCGAGCCCCCCCACGCCATTCATGCCATTCGCAGCACTTGGGTCAGTAAACCGCCCTGTGAGCCCCCCCGCGCCGTTAGCGATCCGCTCCGCGCCGTTAGCGAGCTGCCCCGCGCCGTTAGCGAGCTGCCCCGCGCCGCGAGCAATCCACATCGAAACATTCACATCAGTAATCCGCCCTGCAAGCCGCTCGGCGGCGCCAGCGACCCGCCCCGCGCCGCCAGCGAGCCACCGCGCCGTCAGCGAATCAGTCCGTTCTACGCCGCCCGCGAATCTCTCCGCGACCCGCTCTGCGCCGTCAGCGAGCCGACCTCCGTAGCATTCACATCAGCATGCTCCCTGGGTCAGCAGGCCAGCATTACTTCTGTTACCACTGTTGCTATTGTTAGAATTCGTGCTACGTTTGTATCGGTAGCATCCTTTCATTTTTGTTTGTGTTCTTTAATTTCCCGGCATGTTCCGCCCGTGCTTTGGGTTTTTCGTTCTCGCCTTTCTTTTATTAAAAAAACCTTCCTGTTGCTTACCTGGTCGTCTGGCTCGCTCATTCGCTCCGCGAACACCTCACCCTACGTAGCAAAGCGCAGCGCCTCCGATGATCAAACAGCGGTCTATCTGAGAGTATCCCTCACAAATATAAACATTTTAACACAAAATACAAAGAGTTTGTTGTAAAATATATATATATATATACATATATATATATATATATATATATATATATATACATATATATATATATATATATATATATATATATATATATATATATATATATATATATATATATATATATATATATATATATATATATATATGTGGGTAAATCTACCCGCGCGTTCGTTTGAAAAGGAGGAGATCACACCAACAGTTCTGAGTGAAGAAATAACATTTATTAATACAACAGAAATCTGGGGAGAAGAGCGCAGTCAACAACCCGTGCACGATCTGCCTGTTCTCCGACCTCGCTTTTCTGACTCCATGTTCATATACTCTGCCTGCACAGGCCCCCACCTTTGCTGCTCTTCCATCTCAGATTGATCACCTGTGGGCCACCCCGCCCGAGCAGAAGTTCTGCTTAGTGTAACATAATGATGCTTCTTGTTATTAGAACGTTTGTAGTCAACCGACCCGTATAATACTACTCCCTGCCGGTGACTCCCTTCTGCACATCCTGACCTTGACACAGAGATACATTCTCACATGGGTCTGATTAGAGAACAATACTGCCGTATCTTATTAAAAGTATTAGAACTTAAGCAATATTAATTCCTAAAATAAATTAATAATGCTTTGATCTACATTTACTACTTGTAAATATTAAATGCGTAATAATGCTCATTATTTTTCCCCTTCAATCCCCCTTTTGACCTTTCCCAATGAAAGGTCAATTAAACATACATATTAAACATGTCACCCCCTTTTGGGTCCTCCTGATCCTCATCCTGTTCCTCTCCTTCCTTCTATATTGTCCCATTTTCCTGTGTTTTCCCCCTAAGCAGTTAAAGTTGATTATAGCCCTATATGTGTATGTGTAAAAGTGTGACGTCTTCTTTGATGTTCTGCGCTGGGAGCAAGGGGTAGACTACCCTCGTTGTGCTCCTGCCTCGGGGATTATTCTGCCCCTTTATTAGTTGAGGCCTGGGTCTCTGCCTCTTCCGTCTGTGTTTCGGCTGACCGACACTGTGTGAGATGGTACCACTGGTTTCCTTTGCTGCGCAATCTTACTGCGTGACTGGTTCTCTCTGTCACCAGGTAAGGACCCGTCCACCTTGGCTCTGACCACTTCCTTTTCAGGACTCTTAGGTACACCCACGGAGTTACGGGAACCTCAGCTGGGGTTTCTCGCTTCTGCCACATGCTTTCGCTGCACCTGTTCAGAAAAAACCTTACATACAGCTTTTAGTTCTTTTTATAAATATTGATCTCTCCCTGGAGGTGATAACTTAGAGCTATCAACGCCGTTGCAGGTCCTGGAAACATCATTCCCCTTGTTATTTCAAATGGACTCAGGCCTGTGCTTCAATTAATAGAGCATCTCATGCTCAGTAGGGCAATGGGCAAGTCATCCAGCCAATTCATGCCTGTGATGTGTCTAATCTTGGCCAATTTTTCTTTAGTACACAATTTTTCACCTCTTATGAGGTTACCGCTAATGGTCCTGACCATTTACAATTTATCTCTTTTCTTGTGGATCTTAATTCTCACCCAGCTCCTTGACATAATATGGCTCTATTCAGTTAAGTCTACGTTAGTCACTGTCCCCGTTTTTCCGGTGGCCACCTCTTCTGCTGCTTTACCTGTGAGGGGAGACTAATGTAAAGGTTGTTAGTGTTGTCATAAGTTTATATATATTATCTTTTGTCCCTCGGGGTCCAGGCATCCTCATACATGTAAGAAGTTCCTGTGTGATTCAATACGTTTAATTAGATCTTGCTAATATCCCTAAATTTGATGACTCATGTGCTTGTGTGATTTGTAAGTTGCATAGGTTTGTGGCTATTCTCAAAAGCTCATTGTTCTGTGTGTAATCTTTTCCTGTTCTATATGTGTCTGTATGCTCATGCTGAATCAGTTTCAGTGTTAACCGATTATCCCTTACTTAATCTCATTGCTCTAAAATAAGACCATAGTTTAGTTCACTTTAAAGTTCGCTACATACAGTATGTAATGTGACATGATTGATTTGAAAATTGACATAATTGCGATCTAAACATTTTCTTTTTTCTTTTTAAACATATCTCTGACCTCCCCCTTTTGAAACAATCCAGCGTTTTCAACGCTTTCAACGTTGTTTCAAAAACATTCAGATGGAATGTTTTCTCATAACCAGCTGTTGCTAAATTCGTGACCTGCCAAACTGCAATACTATGGAAAGATTAATAAATACAAAGTTATTATTTGAACTTGATCAAGCTGCTCTGTCAGCTCCATCCACTAGAACCTGCAAATTGACATGAGATTAGTAAAGTTAACCTTAATTTCCATTGAAATCACAAAACATATGTCTAATACACTTGTATTTCTCCTGTTAAATGTTAATTTTAATAATTCCGTACTCATTCAACGCACAACCTAGAAAAATGAAACCCAATTAATAAGGAACGATGCTGCAAAGACAGTTATAACATTAATCATTTATATTATATATGTCTCGGGAAAACGTTTTCTTATGCTCCTGTAGAGAAAATAAAACTTCATAATTTTGTCCTCATTAGCTAAAGTAAGTCAAATCTTTATGTCATTAATTAAAAATGGTACTCGGTCCATTTTATGTTTCGTGATTAAATATATATATATATATATTTTTTTTTTTTCTTTCATATTAAAAGAGGTGATATTTATTTAAGAAAGATAAAAACAAAGCGCAAGAAAATAAGAGAGCGTAAGTAAAATCCTACTCCACTCTCTGACTAGTTATCAGGGAGCTTCAATATTATGGAGACCTTCAGTTGCTTGTTTTAAAACAACAATCTCTGATAATAGTGCGGACGTGGGTCTCAGTTCTGTCAACATGGCCTTATTGCAACAGATAAATATAAGACAAAAGTTTCAGTGGAAGATTTACATTTGCACTGACCCTTCTAAATGTTAACTTATACATTCTTGACTTGATATAATCAGCATGATATCATAATACGCCATAATAACTGTAGAAGGTTATTCATAGTTATATTCAAACACAAATGGTTACACAGTAAATACACATTAAAATCATATTTTTCTTCACAATTCCCTATTTTGATTCATTTTAATCATTCAATAGTTCTAACCGATTAATTTCATCATTTTGGAGTGTTTCTTCTTTTAGGTACCGCTTGTTATACATTAATGAAATTTTTGTGACTTTGCTCTGCCAGATGGTCTAGGTTGGTGCTGCCACCAACATTTCAAAAGTCGATCTCTGTCCGACTGTCAACATCCTATCAGTCCCACGGCACATCCTCCGTCAGATATTAGTTCCGTCATAGTCAAACAGTCTGGTTTATTCAGTCAAATCTTAACAGGAAATCTCATTTTTAATTAGGAAAATAGTGCTATTTTCATTTAACGTTTTAAAATCTAATAGTTATATTTAAATGAGCTCAAGCTATTTTATTTTCCACTGCTAATTAATATCAATTTACTAACTTCTTCCACTTCAACAACCTTTAAACACTACACATCTCTGTTCTCATAACAGACAGACACATACCCACAGGCACCCTCTCCACACACACACACATACACACACACACACCGTGTTAACCAGAAATAAGCACAGAGTGGAGAAAAAGCTTGTGAGGAATGTGTTTATTTTTCAACCTTAAATTACCTGTTTTATTTTAGAATTGTCAAACAAATACTAATATATATTATAGCCAAATGATTTAATTATTCATTATTTAACCTTTAACCCTATATAAATTATTTTAAAACCTAAATGACATTAGTTAATTTGTGTAACATATGACTTCAGTTCAGGTTCAGTCATGCTGTTTATTTAAACAGTTGCTCAGACAGACATACCGATGGACCGGTGAATTGGACAGCTCTCTGATCCTAAGATACTGTCCATATTAATTCCTAGCGTCGGCATCTCCCTGATCTGGGCAGGTCTGGGATCAACAGATCCTCACCCATCTTTGGCTGAGCATGCCCTCTCTTTTCGCTAGCAATTCTCACACAGTCTCCATCACGTCTTTTCAGAGCAGATTGATTCCAAACCCTGACCTGTTCAACATTATTGAACTCCGTAGATATGTTATGGAAGCAGTAAACATTTAGTATTTTACCAAATATTGTGTTACTTAACTTAATAATTTATCTTGTTATTTTACCCTCACTTACTACTACCATAAATTTTATTTATTTATTTAATAATTTACTCATTTGCTTTTGGTTATGCTAATTTATTATTCCTCTTTGGTTATTTTCACCTACAATGTAAGCTGAAAAAAGAGTTTAGAGTAGAAAACAATAGGGTTTTAGTTTTTCCACACATCTCATCATACACTCATACCTAAATCCCCTCAAACAACACAATATGCTAGACAACACAGACTAACTGTTGAGTTTAACAGCAGAGTGATGCTGCTAGCGATGTGTTAGGAAAGAGCTGACGACTTCTTTTCATGTTTGCTCATTTATTTCACAGAACAATATAACATGACCGTCTGCCAGTTGGGTTGTACGTAGACAAAAAAATATACATGTGAAGAACTCTCCTGCGTAAAAGTGTCCGACTACGGGAAGTCCATCGTGCCAAAAAAAAAATAGAACATGAGCACTTAGACATTAGTCATATGTTTTGTGTTCTTGCGCCCTCTACTGTCACTAAGAGAACATAACAGTATTTACAAGCCATGTAACCTGAGGACACATTTCTTCACACATTTTAACACCTCCACTTGTACTCAGGTTGGTAACAACAGTCAAACAAAAAGAAAATTAACAAATGTGTACCTTTAGCTTACACATATTAATCACCAAAAAGAAGACCTGCAAACTTTCTTAATTTGAACTTGGTTACAGGTTTCGTCATTACATCAGCGACCATCTCATCAGTAGCACAATACATTAAATTTACTTTACTTTCATTCACAGTAGACCTAATAAAGTGATACTTAATGTCGATGTGTTTACATCGCTTTCTGTTTACAGGGTTTCTGGCAAGAGCAATTGTTCCCTGATTGTCTTCATATATTACCGTTTGTGTGTATTTGTAACTATCCATATTTCCCAGTAATTGTTCTAGGTAAAGACACTCTTGAACAGTAGAAGCAAGTGCCATATACTCTGCTTCGCATGTGGAAAGTGCCACAGAAGGTTGCTTTTTCGTCTTCCATGAAACAAGTGCACTGTTTTTACTTAGACTTACACAGTATCCTGTTGTACTGCGGCGATCACTAGTATCAGCTGCCCAGTCTGCATCATTGTAGGCTTGTACACCAAGATTCTCAGTGTTATTTCTCCTAAAGGTTAAACCTTTGTCTGCTGTACCTTTAAGGTATCACAGGACATGCTTCACAGTGACCCATTGCTCCTCTGTAGGCTCAACTAGATATTGTGACAACCTGCTCACCACAAAACTCAGATCAGGCCTAGTGCAGGTTGTTAGGTATATCAGACTGCCCACGGCCTCTCTGTACATCCTGATGTCTGTCATTTTAACTGCATCATCACTGTATTCAAGCTTTTGCTCACAAGGAGTTTCTCTCACTCTACACTCTGACATGTTGAAACGCTGTAGAATTTTGTTAATGTACTTCTCTTGTGACATCTTGATACACCCATCAGAAAAATCAAAATTAATACCAAGAAAATGTTTGAGTTTCCCCAAATCCTTCATCTTGAATTGTTCTGCAAGCATCCATTTTACCTTTTTCAGTTTCTCTTCATCGCTTGAAGCAATGATTAAGTCATCAACCCATACAATTATGATCACTTTCCCTTCTTCTGACTCTTGGGAATATACACAGTGGTCAGTTTGGTTTTGTGTGAATCCACTTTCAGTTAAACAATCATGTAAAACCCTATTCCAATTTCGTCCAGACTGTTTGAGCCCATAAAGCGATTTTTCCAGCTTATAGACTATACCCTCTTTTTCTTGGTAACCCTCTGGCGGATTGATGTAGATTTCGTAGTCGATGGGGGCGTGTAAGAACGCAGTTTTCACGTCCATTTGGTGGACCAGTAAATTTTCCTGCACTGCCTTTTGTAGCACAACTCTTACGCTTGTTAAATCTGCAGTTGGTGAAAACGTTTCCCCATAATCTATTCCCATTTTCTGGATGTAGCCCTTGGCGACAAATCGAGCCTTGTATTGGTCATTCCCATCCACACCATACTTGATTGTATAAACCCACCTACCCCCCACTGGTTTCTTGCCCACGGGTAGTGTTGTCGGGGTAAAGGTTTTATTCTCATTTAGAGACTGGATTTCCTCATCCATTGCTTTTCTCCATTCTTTTGAATTGTCTGAGTGCATTGCTTCCTCATAATTCTGTGGAATACCACAAACTGCTCTGCAGCAGTAGTCTACCGTGACATGCATTCCGTCACTATCATTGTCTTTGGTTACGTAGTCACCTAGGTAATTTGGTGCCCTCTTTTCTCTAATTGGATACCGCCTACTCTCAGGATCAACGTTTGTAATGGTCTCAATTTCATTTTGTTCAGTAGACTCATTTGCTGCTTTTGGACTATCACAACATGGAATTTTATTGGGCTCATTTGGCTCTGGAGCCTTTTCTGCACTCTTGTTGACCCCCTGTGTCCCACTAGTCCTGACTCTTAGTCCCACACTGTCATCATTTAGATCTGGTTCACATGTCTGAGTTTGTTTTTCCGCAGCTGTTTTGTGCACAAATTTCACCAGCCTGTGTTTTTGCACTTTGTTCGTATCTGGGTGATACACCAAATACGCTGGGCTGTTCTTGTCGTACCCTACAAAACGCCCCTGTTCGCATCTGGAGTCAAGTTTTCCCTTTTGCTGTTTGTAAGTGTAGCAAACAGACCCGAATCTTTGCATTCTGGACACATTGGGCCTTTTGTTTGTCAACATCTCATAAGGAGTCAGCCCTGTGCGCTTATTGAAGCATCTGTTGCGTACCATTGCTGCCGTTTGTATTGCATAGTGCCATAGGTGTTTTGGTAACTCGCATTCAATTAGCATGCACCTGCCCATCTCGAAAAGAGTACGCCACCCACGTTCAGCAGTCCCATTTTGGTGCGAGGAGTACGGAGCTGTCGTTTCATGCCTAATTTTGTTTTTCCTTAGCAGCGTCTGGAAATCACCACATGTGAACTCAGTTCCATTATCGGATCTGATGCACTTCACTTTCCCATAAGGGGATACATCTGCAAGGAACTTCTCAGTTGCCTGCAGTGCGTCACTCTTTTTCTTTAGGAAGTATACAAACACTGCATTGGAGTAATCATCAGTGAAAGATTGTACATATTTGTACCCTTCTAGTGACTTTGTGGCTACTGGACCTGCAAGGTCTGTGTGTACCATCTCTAAGGGAATCTTTGCTCTGGCATCAGGTTTCCTATTTCTGGTTTGTGTAAACTTCCCCTGAATGCACACCTCACATTCTTGTTCAGGCCTACTCATTTTCCCTTTAATCTGCATACCATCAACTACATCATGTAACCTAAGCACATCTTCATAGTTGCAATGGCCTAATATCTCATGCCATGCTTGGATATCGTGGGTTGCATTACACTTATCATCATTAGACTCACTTTCAGTGTGTAGGTAGTACAACCTGCCATATACATGAATGTCAAACCTGCTACCATCTCTGGCTATCAGGACGTCTTTGCCTTCTTTGAAGACGACTTTGGACCCATTTGTGGTTGCTGCCTTCACTGAGAAAATGTTCTGTGGGTACGACGGTATATACAGAGTGTCTCTCAGTTTCGCTTTGCACCACCGTCCACTGCTGTTGATGAGGGTAACCACTGCGGTGCCTCTCCGCTGAGCGATGCCGCTGCATCTGGTGCCATCAGCCAACTCGACGCTGTGGGTCTCCGGCCTGAAAGTGCTGTCGAAACTGGTGAACAAGGTGATGTCGTTGATGACGTGGGATGTGGCTCCGGTGTCCACCATCAGGCCCCTCTCTTGCACGGTGTGCGCAGGCTTCCGCTGGACACTGGCCCCTCCGTCTGCCATCTTAAACGCGAAGTCCATGACCTCAACATTTTCCGAAACTTTGCTCATGCCGTCTCTTTTGTCTTTGTCTTTTCGCCTGCATGTCGCGTCCCTGTGCGTGTCATTCTTGCAAACACTACACCAGGTCTTCTGTCGACACACTCTCGCTCGATGCCCTTTTCTGCCACACTTGAAGCACACAATCTCGCTGTCGTTCAGTTCACCTGCGCTAGCCTTGGGAGGTCGCCGTCCGATTCTCCCCTGGGTTTTCATCACGCTGTCTTTGGACTCGGTTGTTCTGATGTTCTCAGTCTCTTCGAAACTCCGCAGTTTGGTCTTAAAGTCTGCAAACGTGATGTTCTCGTACGTGTGCGCCACATGAATTGCGAATGGCTTAAAGCTCTCTGGCAATCCCTTCAACACCATAGCCACTAGTAAACCGTCCCCCAGCGTTTCTCCCGCGCTTCTCAGGGCAGTTATGGCAGTCTCTGCTCTAATGATATAGTCCATCACATTTTCATCGTTGGACTTCTGCAGTGAGGTCAGCGTGGTGTACAAGTTAATTATTCGAGGTTTTCCCGTCCCTGCATAATACTCTCTCAGAATCTTTAATGCTTTTCTGCCATCATTTTGTGCATCTCTCATTACCAGAGACAGACTCTTGTCATCTAGTAGTAAAATTAACTCTGCATATGCGTCGGCGCTTTTCTCAGGATCTGCTTCTATTTCAGCTTCTGACTGTGGCTGTTTTAAGACAGTGTCTTTCAGCCCTAACAAGTGGAAATGTCCCAACAATTTAGTTTCCCAAACTTCATACTTAGTCTCATCTCCGTCGAAAAACAGTCGGTGTATCCTGCTGCTACTTGTCTTTCGTTGCTCCGCCATGTTAGCCTACTTTCGTCGATTAACTTTTCTTTCAAACAACTCCTGGGCCCATAACCTGTTGAGTTTAACAGCAGAGTGATGCTGCTAGCGATGTGTTAGGAAAGAGCTGACGACTTCTTTTCATGTTTGCTCATTTATTTCACAGAACAATATAACATGACCGTCTGCCAGTTGGGCTGTACGTAGACAAAAAAATATACATGTGAAGAACTCTCCTGCGTAAAAGTGTCCGACTACGGGAAGTCCATCGTGCCAAAAAAAAAAATAGAACATGAGCACTTAGACATTAGTCATATGTTTTGTGTTCTTGCGCCCTCTACTGTCACTAAGAGAACATAACAGTATTTACAAGCCATGTAACCTGAGGACACATTTCTTCACACATTTTAACACTAACAAACTAACATACACAGTGGTACCACACACAAATCCAACACTAAGAGTTACCTAACTATATTGTACTTTAATATTCCAGCACAATTTAGTTTTATTCAGTGTACACTAACTTATTAATACTGAAGTTTTATATTAATTTATAGTTCATACTCTTACTTATTACTAATTTTAATCATAGATAATCTATTTTATCTATTTAAGTCTTATGACCAAATCTATTGCTGAGCAGTTTTCATATTCTTATCATCATCATCAGACTATGTTGATCAATATAATTACACCATATATATTTATATAACATTATATAACAGCAATTTAAACATGAACAGTCACACACTTCGTGCTTCGTTAACACCACCAGGTATCCGCACTTCAATTCTACTTCTCAACTCCACGTGCTTCGTTAACACTGCCAGGTATCCGCACTTCAATTCTACTTCTCAACTCCACGTGCTTCGTTAACACTGCCAGGTATCCGCACTTCAATTCTACTTCTCAACTCCACGTGCTTTGTTAACACCGCCAGGTATCCGCACGGAGGATTTTCAAATCAGCTCTCCCCTGGAGACGCTGCTTCTCCACGTGCTTCCGCACGGAGGCTTCTCAAATCAGCTCTCCCATCGAGACGCTGCTTCTCCACGTGCTTCGTTAACACCGCCAGGTATCCGCACGGAGGCTTCTCAAATCAGCTCTCCCATCGAGACGCTGCTTCTCCACGTGCTTCGTTAACACCGCCAGGTATCCACACGGAGGATTTTCGAATCAGCTCTCACCTGGAGACGCTGCTTCTCCACGTGCTTCGTTAACACCGCCAGGTATCCGCACGGAGGCTTCTCAACAATTTAATGTTAGTTCCTCACGCAACTGTTCGCAGAGACTTTCACCCTTCACTCCTGAGTCACCTTTTAGCATATTCAATATGCAGAATTTAGGTAATAGGTTTCTGCTTACCTTTTAAGTTGGCGCCGTGTGACTGATGAGGATTCAGGCCCGTCTCAAAGATCTCTCCACGTGTCTTTATCATCCCCCTTTCAACGTCGGGGTCGCCAAATGTGGGTAAATCTACCCGCGCGTTCGTTTGAAAAGGAGGAGATCACACCAACAGTTCTGAGTGAAGAAATAACATTTATTAATACAACAGAATTCTGGGAAGAAGAGCGCAGTCAACAACCCGTGCACGATCTGCCTGTTCTCCGACCTCGCTTTTCTGACTCCATGTTCATATACTCTGCCTGCACAGGCACCTTTGCTGCTCTTCCATCCCAGATTGATCACCTGTGGGCCACCCCGCCCGAGCAGAAGTTATTCTGCTTAGTGTAACATAATGATGCTTCTTGTTATCAGAACGTTTGTAGTCAACCGACCCGTATAATACTATTCCCTGCCAGTGACTCCCTTCTGCACATCCTGACCTTGACACAGAGATACATTCTCACATGGGTCTGATTAGAGAACAATACTGCCGTATCTTATTAAAAGTATAAGAACTTAAGCAATATTAATTCCTAAAATAAATTAATAATGCTTTGATCTACATTTACTACTTGTAAATATTAAATGCGTAATAATGCTCATTATTTTTTCCCTTCAAAATATATATATATATATATATATATATATATATATATATATATATATATATAAATATATGTCAATTAGTGTAAATAGTTCTATAAATGTTCAAATATAATCTTTATATCTATATATTTATTTGCCAAATGCCCGACGATTCCATATTTTAGGAGACAGATGGCGACCCAGATCACAGTCTAATAAATGTTAAATGAAGCAGAGCAGCTATGAGAACGTACAGAACATTATCTCGTTAATTTAGTCTAAATTAAAGTGTATTCCTCTGAACACAAGACTGAGTTAATTATTAGACACAGAGTGGAAATATCAGACGCCATACTTATATGTCCAGTTTTAAAAGCTTCAACATGAAACCACAGAACTTTATTCATCACCTTCATTCTTCATTCTCACTTCTCACATGCACATTCAGCCTCCTGCGGTGTCACTTCCTGTCCTCACACATATGTCTGCTTTTCTGATGAACCAGACTTCAGCTCATATACCGGGTCACATGACCTGTCAGTTCATCTACAACTTTCCTGAAAGGCTCAGAGGTGGCTACACCAACAGAACTGTTCTCTGTTCCAGTACCCTGCAAGATCTGCCCCTTTTAGTTCTGCTGCCCTAGTCCGTGATGCTGGAGTCACATGACACACTGTGTCAATCAAACTCTGCTTATTAATTAATGACGGTGCTTTATGAACTTGTGATGATGACCTTGATCAGGTCATCATCTCCTTTTCCTTTTGGACAATTAATAATACATACCGCTATTCGGAAGTGGCTTTACTGTCAGATGATGCACACACCTGAAGAAAGTGCTTTGTTAAGTTAGCAGTTATTAAACTGTTAAAAAACAGAGATCGGATTAAAGGCTGTTAAAGTGGTAGTGATTGGCAGGGGCGTAGTTAGTCCTGGGACTATAGCTATAGCCCTGGGTATTTTGTTAGTTGCCCCGGATCAAATGAGAGCAGCTTTCTCTGCAGCCTCTCCTCCAGCAGCGGGACTGAACAATGGAGTCACCATCAGCTGTTTGTGCTTCCAAATGTGTGTGTGTGTGTGTGTGTGTGTGTGTGAGGGAGACAGATTTTTTTCGCCAGAATCGGGATTAAAGTTACCGTAATAACTGTATGTTGGCTGTAAAGGGCAGCTTCTCAGTTTTCAAAAACCATCAGAATTTTACTGAAGGCGCAAACTGTCACAGTTACGGTAATTAAATCAAAACCTCATTAAAACTGTCTCATCTGCAACGGACTCCTAAACAGATTCAGGCTTTTCGGCCGAAGCTCAGGTTCCTTTATTCAAAAGTTTTCAGCCAAAACCTTCATTTATTAGAACTGAATGTGCTCTGCACTGCTGACAGACATATTTCATGTTATTTAATTTTATCCAACATAACTAATAAATGATCAAACAAAATGAATATAACAACAGTATGAAAAATGGATAAATAAACTCATGAAAGGGCACTTTTTAAAGAGGACAGAGGGGGAAAAAGGGATCTTGGCTAAAGCCCCTGATGTTTCTAAACCCTAAAAACGCCCCTGGTGATTGGTATATCTGTTAGTAAGGGGTGACTGCAGATAAATAGAAAATGCTATAAAGGGAAATCATTTGCCACCGAAACGGGTTCCCATCTGGTACATGGAATGGTCCATGTAGGTGCGCCCCGCACCTCTGCGTTTATAGGTGCGTACCGACTTCAGTGTGGACCGAGGTGAAGGAGGGAGGAGCTATTGAGCTTATCTGAAGATGTATAAGTAATTAGACAGTCAGAAGCTGTGCATACCGCCAGCACTAAGAGTTGGACTCTGCGGGGCTAATGCAGATTAGTGATTGGTGTATGGATTACAGTGACAATGATGTCTGCTTTCTCTTTATTGAGTTTATTGAGCAGCGCTACTGTTTGGAAGAGCATTAGGAGTTTGAAATACCAAACAAATTAAGGAAATACGCAGCATTTATTTGCCAAATGCCAGACGATTCCGTATTTTACAAGACCGGTGGCGACCCAGATCAGAGTTTAATAAATGTTAAACGAACCAGAGCAGCTATAAGAACGTACAGAATATTATCTCGTTAATCTAGACTAAATTAAAGCGTATTCCTCTGAACACAAGACTTGGTTAATTATTAACCGCAGAGGGAGGGGAGAAGATGGCGGCTAGTGAGTAGGACGTGTAGTGTATGGTCTCCGATACTTTTTTGTCTAATTTTTCATCTGTATTATTACTCCTGTCTGACTAAAGTGCTTGGAATTTCCTTTTTTAATTTAACAATGGCTTCCAAGTCAACAAAACAAGGAAAAAAGGAAGCTCCGAAGCCTGAGTCGCCAGGTGGCCCGGGCAAACAGGTAGACATCGTACTACTTACCATGTTATTTGAAGAGCACCGGAATGCAATACATATGCATCCTATGCAATACACAGGATGGGTCTTGCTGCTTTGAAAGCGAAGATCGATAAATTAACGTAGACCCAACGAGGCGGATTCGCTACTCGGAGTGACGAGCGCAGACGTATGTACAATCGACAATGGGTTTATTCTTCCAACAGTAAACGTGGTACAGACAAACGAACAACGCAGGATGGATAAACACAGGGCGAGCGGTGATGACGTAGGCGGGAAGGCGTACAAACGATCCGGGAGACGGTAGTGGGGTGCACTCGACGTAGTGAAGACAGCGGGGCGAACTGCACACACAAAACAGAGACAGCAAACGGGCGAGGCAACAGAGAATCACAAAGGGCTGGTAGTGTCTAGGCTAGGCAAGGGCGTGGCACAAGACAAACTGGCGGTGGGGGTAGGGCGTGCAGGGTATATATAACCAACCATGATAAATCCCAGGTGTGCGTGATTAAGGGGGGCGTGAACACAGAACCGACCCACACCACGTGACCAAAACAAACCGACCCAAACCACGTGATCAAAACAACCATGACATTACCCCCCCCTCAACGGGTGCCTCCCGGCGCCCTAAATGGCTTGTCCGGGAAGTGACGGTGGAATGCGGCGATGAGGGACGGGTCCAGGATGGCCGCCCGGGGAACCCAGGATCGCTCTTCCGGGCCGTACCCCTTCCAGTCCACCAGGAACTGGATTCCCCGGCCACGGCGTCGGGAGTCCAGCAGGCGGTGGACGGTATAGGCAGGTTGTCCATCAATCAGGCGGGGGGCTGGGGCTTGGCGGGGTGGGGGGTTGAGCGGGGAGTGTACAACGGGCTTGATCAGGGAGACATGGAAGGTGGGGTGGACACGCATGGACCGGGGGAGGTGGAGGCGGACTGCTGCAGGGCCGATGATGCGGGTGATGGGGAAGGGGCCGATGAAACGTGGGCTCAGTTTGCGCGACTTTGTCTTCAGGGGAATGTTCTTGGTAGAAAGCCAGACGAGTTGCCCCACTCTGTAACTGGGGGCCAGGCGGCGTCTACGGTTGGCGGTGGCGACGGACATGGCCTGGGCTTGGCGGAACGCTAGCAGGGTGTTCTTCCAAGTCCGGCGGCAACGGCGGATGTGCTGGCTTACCGAAGGTACGGAGATTTCCAGCGCCTGATGAGATCCTCGCTGCGCGCTCCTCCTGGGTGACATGCCCAGCGGGACTCGTGGCCCCACTTGAGCACTGCGGCGTGGGCGGCAGCAGGCACGAAGGTCCGATTGGGTGGCCCCATTCCAGGATCCGGGTCCTTAGCCAGCTCCCGTTCCACGATTCGACGTACCTCCCAGGAGACGCCTGCAACGATAAGACTGGGAGGGAGAATAGTGTCAGTCTTACACTTCTCTTCCTCATCCGAGAAGAGGCGGGACAGGGCGTCGGGCTTAGCGTTCCGTGTGCCGGGGCGATAAGACGGTGAAATTGAACCGACCAATGAACAGGGCCCACCGAGCCTGACGGGAGTTCAGACGTTTAGCCGACTGGATGTAGGCCAAGTTCTTATGGTCGGTCCAAACCACAAATGGCTGAGCTGCCCCCTCCAGCCAGTGGCGCCACTCCTCCAACGCGAGCTTGACCGCCAGCAGCTCGCGGTTCCCGACATCATAGTTTCTCTCCGCCGCCAATAACTTTCTGGAAAAGAAGGCACAAGGATGAAAACGGCCCTCTGATTTCTGTGAGAGGACGGCTCCTACTCCTGCTCCCGATGCATCGACCTCTACAATGAATTGTTTGGTGGGGTCGGGTTGAACCAGGATGGGAGCGGAAGTGAAGCGGGTCTTGAGCACGTCCATGGCATCCTGAGCCTTCTGGGTCCAGCAAAACCTCACCTTCGTGGATGTGAGGGCGGAGAGAGGTGCGGTGATGCTGCTACAGTCTTTGATGAAGCGCCGGTAAAAATTGGCGAACCCCAGGAATCGCTGAAGTTCGGTTCTGGTAGTGGGAGCCAGCCAGTCGATGATGGCCCTGATCTTCTCCGGATCAGGTCGCACCGCCCCAGGGGACAGGATGAACCCCAGGAAGGAGACCGACCTCTGGTGGAAGCAGCACTTCTCCGCTTTAACAAACAGGCGGTTTTGCAGGAGACGACTTAGCACCATACGTACGTGTCGGGTGTGCTCGCTGGGTGTCTTGGAGAAGATGAGGATGTCATCCAGGTAGACGAACGCAAATCTATCCAGGAAGTCCAGCAACACATCGTTCACCAAGGACAGCTTGGTGAAATTGGCCGCTCCCTGCAAAGACTTAAATACGGATGATGTTAATGGCAGAGGGTATTTGTAGGGGACTGTGATGGCATTTAGTCCCCTGTAGTCGATGCAGGGACGTAGGGAGCCGTCCTTCTTGGAGACGAAGAAGAACCCGGCCCCTACGGGGGAGGTAGAGGGCTGGATGAGTCCGGTGGCGAGACACTCCGACACGTACTTCTCCATAGCCTCTCTCTCAGGACGTGACAGTGGGTAGATCCGGCTTGAAGGAAGGGGGGGCCCCAGGCAGGAGGTCGATAGCGCAGTCGTACGTCCTGTGAGGTGGGAGCTGGCAGGCCTTGTCCTTGCTGAAGACCTCCCCAAGGTCATGATACTCCTTGGGCACCAAGGAGAGGTCTACAGGGTCAGGGTGGTTTGGTGGTGGAGTGTTGCTGAGAGGAGCGGCGGCGAGCAGGCAGGAAGAGTGGCAATCTGTTCCCCAGGTCAGAATGCGGCCGCGGGCCCAGTCTATATGGGGGTTGTGCTTCCGGAGCCAGGGGTATCCCAGGATGACGGGGGCCTCGGGAGACTGGAATACCGAGAAGCAGATTCTCTCCTGATGATTGCCCTCTAGTGTTAGCCGCGTGGGTGAAGTGCGGTGGGTGATCGGAGACAGCCGTCTACCATCCAGCGCCAAGGGGTGGAGAGGATGCGCTAGGGGAGAGACAATAAGACCGTTACGATTAGCAAAACCTACGTCTATCAGATTCTCCTCTGCCCCAGAATCTAATAGAACGTATACAGTCACCTGTCTCTCCCGGATGGTGAGCACCGCGGGGAGGCTGAGTCGCTGAGTTTGGGGGTTTAGTGTGGGACTCGACAGAACTCCAAGTCCTACTGCCGAGTCAGGTCTTTTGGGCGAACCGGGCAGTCTCGTAGCTGGTGGCTTCCTCCACCACAATAGAAGCACAGCCCCTGGTCTTTACGGTGGCTACGGACTTCTGGGGCCAGCGTGGTGCGTCCATAGGGAAACACGTGGGACGGATGCTGAAGTACAGCTGGCATTGGAAGAGGAATCCACGACAACGTTGAAGATCCCCCCCATAGGGTTCCGGGAGAACGGCAGTCCCGTCGGAACGTGAAGCAACCGCGGGAGGCGGGTTAGGTACCTAGCTCAACGGTGAGGTCACTGGTGCGGAAGCTGCGGGCAGCGCGGCGAGCGCAGACTGCAGCTGTAGGGATAGCTGGCTCACCAGATCAGCCAATCCCTCCTGGCGACTGTACAGCATATCGAGCCGTGGGTCATGCTGTTGTCCGGCTGGTGGTGGTTGTGCCGGCTCCGCTTCGGCAGCGCGTCGCTCCGAAGAATCCATATGGCCAGTTTGTAATGTTACGGTCCGTAGACCCAACGAGGCGGATTCGCTACTCGGAGTGACGAGCGCAGACGTATGTACAATCGACAATGGGTTTATTCCAACAGTAAACGTGGTACAGACAAACGAACAACGCAGGATGGATAAACACAGGGCGAGCGGTGATGACGTAGGCGGGAAGGCGTACAAACGATCCGGGAGACGGTAGTGGGGTGCACTCGACGTAGTGAAGACAGCGGGGCGAACTGCACACACAAAACAGAGATAGCAAACGGGCGAGGCAACAGAGAATCACAAAGGGCTGGTAGTGTCTAGGCTAGGCAAGGGCGTGGCACAAGACAAACTGGCGGTGGGGGTAGGGCGTGCAGGGTATATATAACCAACCGTGATAAATCCCAGGTGTGCGTGATTAAGGGGGGCGTGAACACAGAACCGACCCACACCACGTGACCAAAACAAACCGACCCAAACCACGTGATCAAAACAACCATGACACACGGTAGCTGACCACGGTCAGAAAATTACTGCGCTGGAAACCAACGCCAGTTCGCTGGACGAGCGCGTGTCGGCTCTCGAGGCGATACGCTCCGATCTTCAGGAGGCCAATGCTAAGTTACGCTCTAAAGCGATCGACCTGGAGTGGTTTCGGGAGTTCTGCAGGGTTTACCGATAACTATGGCCTGCTTATATGCCCCCACATGGGATGATGTAGACTTCTTTGAAAAATTCTTCCTGATTCTACCCAATTCCGACACTCACCGAGTTATAATCGGGGGGAACTTCAACCTGGTATAGGACCCATCTTTGGACCGATCCTCCTTTAAACAATATGCTTTATCCAAATCTGCTAACCGGATCTTGGAGCTTTCCCCAACTTTTCCCCAACTTGACCTTTCAGATCCTTGGAGAGTAAGACACCCCCTAAATAAGGCTTTTTCTTTTTTCTCAGGTGTCCATCGTACCTTCTCCAGGATTGATTTTTTTCTTATGGATAACACGCTGATTCCTGGGATTTCCTCAACCACCTATCACCCTATAATTATTTATGATCATGCCCCTATATCTATTGATCTAACCATGCCCACTAAGAGAACTGACCCAAGACATTGTAAATTTAGCTCCTATATGCTGTCAGATAATAGTTTTAAAATAAATGTATATTTTTCCCTTAATGATTCCCCTAAGATTGGGATTCACTCCCTTTGGGAGGCCTTTAAAGCATATTTCTGAGGTCAAATTATAGCTATATCTAGCTATAGAACCTCTGGCTATATGGCTACGCCAACATCAGGGTTTTGAAGGTATGTCACATTACAACACTATTCATAAGATCTCCTTATATGCTGATGACCTTCTCTTATATGTTTCAAACCCAGTTTCTTCCCTTCCCGATATTTTAGAAATCCTTCAAAAATTTAGTAAAATATCTGGCTACATACTAAACCTTCAAAAGAGTGAACTTTTCCCAATTAATGGACCTGCCCTTTCCCTCCCTCTGTCTTCCTTTCCTTTCCGAGTTGCACATAGGAATTTTAAATATCTAGGGGTTACATTCACCCGCAACTACCGACAATTATTTGAGGAAAATTTTGCTCCACTGCTTGATCGGGTTTCGTCAGATTTAAACTGGTGGGCATCTCTTCCCCTATCCCTTATTGGCCGGGTTAATTTGATTAAAATGAATATTTTACCAAAATTTTTATATTTTTTCCAACATATCCCCATTGTAATTACTAAGGCATTTTTCAACAACCTGGACGGGAAGTTTACACCCTTTATTTGGAACAACAAACCGGCTCGTTTGAAAAGATCTTCGCTTCAGCTCAGGAGGGCAGACGGGGGGCTGGCCCTTCCCAATTTCCGCCACTACTATTGGGCCTGTAATATCCACCAAATAATTTACTGGACTGAAGGTGCTTCGGTCGATTGCCCATCCTGGGCACGAATTGAACTGTTGTCTTCACAACATTCCTTACACTCCTTATTATGCTCCAAGCTTCCAATGTCTGCCAAATTGTTCCCAAGTAACCCTGTGCCTCAGAATTCAATAAAAATATGGATGCAGTTCAGGAAGTGTTTAGGTCTTCACAATAACTCAATTTATGCTCCTATTACTGATAACCACCAATTCCTTCTTTCTTCCATGGACCCAGTTTTTTGTAAATGGACAAAAAATGGCATTGTGTCTATCAGTGACTTGTATCAAGAGGGTATTTTTTGTCCTTTACTTCGCTGATGGCCACATATGACTTGCCCAATTCCCACCTATTCCGTTTCTTTCAAATTAGGCACTTTGTGTCTCGGCTTTTCCCTTATTTTCCTAATCGCCCACCCGAAACCAAATTAGACCGCATTCTATCCTTTAAATCATCCCAACAAAATCTAATTTATACTATGATTTGTTCAAAAGACACTGTCCCTTCTAACGACCTAAAATCCACCTGGGAGGAGGATTTAGCTGTGCCCATTCCTGATAAACAGTGGGCGCTCTTTTTGAGTAGGATCCATTCCTCCTCGGTGTGTGCTAAACACTGTTTGATTCAGTTTAAAGTGGTCCACAGATTACATTTTATGAATGCCAAACTGGCGAGAATATTCCCAGGGAGGTCGGATTCTTTTCCTAGGTGTGGCCACTCACCAGCAGACCATTTACACATGTTTTGGTCTTGTAGAATGTTGAATGCCTTATGGGCTGAGGTTTTCAGGACATTAAATCAAGTGCTAGTAATTTCTATAGATATTAACCCCATTACGGCCCTGTTTGGCATAGTTCCGAACCCCCATGCTGCAACAACAGAGCAACGTGTGATCGCCTTTGGTACTCTGCTCGCCAGAAGGGCAATTCTCATTAATTGGAAATTTGCCTCCCCACCTACCCATAATCGGTGGCTCCAGGAGATTCTAGGCAATATTAAACTTGAAAAGCTACATTCATATAGGACGGGAACCTTGCAGAGATTTAAAAAAAAACTTGGTTACCTGTTCTTAGACAGGTTGACGTCATGTACATTGACGGATGTAACATAACTCCGGAATGAAACGGACTCTGAATATTATTTTTTAAGGGCTTTATTATTATTATTATTATATTATTATTATTTATTTATGTATTTATTTATTTATTTATTTATTTATTTATTTATTTATTTATTTTATTTTTATTGTATTTCTTAATCCTTATTCATTTATTTCCAATTTTATTTTTATTTAGTATTTTCCGTTAATATTTTGTATTTTAGTATTGATTTAATAATTGTCTTGTCTTAGTGACTGATGTGTTTCGAGGGTTGATGATAGGGGGTGGGCTTCTCTTGATAGTTTTTATTGTTATTATTCTACTATTTCTTCCATTTCTTTCATATAATCCTTGTTTACACTAGTTTTTTTTTTGTACATAAGCCCAAAATGGATGTACGATGAAAAGTGTTTAATAAGAAGAGATGTTATAAAAAAAATTATTAGACACAGAGTGGAAATTTTAGACGCCATACTTATATGTCCAGTTTTAAAAGCTTCAACATGAAACCAC
The DNA here is from genome assembly GCA_019802505.1 of Corydoras sp. C115. NCBI lineage: Eukaryota > Metazoa > Chordata > Actinopteri > Siluriformes > Callichthyidae > Corydoras > Corydoras sp. C115. Next base: position 202,768 of record JAFMOC010000418.1, on the reverse strand, counting down.
AGAACTCTATTTATCACTTTTATTCTTCATTCTCACTTCTCACATTCAGCCTCCTGCGGTGTCACTTCCTGTCCTGACACATATGTCTGCTTTTCTGATGAACCAGACTTCAGCTCATATACCGGGTCACATGAGCTGTCAGTTCATCTACAACTTTCCTGAAAGGTCCAGAGGTGGCTACACCAACAAAACTGTTCTCTGTTCCAGTACCCTGCAGGATCTGCCCCTTTTAATTCTGCTGCCCTAGTCCATGATGCCGGAGTCACATGATGCACTGTGTCAATCAAACTCAAAAATAAATTATTAATTAATGACGGTGCTTTATTAGCTCTAACGGCTTCTCATTAGTTTTTTTGAGGTGTTGCCTCATTTCCTGGAGGTGTGGTTAGTTCTTCATCCATGGTCCAAGATGATTACTGGATGGAACCTGGATTTCAATTGGACCGGCGGTCCTGCAGGATGCCCTCAATGAACTTTATTCAGTTTTTCCTTATATTAATTATATTGTTAAATATGTGTCACCTGATCATCACACAATCTGTACACGGCTGTCCTACATTGTTGATTCTGCCTCCCCACTTAAGGAAGATGGGTGAGATTCCCTATGCCCACCCAGGGGAGAACGCCAATCTATCACTGGGTACACAATCACACACACACAGACTATATGGGGCAATTTAGAGCATTTAACTTGAATCCATGTTTTTGGACTGTGGGAGGAAACCCGAGAACTTGGTGGAGTTTTCATGTTCTTCCCATGTCTGCGTGGGTTTCCTCTGGGTTCTCCGATTTCCTCCCACAGTACAAAAAAAATGGATCCAAGGTAAATTGAATGCTCCAAATTGCCCCATATAGTGTGGGTGTGGGTGTGTGTGTGTGTGTGTTCAGTGATAGATTGGCGTCCTGTTCTGGGTGTGTCTGTCTAGCACCCAAAAACTGTCTCCCCTTAATGGGCATGGAGACCTCATGCAAACTTGCTCTAGGATTAAATGGAAGAGGGATGAATGAATGAATGAATAATGTGATGTTCTAAGTGGGGGTATGACCACTCTTGCCAAATGATTTGTTGGAATGGTTTGTAAGATGGTGGATGTGATGTGTCTGAAGGTGTGTAATTCCTCACTTGTTGAGGAATAACACCTGCTGCTATAAACAGTACATACTATATTAAACTTCTACTTTACAGTTTAGTGGACGATTTAATTTCAGGTGCACCTTCGGTGGTCGCTGCCCTATGTCCTGTTCTCTCATATGCAAGTGCATGCAAAACACCCTTTTTATCATTTCTGAGATCGAAAACACACGAAAAAAAAGCCAGGGGAGTGTTCATTTTTAAAAAGCACTGTACTGATACATATACATGTACTGATCTAATGATGTCATGTGCATTTGCATACCCTCAGTGAGCATTTCCTGTAACATCTCACGAAGGTTGATTCTGTTAAACCAGTGTATTGACTGTGAGCTGCTGCAGAGCGACAGATCAGCAGAGTGAGTTTTGTTTTACGATGTCTGGAACGCAGAAGGTTTGTTATAATGATGCTTTGGATCTGACAGACAAGAGAATCGAGACGGTGGAGGATGACAATTATGAGAGTATTGAGATCTGTACAGCTGACGACTCTGACACAAAGGCCAGAGGTGCAAACACCAATGAAAAGCTACAGCCTCAACACACAGGTAACCCTACTTACATATTCATCTTTCAGGTTTTTTAGTTTATATAGCGCTTTATTCTTCATTTAGACCAGAACTGGTTGGAGTCTTCATGTGGGTTTCCTCCAGGTTCTCCAGATTCCTCCCACATTCCAAAAACATAGATTTAAGGTGAATCGGCTGCTCTAAATCGTCCCTATAGTCTGTGTGTCCCCAGGCCCGGTAGAGGGTGAGGGCTGTGACAGGAAGGGCATCAGGATTAAAATAGTGAGCCAAAGTGAGTACATTTTACCCTCGAATAATAAAGAGTAAAAATGCAGAAAGAAGAACGAGAATACCTTTATTTTTCTAAAATGGCCTGAGAGCAAAAAAAAATAGTTATCTTTACTTTTGTGGAAAAGCATCGTTTTTATTTCATTTTTTCATGTTTTTTGCAAGAAATATTTGTATAGAGAGCAAATTAAGTTCTAGCCACATTCTATTTTAACATGTGATTAGTCACCATGTGAGGTCAGTTTCCCTATTTTATTCCTTTACTTAGAAAGTGTGTGTGTGTGTGTGTGTGTGTGTGAATCGCAATCTGTGTGGATGTATTTCTGTTGTTAATTGGTTGATCATTGTTTGTTTGGTGTCCTTGTTGTCAGGGTGTACTTGTGACTTCCTAAAAGCACATCACAATACACACATCATCTGTTTAAAAAACTAAAAATGAAACACACACCTACAGGATAAGGCTGCTTTAGTATGGAGTGACGTCACTGTCAAAAAATGTGTACATAAAAAATTACGTAAATTTTTCACGACTACATCTTTAAAATGTACGATAATAACGATTAACGCTTGTACGAATAGAAAAGAGACAACCTACGTCACGTTACCGGGTAATTAAACTTAACTCACCGAGCTGAAGAACGTTTTAACATTGTGCGCATGCGTGAACCTTTTTTTTTTTTTTTTTACAACTGGTAAATGGTAGCGACAGGAGTGACAGCGAACTCAGCTACATCTCAGAAAAGCTTTAATATACCTTTCTGCAGACTCATTTAGTATTTGTTTACTTTAAAACACATCAGGTTTTAGTTAGATATCGTTACCTTGCTGACTGTTGCGTCTAAAAGCACACAAGGAGTCGATAAAAGGGGAAGCCGTTGTTAGAAAACTTGGTTTAAACATTTCAAAATTGTAATTATACACATTAAAGAATACTGAATACTATAACTATAAAAATTAAATCCTTTATTGTCACGTCACATTAATACAGGTGAGTGAAAAAGATGAAAGTGAGATCCCTCACAATTATACTACAGAATATATAACTACAGAATATATACATTAAATACTAGCCTTTACTATATATATATATATATATATATATATATATATATATATATATATATATATATATATATATATATATACCCTCATATACTCCTCAGTAATAAAAGTAGCTAATAAAAGTCTCTTTATCTAACAGTCCATCTCTCTATTTAAAGCTTAAGAATAAAGGAATAACGTTGTGGGAGGGAAATGCTAATTATGTCAGAACTACAAATTAAACTACAAATTAAAAACAGTAAGTGAAGAACATGAGTTAGATCTTCACTAAGATACCGACAGAACAGCATATGGAGTCTTTACTGAAATAACATGGCGTGACGGAGATGCCTTTAGAACACCGACTTTACTGAGTCACTCACATCAACCAATACATTACTAGTGCCATCTAGAGGAAGTTTTGTGTCACAACAGGTATCTAAACACTACAACACGTGTTCACCGCAGAGTCTTCAAAAGTCTCCAATATCACGAGAAAAAGTAAATAGCTTAAAAAATAAGCCACAATGTGTTCTGAAAAGTTGTTTAATTTAGCAACAAAGCAGAGAAGTTTGCAACACTGAAAACAGCAGCGATTCACACGTGCGCACAATATTTAATCGATTGTTCAGCCGCTCTGTACGTTAAGTCTAATTCCCGGTGACGTGACGTAGGTTCTGTTTTTAGATTCATACGTGCATAAATCCTAGAAGCCCATCCATCCATTATCTTCCGCTTTATTCTCTATTAGGGTTGTGTGTGTGTGTGTGTGTGGGGGGGGGGTGTTCGGGGAGAACATTTCGGGCGCTAGGCAGATAAACCCAGGACAGGGGGGTGTTAGGATCTTTTGATTTTGAAAAAGGCAGAAAGAACGAACCTATGCAAAAATGGTCGTCTCAACTAATTTATTGAGGACAAAGAAAACTTCATGGACACCGTCAGTAACTCACGCTGGCCAGCAGGTCTGCCATCCTCATCGTTCCGATGCTGTCTGCCTCCGGGTCTGAGTGAAAGTGCGCCTCCCGCAGTGTTTACCTGGGTATATATCCGTTACGTCTATTTCCCGCCCCTTACCTGCCTAAGCCAATCACAAATTACCGCCCTAGGGTTTAAATCAGCCAATCCAAGACCAGTATTTTGGTTCAAATCTAGCGTGCCCCACCCCACTTCCTAATGGCAGCCCGAACCCATAAGAGTCCTGTGTTTGAATGCAAACTTTCGGCCATTTTGAGACTCTTATTATGTGCACACAATTTGAAATTCCTGACAGCACTCAGAACTAGTGACGTGTTGATGAAGCCTCATGAAAGCTTGAAGTTTCCATTAAAATGATTCGAGAAAACGTTCACTGCTCAGTGCTGCATTGGCACACAAGCCCACCCCCTGCTGGTCAAAACTATTATTGTCACTTCAACAGTTTGTGACGGACTCTCGGCTGCAGTGTATAAGCAGAGATTTGGTTTGGTCATCTACTGATTCATGTGCCAGTAGAATTGGAACAGCGATCCTGACGAGGTAGGGTTGCGGTTGATTGTTTAATATGTTGTTATGAAAATAATTAAATGATATTGTGTTTTTTAGAGTCGCGTATAAAATAAAGTTATTATTGGTGTGGTGTGTAAATTGTAGATTTTGGTTGTAATTTTGAGTTGTTTGGTAGATTGGTGGTTTTCTGTTACGGGATACATGTATTTGCATGCTTGTGTATACAAGAACACAGGTCTGAATTATGCTTTGCAATGTACAGTATTTTATTCAATTAAAAATCTTATGTATGAAGCTGCTAATTGGTTAAGGTGTAGGTTACAGGAATGACCATTGCTGTTTTGCCTGTTGTGTGTTTTATTTAATTCTTTTGTCTTTTCTCGAAACCCTGGTTTGTTTTTGTCACCGTGGAACATGACTGGGAATGACTCCGAGTGCTCATTTATTGGCAGGAGTTTGTTACTTGCTTTGAAGTACCGGCTGTCCATTTAATAGTGTATTATATCTGTGATCTTTTTTCAAGATGGCTGGGTTGGTTTTCTACATTTCGTTTGGTGAACCAGGAGTAAAGCTAATGAGCACTTTGATTTTATTCTGCGGGTTGTTATATAGTATTTGTGTGTAAGACTCTTAGACAGTTGAGCTCTCGGTAAGGCTGCTGATGTCCACAAATACACATGACGTCATTAGATCTGTCACACTTGTGCTGAGCGTCCCGTTGCCGGAGAAAAATTAGAGAGAGTCGTGTAGAAATAATGCAGAACACGGTGTTTAATTCTCCTCCAAGCGGGATAATAATAGAAAAACCAAAAACAAAGTCTTTCAAAAAATAAACATAACACAACTTCCCTCTGTCGGCGAAAAATGGCGGCTCACGACGAAGCAGCGTCTGAGCGGCGTGGCGTGCGGACGAGAGGGGGGATCGTAGGACACACGGCGCAGTACCCGAGGTGGTTATTCCTCTCGTGGAGTCAAAATAAACAAGAGTCAGTCTCGCCAGAATACGGCCAGGATGCTTAAACAGGAGCGGATCGGGTTCGCAGTGTGCAGCGTTCATCAACGTGGTGTCGATCAAAAAACTCTGCGCCGATGGATCCGGAGCGGCGGCTTAAAAGGACGCTGTCATCAGTGAAGCACACCTGCACCTAATAATCGGGAGAGGGCGATCTGTGATTAGTGGAATGAGAAACCGGTGTGGAGATGGGTGTGTGCGGTACGGAGCGTGCAGCAGCGGGACGTGGGCGTGTCGGTGAAGTGGGTGTGTGAGCAGGAGCGAGTGGAGCGGAGGGGCGTGAACGGGAATGTGTAACATCACCCCCCCCAGAAAAAGGCGGTCCCACCTGGGACCTGCTCCCTCGAGACGCGGTCCGTGGATGTCGGCGAGGCGGCCGACCTCTAGGACGAGGGGCGGGACGGTCGGGGTGATCCCGGTGGAACTCTTGGACCATGCTCGGATCTAGGATGTCCTCGGCAGCGACCCAGCTCCTCTCCTCAGGACCGAATCCCTCCCAATCCACCAAATACTGCACTTTGCCCCGGTGCCGGCGGGAGTCCAACAGAGAGGACACAGTGTAGATGTTGGATTCGCCCTCCTCTTGTGTCTCTCTATTGGACTCTGTCCAATTGGTGTCGAGCGGACCTGGAACGAAGGGCTTAAGAAGAGAGACATGAAAGGTCGGGTGCACCCGCAAATGGTGCGGGAGCTTCAACCGGACCGTGACCTCATTAATGATAGCGTCGACCCGGAATGGTCCCAGAAACCGGGGCAGGAGTTTACGCGTACCCTGACGACACCGGATATCCCGAGTACTGAGCCACACCATGTCACCTACACTGTAACGAGGAGAGTCACCCCGAGAGCGGTCCGCGAGGCGTTTGTATCTGCGGATTACTGCTTCGACCCGCTGGTGGACCTGACCCCAGACCTCCTCGCTGCGCTGAAACCAGGCATCCACCGCCGGCGCTTCCGACTCCTCCCCGCTCCAGGGTGCAAAGGGTGGCTGATATCCCAGCACGCACTGAAACGGGGTGAGGCCGGTGGCCGAATGGCGCAGCGAGTTCTGGGCAATCTTCGCCCAGGGGAGGTACCGCGACCAATCAGATGGATTGCGGTGTGCAAAAATCCGAAGAAATTTGTTGGTCTCTTGATGCGAGCGTTCACAAGCCCCATTAGTTTGGGGGTGGAACCCCGAGGAGAGACTGATGGAGGACCCCAGTTTCTCACAAAATGCCTTCCAGACAGCAGACGTAAACTGGGGACCTCTATCTGAAAGGATAACCTCCGGGATCCCAAACGAAGTGAACACCCTCGAAAACAGAAGTTCGGCCGTCTCGAACGCAGAGGGCAGCCCCTTAAGGGGAAAAAGTTTTACCGCCCGGGAGAACCTATCGAGAACCGAGAAGATGGTGGTGTAGCCATTGGAGGAGGGAAGACCGGTCACGAAGTCGACCGCGATGTGGGCCCACGGCCGCTCCGGCACTGGCAACGGGCACAGCTTGCCCGCTGGAAGTTCCCGGGGGGTCTTACAGGCGGCGCAGACGGCACAGGAGCGAACAAAGGACTGAACGTCCGCCTGCAAGGACTCCCACCAGTACCTCCGTTGGACAAGCTGGATGGTTCTAAGGACCCCCGGATGACCAGTGCACAGAGAGGAGTGAGCCCACGTGATGATACGAGCGCGGAACGGACCAGGAACGTACGTTCTGTCCTCAGGGCAGTTGGACGGCACCGTCATAGTGCGCAGCGCCTCCTGAATTTGGGCATCAACCTCCCAACGAATCAGACCTAAGAATTTGCTGGCAGGAATAATAGTGGACCCGAGATCAGGGTCGGATAGCGGAGGGCCGTGAATACGGGACAGAGCATCGGCCCGGTTATTTTCAGACCCCGGACGAAACGAGATTTGTAGGTCAAATTGGTTAAAGAATAATGCCCACCGGGCTTGACGGGCATTGAGACGCCGCGCACTTTTCACGTACTCAAGATTTTTGTGGTCGGTGAGGATGAGCACCGGAAGGGACGACCCCATGAGCCAATGTCTCCACTCCTCCAAAGCTAGTTTGATGGCCAAAAGCTCTCGGTCCCCGATACCGTAATTGCACTCGGCCGGCAGGAACTTGCGGGAGAAGTAAGCTATGGGGCGAGCCTGCGCTAGACCCCCCGTGGACTGGGACAGAACGGCCCCTGATCCAGTACAGGAGGCGTCCACCTCCACGATGAACTGGCGCGCGGGATCCGGAAGGGCCAGCACCGGTTTGGTGGTAAACCTGTGTTTGAGCGATTTAAAGGCCCTGTCCGCCTCCGGGCTCCAGCGCAACGTGGAGGGAGCACCCCTGAGGCTGGAGGTCAGAGGCAGCACAATGCGGCTGAAATCTTGAATAAAACGCCGATAAAAATTGGCGAACCCCAGGAAGCGTTGCAGTTCCCTAGGTGAGTTGGGTGTCGGCCAGTCCACGACCGCTTGAACCTTGCCGGGGTCCATCTCGATCCCCTTATGGGAGATAATAAAACCCAAAAAGGAGACCGATTCCCGGTGGAAGACGCACTTCTCCCCCTTAACGTACAACCCATTAGCGAGGAGACGTGATAGAACACGCCGAACCAAGGCGACATGGGAAGCCAGATCTTTAGAGAAAACCAGTACATCGTCAAGGTACACGATCACCCCCTGGTGGAGAAACTCCCGAAGCACATCATTAATGAAGGCCTGGAAGACCGCAGGGGCATTGGTGAGGCCAAAGGGCATCACCCTGTACTCATAATGCCCCGAGGTGGTGATGAACGCGGTCTTCCACTCGTCTCCCTTCCTAATGCGCACAAGATTGTAGGCGTTCCGAAGGTCTAATTTAGAGAACACGCGCGCCCCGTGCAAAAGCTCTAAATTTGAGGGGACCAGTGGGAACGGGTAGGGATAACGTTTAGTGGCCTTATTAAGTTCACGGAAGTCTATACACGGACGCAGTTCCCCTCCTTGTTTGGGCACAAAGAAAAACCCCGACGCAGCAGGAGATTTGGAGGGGTGAATGAAGCCGTTACGTAAAGCCTCCTCAATGTACTCGCGCATGGCCCGCGTCTCAGATACAGAGAGGGGGTAAGGGCGCGCGTGTGGTAATTTAGCCCCCGACACCAGGTCAATAGCACAGTCATAATGGCGATGTGGAGGAAGTGTGTTGGCACGCGTCTTACTGAAGACCTGCGCAAGGTCGGAGTAAGCCTCAGGTACCTCAGGAGGAAGCCGGGGCTCCGGTGGCACCCCAGATACCGAACACAGCTGGCGCGGAGGATGTTGGATGCAGCCCTGTTGACACCGGGATGACCACGCCCGCAACCGCAGCTCGTCCCAGGAAATGTCAGGATCGTGCCGCCTCAGCCAGGGCAACCCTAAAATGACGGGGACAGAGGGAGAGGAGATAATGAGAAAAGTGATTTCCTCAAAATGGTCCCCTCCAATTCCCATCCGGAGAGGGGGTGTAGAGCTTTTAGCCCCCCCTGAGGGTAAGGGGTTGCCATCCACGGCCTGGATGGAAAAAGTGGTCTCGAGGGCCACCTCCGGTATGCCCCACTGACGACAGAAGGTCCGATCAATGAAGTTGCCGTCCGCTCCGGAGTCCACCAGCGCAGCAACAGTCCGAGAAGAACCTTTAAAAGATAATAGAGGTTTTAAACAAAGAGACTGCCGACTCACAACCCCAAAATTTCTCACCACGACAGGCGATGTAGTGCGAGGAGATAGCGAACGTGAGGATGGGGACCGGGTCCGGCGGTCCGGGCGAACGTTGCAGTCCGGCAGAGAGTGAGAGGAGCTCTCGCAGTACATACATAGTCCGAGCCGGGACCGGCGCCGGCGTTCCTGCGAAGTCAGGTGGGAACGTCCGATCTGCATCGGCTCCGGGTCCTGAGGCTGTTGAGGCGGTGCTGCGAGGAAGTTCCTCCTTACCGCGGGAACCGCTGCAGGGCGAGAGTCCCTGTTACCCGGGAGAACAGAGGAGAGATATTGTTCCATCTGGACGGAGAGACGGATAAGGTCGTCAAGTGAGGCTCCGAAACTCCGTCCAGCAATCTCCTTCTGAATCTCCCGGCGCAGTCCTTCCCGGAAGATGACGGTCAACACAGAGCCGCTCCATCCAGTCCGTGCGGCCAGAACCCGGAACTCCAGGGCGTAATCGGACACCGAACGAGGTCCCTGGCGAAGCCGGTACAGCTGCGTACCCACCTCCTCGCCCTCAAGAGGGTGAGCAAAGGCGGTCCGAAATGCCTGATGGAAGGCAACGAAAGACCGGCATTCGGGACCTTGTGCCTCCCAGATGGCAGTGGCCCACTCGCTTGCCCTGCCCGTCAGTCGAGATATGATCAGAGAAATCTTGTCCACCTCGCTGGAAAAAGGATGGCTCCGAAAGTAATGGCCACATTGCATGAGGAAGGATCGGCATTTCTCAGGGCTTCCGTCGTACCGTTCTGGTTCTGACAAATTATACGGGGAAGCGGTGGGTGGGGGAGGCACTTCGGTGTCCTGCTGGAGCGACGGTCGAGGTGATGGTAGTCCTGCGGCTCCAGCGACGGAGCCGCCGCGCTCCAGCTCGGTGAGACGGCCCATCAGCGTCTGGATCGCCCGGGACATCTCACTTCGTCCACCCTGAAGTTCTGCCATGGCGCGTGCCTGCGCCTGCAGGACCTCCTCAGTGGATTCCATGCTGTTGTATAGTTTTTGGGCAGAGTTTTATGTCACACTTGTGCTAAGCGTCCCGTTGCCGGAGAAAAATTAGAGAGAGTCGTGTAGAAATAATGCAGAACACGGTGTTTAATTCTCCTCCAAGCGGGATAATAATAGAAAAACCAAAAACAAAGTCTTTCAAAAAATAAACATAACACGACTTCCCTCTGTCGGCGAAAAATGGCGGCTCACGACGAAGCAGCGTCTGAGCGGCGTGGCGTGCGGACGAGAGGGGGGATCGTAGGACACACGGCGCAGTACCCGAGGTGGTTATTCCTCTCGTGGTGAGCGATCCTGGGGAAGAGTCTCGAGTCAAAATAAACAAGAGTCAGTCTCGCCAGAATACGGCCAGGATGCTTAAACAGGAGCGGATCGGGTTCGCAGTGTGCAGCGTTCATCAACGTGGTGTCGATCAAAAAACTCTGCGCCGATGGATCCGGAGCGGCGGCTTAAAAGGACGCTGTCATCAGTGAAGCACACCTGCACCTAATAATCGGGAGAGGGCGATCTGTGATTAGTGGAATGAGAAACCGGTGTGGAGATGGGTGTGTGCGGTACAGAGCGTGCAGCAGCGGGACGTGGGCGTGTCGGTGAAGTGGGTGTGTGAGCAGGAGAGAGTGGAGCGGAGAGGCGTGAACGGGAATGTGTAACAAGATCAGTTCATGTTCAGTTCTTTATAAAAACATACACTCCCCTGGCTATTTTTTTTATGTTTTTTTTTTTTTATTTCATTTACATTACATTACATACATTTAGTCATTTAGCAGACGCTTATCGTATCAGAAAAGCCTAATTCAGATAGAGTGGACAGCAGAATCTGATGATTTCTGTATCAAAAGCTGCAGAAAGGTCTAACAAAATGAAGACAGAGGATTGAGATTTGGCTTTGGCAGATTTAAGTGAGTCAATCACAGAGAGCAATGCTGTCTCCGTGGAGTGACCACATCTAAAACCGGACTGATTGGGACCAAGGAGATTATTCTGAATAAGAAATTTGCAGACCTGTGTGGATACCACCCATTCAAGTGTTTTAGACAGGAAAGGTAAAAGAGAAACAGGTCTGTAGCTCTCGACCAAATTTGGGTTGAGCATAGGTTTTTTGAGTAGGGGTTTGACTATGGCCTGTTTGAAACAATTTGGAAAAGTCCCAGACGTGAGAGAGGAGTTATTGATGTGTGTGAGAGCTGGTGTGATGGAGGAGGTGATGGATTGAAGAAGGTGGGATGTAATCAAGGGGCTAAGTAGTTGGGTTACTGGCAAGAAGAATTTTGCAGATGTCAGATTCTGTGACAGGGGAGAAGGAGGAGAGGGTTGGATGGCTGGATGTGTGAGATGTAGTGTTGTGGAAATGGTGAGTATGAAAGAGTTTGCTGATGCCCTCAATCTTTTCTGTAAAAAAAGTTGCAAAGACATCAGTTGACAGAGAAGTGTTAGGAGGGGGAGAGGGAGGAGTTAGTAGTGAGTTGAAGGTACTGAATAAGGTGCGGGCATCTGAAATGCATGTTACCTTGGACTGGAAGAACAAGGACTTAGAAGCAGTTACATCCTTCGGGAAAGTGGCAAGTGAGGACTGGTACATTTCTCAATCTGAAGACAGACCAGACTTACTCCATTTTCTTTCAGCTGAACGAAGAAGTACGTTGCTTCCGAAGTGTCTCCATGAGCCAGGGACTGGACGGAGAAATGTGTGTTTTCCTGGTGGATTTTGGACAGACCTGATCAAGACATGAAGCCAAGGTGGAACCTGAAATAACAAAGAGGGTGAATCTGCATGTGAGAATGTGAGCAGCTATAGGTGATAAAAATAAACCTTTAATACTGGATATATAACTATGGTACTCTGTGCTTAATAATTAGCTCAGTCATGTGTTCCAAGGGATACAGTGTAATGTAGACAAACAGCTGAATTGCACAAGATTGACAAAATGACGTGGGCGTGTCTTATTTTCATTATTAAAAGGTGGCAACACTAAATGTGATCCCGTTTGTCCAGCTCACAAACATCCACAGAACCAAATAGCGTCCCCAACTTTAATGTCCCTAAAATGTTTTGTGCTGTTTTCATTTTGGATGAAAGAACCTGATACAATTATTCCATAAAAGTAGAAGACAATTTATTGAGAAAATCAGCCCCCCCCCCCCACACACACATATACATAACATAATGTTATACAGCCATAAGCAGCGAAGCATAAGTAAAGAAACATCTTTTAAAAGTAAATGTGTTTGGTTTGTGTTCTATAAATGTGGATCACGACTTCCGGGTGGGAACCCGTTGAGAACCCCTGCTCTAAAGTAAATAAAGCACACTATCATCAATCACACTCCCACAACACAACAGTGGAATAAATGCTTTAAGAATAAAAATGTTTATTACAAAGAAATCATTATGAAAGGTTCTGTTCTTATGTTCAGCTCAGATAAACATCTCACAAATTCCATACTTAGAATTTTGACAGGGATAATCAACCCAGTTGGATTCTGATTTGAATTAGTTAGTAATAACACAGTCCTCATTTTTTTAATAATCATTGGGTTGTCTATTCCTCCAGAACCTGAAATTCCTTTCAGAACCTGAAACACATTAAACAATTATCACATGGCTAATTATACATAAACAGTCATAACACCAGTATATGTATGTAATACATAGCAGTTACAATAATTCATTAATTTATCTAATTATCTTCGGCTTATTCCTCTACTAGGGTCACAGGGGTGTGGGGGGGTCACATGCCCATCCAGTGGAGAAAATTTTGGGCGCTGGGCAGACACACCCAGGACAGAATGGACACAGTATATGGGGCAATTTCAAGCATTCAATTTACCTTGAATCCATGTTTTTTGGACTGTGGAAGTCAATCCCCCCTCCCCAACCCTAGTAGAGGATTAAGCTGAAAATAATGAATGAATGGTTTAACAGTTGCAAAAGTGTCGACATGAACTTTATGGTCGCGTTTATTTTAACAGCAGCTTAATAAAACAAGGTACGTTTTTGGACTAATTTTAAGTCTTTAATAACATATGAAGTGTTTTTATACGAGTGTGGGCGGGGCTAATGAAGCCTTAAATGTAGAAATAATACACTCATTAGAACGCTGCGTCATGGCGGGCTCTCTGGAACATGCTCAGTGCTCAGTAATCAGTGATGGATTAGTTCTGTCTGATTCCATGTCTCGGGAGCGGAGGATTGACGTTAACTCGTAAAACGTCATAGGTTCAGTTCAAATAGTGGAGAACTTTTTGGAGATGAATCGTCGGGTTTCGGGTTCTTTAAGAGCTCTGCTTCTCCATGTGGAGGGTTCTGCTGAGTCAGCGTCAGCATGTTCTAAATGTTTCCACAAACGTACATCACCACCGCACAACGCCCACAAACCGTCCGTGTCGTATCAACAACCCCCTCCCCCTAACCCCCCCCCACTCCGGTTTCTCCGGTTTCCTCCCATCCATTATATTCCGCTTTATCCTCTACTAGGGTTGCGGGGGGGGGGGGGGGACATGGGCCTGTATCCAGCCCATCCGTCATTTTTTCAACTGGCCCACGTCACATGGATTGACGGCGTCATGATCCCAGTTGGGTCATGTGGGTCACAAATGACTTCATAAATGGGGCGAAGTTTTGGGTGCTGGGCAGATACACCCAGGACAGGGGGACAATCTATCATTGAACACACACACACACACACACACACACACACACTCTCTATATGGGGCAATTCAATTCAATTGACCTTGATCCGGGGAGCGGCATGGTGGCTTAGTGGTTTAGCATGTTCTCCTCTCAGCGCTGGGGATTCCCAGTTCGAATCCCCATCTGGGTGGAGTTTCCATGTTCTCCCCGTGTCCGCGTGGGTTTCCTCTGGGTTCTCCGGTTTCCTCCCACAGTCCAAAAACATGGATCAAGGGAAATTGAGTTCTCCAAATTGCCTAGTGTTTGCCTAGTGATAGATTGGCACCCTGTCCTGGGTGTATCTGCCCAGCGCCCGAAACTTTCTCCCTTGGATGGGCATGGGGAACCCCCCCCCCGACCCTAATATAGGATAAAGCGGAAGATAATGAATGAAGGATCAAGGAAATGAATGACCTTGATCCATGTTTTTTGGACTGTGGGAGGAAACCGGAGAACCCGGAGTAGGCCCATGCGGACACGGGGAGAACATGCATACTCCACCCAGATTGGGATTCGAACTGGGAATCCCCAGCGCTGAGAGGAGAACATGCTAAACCACTAAGCCACCGTGTTGCCCTGTTTCCTCCCACAGTCCAAAAACATGGATCAAGGTCAATTGAATTCTCCAAATTGCCCCATATAGAGTGTGTCTGTGTGAGTGAGTGTGTGTCCAGCATTAGATTGGCGTCCTGTCCTGGGTGTATCTGACCAGCGCCCGAAATGTTCTACCCTGGATGGGCATGGAGAACCCCCCCCCCCACCCGTGACTCTAGTAGAGGATAAATTGGAAGATAATGAATGGATAGAAGATAAGAACCAACGAGTCTTGTGAACAAGTCCGTACCTGATCTGGTCGTTCCGTTCTGGTCACATGGGTTGGTGGTTCCTGATCTTGCGTGTCTCCTCATCTTCATTCATATAAATGTCTTCAGAACCCCAGTCCTCTGAACTGGTGGAGTTCTTCTCACCTGTACGGTTGTCGTAGTTCATATAAACATCGTCGCTAATGTTCCTCGGCATTCTCGACCTTTAGGCAGCAACCATCTCTCGTCTTCACGGCGTCCGGATGTACGAGCGTCTGCGCTTGGGCTGATGATAAATAGATGTTGTGATGTCATGGAAGGAAGTCAAGAACAAGGCCAACATTCTGCGTGATGAGCGTGAGCATCCAAACCTGAAGAACTGATGGGAATCCGACAGGAATGGAGTTCTGTTAATTGGTTTGATCTTTTATGAAGATCTTTTTTCTTTAGAATGCTAGCCGCAAAGAGACGAGACCAAAAGACATAAACAAAGTTTGAGCCTCAGTTTGTGACAAAAATAGTCGCAGAAAAAGAGGAAATGGCCACTTTGAACCACAAGACCACCTTTTTTGGGCTGTTGAATGAGCAGATTAGGCCTGAATTCATTCTTAGATGTTTGAAAAGTGTGGTGTTCTCCTGTAACGAGGGTCACTTGTAATTAATGTGCATTGGTGAAGTGTGTGGTGCAGTGGGTGGGAGGTGGTGTGTGGTGTAATGGGTTATACAGTGGGTGAGAGGTGGTGTGTGGTACAGTGTGTGGTACAGTGGGTGGGAGGTGGTGTGTGGTACAGTGTGGTATGTGATACAGTGGTAGAGAGGTGGTGTGTGGTACAGTGGGTGGGAGGTAGTGTGTGGTACAGTGTGGTATGTGGTACAGTGTGTGGTACAGTGGGTGGGAGGTGGTGTGTGGTACAGTATGGTATGTGGTACAGTGGCTGGTACAGTGGGTGTGTGGTACAGTGTGGTATGTGGTGCAGTAGGTGGGAGGTGGTGATTGGCACAGTGGGTGGTGCAGTAGGTGGTGCAGTGGTGTGTGGTACAGTGTGTGGTACATTATTGGTACATATTGTCTCTTGGTCTTGCACTTTGGGGGTTTAAAGGTTTATAACTCTGTAAAGCTGCTTTTTGACGATGTACGCTTGTAAAAAACACTCTATAAATAAATGAACTTGAACTTGAACTTATGTTTAGCTCCACCACTTCCTGATGATCTCTTTGAGCTGCACAGTGTAAACCCCCCACCTGAACACATTCTCACTTATCTTTTGCACGCAGTCTATATCAATCTCTCTTTATCATATCAGTTAATTACTTTACCCGTCGTTCTCTAACAAACCTCTGAGGAACATCCGCCCCCCCCCAATTCTCATGCTCACCATTGAACCTTTGTAATTCCAGGTATGTCATCTCTATGCTTTCTGGGGGGGGGGGGGCGTGACTGGTGCAGTGAGTGGTATAGTGGGTAATGCAGTAGGTAGTGCATTGTGTGGTACAGTGGGTGAGAGGTGGTGTGTGGTAGAGTAGGTGGTGCATTGTGTGGTACAGTGGGTGCGAGGTGATGTGTGGTACAGTGTGTGGTATGTGGTACAGTGGGTGGTACAGTGGGTGGGAAGTGGTACAGTGTGTGGTACAGTGGGTGGGAGGTGGTGTGTGGTACAGTGTGATGTGTGGTACAGTGTGATGTGTGGTACACTGGGTGGGAGGTGGTGTGTGGTACAGTGTGGTATGTGGTACAGTGGGTGAGCGGTGGTGTGTCGTACAGTGTGGTATGTGGTACAGTGTGTGGTACAGTGGGTGGGAAGTGGTGTGTGGTACAGTGTGGTATGTGGTACAGTGTGTGGTACAATGGGTGGGAGGTGGTGTGTGGTACAGTGTGATGTGTGGTACAGTGTGATGTGTGGTATAGTGGGTGGGAGGTGGTCTGTGGTACAGTGGGTGGTACAGTGGGTGGGAAGTGGTGTGTGGTACAGTGTGGTATGTGGTATGTGGTACAGTGGTATGTGGTACAGTGTGTGGTACAGTGGGTGGTACAGTGTGATGTCTGGTACAGTGTGATGTGTGGTACAGTGGGTGGGAGGTGGTGTGTGGTGTGTAGTACAGTGCTGTGTGGTATGTAATACAGTGGGTGGGAGGTAGTGTGTGTGGTACAGTGTGGTATGTGGTGCAGTGGGTGGGAGGTGGTGATTGGTACAGTGTGTGGTACAGTGGGTGGGAGGTGGTGTGTGGTACAGTGGACGGTGCAGTGGTGTGTGGTACAGTGTGTGGTACATTATTGGTACATATTGTCTCTTGGTCTTGCTCTTTGAGGGTTTAAAGGTTTATAACTCTGTAAAGCTGCTTTGTGACGATGTACGCTTATAAAAAACACTCTATAAATAAATGAACTTGAACTTGAACTTGTTTTTAGCTCCACCACTTCCTGATGATCTCTTTGAGCTGCACTGTGTAAACCCTCCACCCGAACTTATTCTCACTTATCTTTTGCACGCAGACTGTATCAATCTCTCTTTATCATATCTTTACCCATAGTTCTCTAACGAACCTCTGAGGAACATCCGCCCCCCCCAATTCTCATGCTCACCATTGAACCTTTGTAATTCCAGGTATGTCATCTCTATGCTATCTGGGGGGTGTGACTTATTTTTGACTAACGACACTAATGTTACATTTACATTACACTTACGTTCATTTACATTTACGTTACTTCATTTAGCAGACACTTTTATCCAAAGCTAAATACACACAACCCAACTTGATGGTTGGGCTCAGAAAACATGGTATCCCTGAACACTATATCCCTCACAATATATATATATATATATATATATATATATATATATATATATATATATATATATATATATATATATTTTTTTTTTTTTTTTTTTTTTTTTTTTTTAATAATTTTTACAGCAAGCTTTGTGTATTTTGTGATAAAATGTTTATATTTGTGAGGGTGTCACAATAGTCTACCTCGGGCTGAAGCGGTGGCGCGTAGGAAGCGCACACCGCCGCGTACACGCGCTGAAGGGAGCCAGGCACGCAGGTAGCTGATAAGGGTTTATTAAAGGTGCTGTGCACCAAAAAACATGAGGTACAAAAAGAGACTAAGTGACATCAAACAACAACCAGCACCGAAGACAAGAAACAATGGACATAAATACAAAAAGACACCCGATCACGTGCACAAGACAAACCAATTACAGAAAAGAGTTAATTAACTAAACTAATGAACACTGAACGTTAATGAACTCAAACAAACGGGACGAAACAGAAAACAGGTGACAGGTGCCCTAGGCACCTGTTACATTACCCCCGACCCTGCGGTCGCGCAACGGGGGGACGCGACCAAGAGAAAAAAGAAAAGTCCCAAGGGGGGGGTCCTCCGCCCTCCTCGAGCGGGGCTTGGAAAGCGCCCTCGGGTGGACGCCCTCTGCGGGTGAGGCGTGCCGAACGCCCTCTGGCTGCAAAGTCCGGTGGACGCCCACGGCGGATCAGAAATGGGCCACGCCCTCTGGCTGCGTGGTCCGGTGGACGCCCACGTCGGGCGCGGGGTTGGCCACGTACTCTGGCTGCGTGGTGAGGTGGGCGCCCCCGCCGGACAAGGAGTGGGCCACGCCCTCTGGCAGTGTGGTCCGGTGGACGCCCACATCGGGCGAGGAGATGGCCACGCACTCTGGCTGCGTGGCGAGGCGGGCGCCCCCTGGCGGCGTGGCGAGGCGGGCACCCCCTGGCGGCGTGGCGTGTGGCCCCTGCTGCTCGGGCTGTGCGGCGTGCGGCCCCTGCTGCTCGGGCTGGGCGGTGTGCGGCCCCCTGGACTTCGGGATGGGCGGCGTGACGTCCCTGGACTTCGGGATGGGCGGCGTGACGCCCCTGGACTTCGGGATGGGCGGCGTGACGCCCCTGGACTTCGGGATGGGCGGCGTGACGCCCCTGGACTTCGGGATGGGCGGCGTAACGCCCCTGGGCTTCGGGATGGGCGGCGTGACGCCCCTGGGCTTCGGGATGGGCGGCGTGACGCCCCTGGCCTTCGGGATGGGCGGCGTGACGCCCCTGGGCTTCGGGATGGGCGGCGTGACGCCCCTGGACTTCGGGATGGGCACGCGCGCTGGCTGGACCTCAGCGGGTTCGCACACTGGCTGGACCTCAGCTGGTTCGCACGCTGGCAGGACCTTGGCGGGCACGCATGCTGGCAGGACCTCGGTGGGCACGCACGCTGGGCGGACCTCGGCGGGCACGCACGCTGGGCGGACATTGGCGGGCACGCATGCTGGCAGGACCTCGGCGGGCACGCATGCTGGCAGGACCTCGGCGGGCACGCATGCTGGCAGGACCTTGGCGGGCACGCATGCTGGCAGGGCGTTGGCGGGCACGCATGCTGGCAGGACCTCGGTGGGCACGCACGCTGGGCAGACCTCGGCGGGCACGCACGCTGGGTGGACATTGGCGGGCACGCATGCTGGCAGGACCTCGGCGGGCACGCATGCTGGCAGGACCTCGGCGGGCACGCATGCTGGCAGGACCTCGGCGGGCACGCATGCTGGCAGCACACGTACCGCGCTCAGCAGCTGCGCGCGCACGCTGCGTCTTAGCACCGCGCCGGCGCGCTCTGCGTCTGGATTTCGCCGCGTGGGGTTTAACAAGCTGGACCGGAGCGTCCGTCCAGAACTCCTCAGAGTTGAGGAGGGTTCGTATGGGCAGAATATGCCTATACAGGTACGACTCGCCCGTCTCATCATCGGAGACCTGAACCAAGTCCAGACCCTCCTCAGCGCGGAGCGCTTTGTACCCGTACCTCCATAACCACTCATCATCAGAGTCATAACACTCCGACATTACACTGATCGAGCCTTCCTTACGGCTCCGGGATGGCGGGCTGCGCATAGCAGCGCACTCACGGACACGGCGGAACGCGCCGCGAGTACGAGGCTACACGGCCCCCGCAAAGAAAATTTTAAAAATGCGCTTACCTGGGCACTGAACTCCCTAAAATTCCTGTGGCTGGTTGTTCTGTCAGGATAGTCTACCTCGGGAAGAAGCGGTGGCGCATAGGAAGCGCACACCGCCGCGTACACGCGCTGAAGGGAGCCAGGCACGCAGGTAGCTGATAAGGGTTTATTAAAGGTGCAGTGCACCAAAAAACATGAGGTACAAAAAGAGACTACGTGACATCAAACAACAACCAGCACCGAAGACAAGAAACAATGGACATAAATACAAAAAGACACCCGATCACGTGCACAAGACAAACCAATTACAGAAAAGAGTTAATTAACTAAACTAATGAACACTGAACGTTAATTAACTCAAACTAACGGGACGAAACACAAAACAGGTGACAGGTGCCCTAGGCACCTGTTACATCACCCCCGACCCTGCGGTGTGTACGCCCTCTGCGGGTGAGGCGTGCCGAACGCCCTCTGGCTGCAAAGTCCGGTGGACGCCCACGGCGGATCAGAAATGGGCCACGCCCTCTGGCTGCGTGGTCCGGTGGACGCCCACGTCGGGCGCGGGGTTGGCCACGTACTCTGGCTGCGTGGCGAGGTGGGCGCCCCCGTCGGACAAGGAGTGGGCCACGCCCTCTGGCAGCGTGGTCCGGTGGACGCCCACATCGGGCGAGGAGATGGCCACGCACTCTGGCTGCGTGGCGAGGCGGGCGCCCCCTGGCGGCGTGGCGAGGCGGGCGCCCCCTGGCGGCGTGGCGTGCGACGTGCGGCGCCTGCTGCTCGGACTGGGCGGCGTGACGCCCCTGGACTTCGGAATGGGCACGCGCGCTGGCTGGACCTCAGCGGGTTCGCACACTGGCATGACCTCGGCAGGCACGCATGCTGGCTGGACCTCAGCGGGTTCGCACGCTGGCAGGACCTTGGCGGGCACGCATGCTGGCAGGACCTCGGTGGGCACGCACGCTGGGCGGACCTCGGCGGGCACGCACGCTGGGCGGACATTGGCGGGCACGCATGCTGGCAGAACCTCGGCGGGCACGCATGCTGGCAGGACCTCGGCGGGCACGCATGCTGGCAGGACCTCGGCGGGCACGCATGCTGGCAGGACCTTGGCGGGCACGCATGCTGGCAGGGCGTTGGCGGGCACGCATGCTGGCAGGACCTCGGTGGGCACGCACGCTGGGAGTTGGCCACGTACTCTGGCTGCGTGGCGAGGTGGGCGCCCCCGTCGGACAAGGAGTGGGCCACGCCCTCTGGCAGCGTGGTCCGGTGGACGCCCACATCGGGCGAGGAGATGGCCACGCACTCTGGCTGCGTGGCGAGGCGGGCGCCCCCTGGCGGCGTGGCGAGGCGGGCGCCCCCTGGCGGCGTGGCGTGCGACGTGCGGCCCCTGCTGCTCGGGCTGGGCGGCGTGCGGCCCCTGCTGCTCGGGCTGGGCGGCGTGCGGCCCCTGCTGCTCGGGCTGGGCGGCGTGCGGCCCCCTGGGCTTCGGGATGGGCGGCGTGACGCCCCTGGACTTCGGGATGGGCGGCGTGACGCCCCTGGACTTCGGGATGGGCGGCGTGACGCCCCTGGACTTCGGGGTGGGCGGCGTGACGCCCCTGGGCTTCGGGATGGGCGGCGTGACGCCCCTGGACTTCGGGATGGGCGGCGTGACGCCCCTGGACTTCGGGATGGGCGGCGTGACGCCCCTGGGCTTCGGGATGGGCAGCGTGACGCCCCTGGGCTTCGGGATGGGCGGCGTGACGCCCCTGGGCTTCGGGATGGGCGGCGTGACGCCCCTGGGCTTCGGGATGGGCGGCGTGACGCCCCTGGACTTCGGAATGGGCACGCGCGCTGGCTGGACCTCAGCGGGTTCGCACACTGGCAGGACCTCGGCAGGCACGCATGCTGGCTGGACCTCAGCGGGTTCGCACGCTGGCAGGACCTTGGCGGGCACGCATGCTGGCAGGACCTCGGTGGGCACGCACGCTGGGCGGACCTCGGCGGGCACGCACGCTGGGCGGACATTGGCGGGCACGCATGCTGGCAGAACCTCGGCGGGCACGCATGCTGGCAGGACCTCGGCGGGCACGCATGCTGGCAGGACCTCGGCGGGCACGCATGCTGGCAGGACCTTGGCGGGCACGCATGCTGGCAGGGCGTTGGCGGGCACGCATGCTGGCAGGACCTCGGTGGGCACGCACGCTGGGCGGACCTCGGCGGGCACGCACGCTGGGCGGACATTGGCGGGCACGCATGCTGGCAGGACCTCGGCGGACACGCATGCTGGCAGGACCTCGGCGGGCACGCATGCTGGCAGGACCTCGGCGGGCACGCATGCTGGCAGGATCTTGGCAGGCGCGCATGCTGGCAGGGCGTTGGCGGGCACGCACGCTGGGCGGACCTCGGCCGGCACCTCGGGCTCTCCCTCCTGCACACAGAACATATAGACCCCTACCGCAATGCCCAAACACAGACATCTCAGACATGGGGAAGACGGACTGGACACACGGCCTTCGGGATGGGCGGCGTGACGCCCCTGGCCTTCGGGATGGGCGGCGTGACGCCCCTGGACTTCGGGATGGGCACGCGCGCTGGCTGGACCTCAGCGGGTTCGCACACTGGCAGGACCTCGGCAGGCACGCATGCTGGCTGGACCTCAGCTGGTTCGCACGCTGGCAGGACCTTGGCGGGCACGCATGCTGGCAGGACCTCGGTGGGCACGCACGCTGGGCGGACCTCGGCGGGCACGCACGCTGGGCGGACATTGGCGGGCACGCATGCTGGCAGGACCTCGGCGGGCACGCATGCTGGCAGGACCTCGGCGGGCACGCATGCTGGCAGGACCTCGGCGGGCACGCATGCTGGCAGGACCTTGGCGGGCACGCATGCTGGCAGGGCGTTGGCGGGCACGCATGCTGACAGGACCTCGGTGGGCACGCACGCTGGGCAGACCTCGGCGGGCACGCACGCTGGGTGGACATTGGCGGGCACGCATGCTGGCAGGACCTCGGCGGGCACGCATGCTGGCAGGACCTCGGCGGGCACGCATGCTGGCAGGACCTCGGCGGGCATGCATGCTGGCAGCACACGTACCGCGCTCAGCAGCTGCGCGCGCACGCTGCGTCTTAGCACCGCGCCGGCGCGCTCTGCGTCTGGATTTCGCCGCGTGGGGTTTAACAAGCTGGACCGGAGCGTCCGTCCAGAACTCCTCAGAGTTGAGGAGGGTTCGTATGGGCAGAATATGCCTATACAGGTACGACTCGCCCGTCTCATCATCGGAGACCTGAACCAAGTCCAGACCCTCCTCAGCGCGGAGCGCTTTGTACCCGTACCTCCATAACCACTCATCATCAGAGTCATAACACTCCGACATTACACTGATCGAGCCTTCCTTACGGCTCCGGGATGGCGGGCTGCGCATAGCAGCGCACTCACGGACACGGCGGAACGCGCCGCGAGTACGAGGCTACACGGCCCCCGCAAAGAAAATTTTAAAAATGCGCTTACCTGGGCACTGAACTCCCCAAAATTCCTGTGGCTGGTTGTTCTGTCAGGATATTCTACCTCGGGAAGAAGCGGTGGCACATAGGAAGCGCACACCGCCGCGTACACGCGCTGAAGGGAGCCAGGCACGCAGGTAGCTGATAAGGGTTTATTAAAGGTTCAGTGCACCAAAAAACATGAGGTACAAAAAGAGACTACGTGACATCAAACAACAACCAGCACCGAAGACAAGAAACAATGGACATAAATACAAAAAGACACCCGATCACGTGCACAAGACAAACCAATTACAGAAAAGAGTTAATTAACTAAACTAATGAACACTGAACGTTAATTAACTCAAACTAACGGGACGAAACACAAAACAGGTGACAGGTGCCCTAGGCACCTGTTACATCACCCCCGACCCTGCGGTGTGGACGCCCTCTGCGGGTGAGGCGTGCCGAACGCCCTCTGGCTGCAAAGTCCGGTGGACGCCCACGGCGGATCAGAAATGGGCCACGCCCTCTGGCTGCGTGGTCCGGTGGACGCCCACGTCGGGCGCAGGGTTGGCCACGTACTCTGGCTGCGTGGCGAGGTGGGCGCCCCCGTCGGACAAGGAGTGGGCCACGCCCTCTGGCAGCGTGGTCCGGTGGACGCCCACATTGGGCGAGGAGATGGCCACGCACTCTGGCTGCGTGGCGAGGCGGGCGCCCCCTGGCGGCGTGGCGAGGCGGGCGCCCCCTGGCGGCGTGGCGTGCGACGTGCGGCCCCTGCTGCTCGGACTGGGCGGCGTGACGCCCCTGGACTTCGGAATGGGCACGCGCGCTGGCTGGACCTCAGCGGGTTCGCACACTGGCATGACCTCGGCAGGCACGCATGCTGGCTGGACCTCAGCGGGTTCGCACGCTGGCAGGACCTTGGCGGGCACGCATGCTGGCAGGACCTCGGTGGGCACGCACGCTGGGCGGACCTCGGCGGGCACGCACGCTGGGCGGACATTGGCGGGCACGCATGCTGGCAGAACCTCGGCGGGCACGCATGCTGGCAGGACCTCGGCGGGCACGCATGCTGGCAGGACCTTGGCGGGCACGCATGCTGGCAGGGCGTTGGCGGGCATGCATGCTGGCAGGACCTCGGTGGGCACGCACGCTGGGAGTTGGCCACGTACTCTGGCTGCGTGGCGAGGTGGCCGCCCCCGTCGGACAAGGAGTGGGCCACGCCCTCTGGCAGCGTGGTCCGGTGGACGCCCACATCGGGCGAGGAGATGGCCACGCACTCTGGCTGCGTGGCGAGGCGGGCGCCCCCTGGCGGCGTGGCGAGGCGGGCGCCCCCTGGCGGCGTGGCGTGCGACGTGCGGCCCCTGCTGCTCGGACTGGGCGGCGTGCGGCCCCTGCTGCTCGGGCTGGGCGGCGTGCGGCCCCTGCTGCTCGGGCTGGGCGGCGTGCGGCCCCTGCTGCTCGGGCTGGGCGGCGTGCGGCCCCCTGGGCTTCGGGATGGGCGGCGTGACGCCCCTGGACTTCGGGATGGGCGGCGTGACGCCCCTGGGCTTCGGGATGGGCAGCGTGACGCCCCTGGGCTTCGGGATGGGCGGCGTGACGCCCCTGGGCTTCGGGATGGGCGGCGTGACGCCCCTGGACTTCGGAATGGGCACGCGCGCTGGCTGGACCTCAGCGGGTTCGCACACTGGCAGGACCTCGGCAGGCACGCATGCTGGCTGGACCTCAGCGGGTTCGCACGCTGGCAGGACCTTGGCGGGCACGCATGCTGGCAGGACCTCGGTGGGCACGCACGCTGGGCGGACCTCGGCGGGCACGCACGCTGGGCGGACATTGGCGGGCACGCATGCTGGCAGAACCTCGGCGGGCACGCATGCTGGCAGGACCTCGGCGGGCACGCATGCTGGCAGGACCTCGGCGGGCACGCATGCTGGCAGGACCTTGGCGGGCACGCATGCTGGCAGGGCGTTGGCGGGCACGCATGCTGGCAGGACCTCGGTGGGCACGCACGCTGGGCGGACCTCGGCGGGCACGCACGCTGGGCGGACATTGGCGGGCACGCATGCTGGCAGGACCTCGGCGGACACGCATGCTGGCAGGACCTCGGCGGGCACGCATGCTGGCAGGACCTCGGCGGGCACGCATGCTGGCAGGATCTTGGCAGGCACGCATGCTGGCAGGGCGTTGGCGGGCACGCACGCTGGGCGGACCTCGGCCGGCACCTCAGGCTCTCCCTCCTGCACACAGAACATATAGACCCCCACCGCAATGCCCAAACACAGACATCTCAGACATGGGGAAGACGGACTGGACACACGAGACAGGGGGACACGGATCCACATCTACCCCCCCGAGTGTTGGCTCCGGTACCGCCCCCTCGCAGCGCGATCCAGACACAGCGCGGTCCGGCGCAGGCGCGTCACGTGACTGCCCTGCAGCACACTTACCGCGCTCAGCAGCTGCGCGCGCACGCTGCGTCTTAGCACCGCGCCGGCGCGCTCTGCGTCTGGATTTCGCCGCGTGGGGTTTAACAAGCTGGACCGGAGCGTCCGTCCAGAACTCCTCAGAGTTGAGGAGGGTTCGTATGGGCAGAATATGCCTATACAGGTACGACTCGCCCGTCTCATCATCGGAGACCTGAACCAAGTCCAGACCCTCCTCAGCGCGGAGCGCTTTGTACCCGTACCTCCATAACCACTCATCATCAGAGTCATAACACTCCGACATTACACTGATCGAGCCTTCCTTACGGCTCCGGGATGGCGGGCTGCGCATAGCAGCGCACTCACGGACACGGCGGAACGCGCCGCGAGTACGAGGCTACACGGCCCCCGCAAAGAAAATTTTAAAAATGCGCTTACCTGGGCACTGAACTCCCCAAAATTCCTGTGGCTGGTTGTTTTGTCAGGATAGTCTACCTCGGGAAGAAGCGGTGGCGCATAGGAAGCGCACACCGCCGCGTACACGCGCTGAAGGGAGCCAGGCACGCAGGTAGCTGATAAGGGTTTATTAAAGGTGCAGTGCACCAAAAAACATGAGGTACAAAAAGAGACTACGTGACATCAAACAACAACCAGCACCGAAGACAAGAAACAATGGACATAAATACAAAAAGACACCCGATCACGTGCACAAGACAAACCAATTACAGAAAAGAGTTAATTAACTAAACTAATGAACACTGAACGTTAATTAACTCAAACTAACGGGACGAAACACAAAACAGGTGACAGGTGCCCTAGGCACCTGTTACAGAGGGATACAGTGTTCAGGGATCATTAAATTAATTTAATTATTATCGTGGTTTAACTGTTTGATGACCTGCCTTCATAAAACGCACAGAAACCTGCTATTATCACAGCAGTTATGCACTTAAATCTAAGTTAAAATTCTTGATTTAATTAGTTTATTTTTTAAAGGTTCATTGTTGCACACTCCACACAAACATATTTACATACAGATTTAATTCTCTGCACTTTATAAGAGAATAAACCCTTTTAAGCTTTAATTTTAACAAATTGATTTCTTGATCAGCCCTTTAAATAAAACACGGCACAGAATCAAACATATCATCGCTGAAGTTGCCCCGTCCCATAGGAGTCGGGCCCGTGGGGGTCAGGGCCCGGAGGAGCCGTGGTGGGCGTGTCTTATTTTCATTATTAAAAGGTGGCAACACTAAATGTGATCCCGTTTGTCCGGCTCACAAACATCCACAGAACCAAATAGCGTTTCTTTAATGTCCCTAAAATGTTTTGTGGTGTTTTTATTTTGGATGAAAGAACCTGATACAACTATTCCATAAAAGTAGAAGAAAATTTATTTAGAAAATCAGCCAGCCCCCCCCCCCCCCCCCCCCCCCCCCCCGACACATAGACATAACATACTATTATACAGCCATCTTTTGAAAGTAAATGTGTTTGGTTTGTGTTCTATAAATGTGGATCATGACTTCATGAACATGAGAACACAACAGTGGAATAAATGTTTTAAGAATAAAAATGTTTATTACAAAGAAATCACTATGTAAATTTCTGTTCTTATGTTCAGTTCAGTTAAACATCTCACATCTCACACATTCCATAAAGAGGGTAGTGACAGGGTTAATCATTCCAGTTGAATTCTGATTTGAAGTAGTTAGTAATAACACAGTCCTCATTCTTATTATAAGAGCTGCAGCATCATCCTGCTGCAGATGGTGTCACTGTGCATCGGTCAACAATACAGCGCACTTTGCACAAGGATAAGCTGTATGGGAGAGTGATGCGAAAGAAGCCGTTTCTGCAAGCACGCCACAGAGTCACATGAGGTATGCAAAAGCACATTTGGACAAGCCAGCTTCATTTTGGAAGAAGGTCCTATGGACTGATGAAAGAAAGATTGAGTTGTTTGGTCATACAAAAAGGCGTTACGCATGGCGTCAAAAAAAACACAGCATTCCAAGAAAAACACTTGCTACCCATTGTAAAATTTGGTGGAGGTTCCATCATGCTTTGGGGCTGTGTGGCCAATGCCAACACCGGGAATCTTGTTAAAGTTGAGGGTTGCATGGATTCCACTCAGTATCATCAGATTCTTGAGAATAATGTTTAAGAATCATTGAGGAAGTTGAAGTTACGCCGGGGATGGATATTTCAGCAACACAATGATTCAAAACACCGCTCCAAATCAATTACAATGTTCTGGAATGGCCATCCCAGTCCCCAGACCTGAATATCATTGAACATCTGTGGGATGATTTGAAGCGGGCTGTCCATGCTCGACGGCCATCAAACTTAATTGAACTGGAATTTTTTTGTAAAGAGGAATGGTCAAAAATACCTTCATCCAGGATCCAGGAACTGATTAAAAGCCACAGGAAGTGACTAGAGGCTGATATTTTTGCAAAAAGGAGAAGCTACTAAATATTAGTCACTTTTCTGTTGAGGCGCCCATACTTTTGCACCTGTTAAATTTTGGTTTAATGCATATTGCACATTTTCTGTTAGTACAATAAACCTCATTTTAATCCTGAAATATTACTGTGTCCATCAGTTATTAGATATATCAAACTGAAAAAGCTGTTGCAAACACCCAAATATTTAGAACTAAAAAATTATACCTAAACCACAGACATATACTTCCCTGTATACTGCAAGTATTTTCTTAAATGTATTATAGAAAAACAAGTGAAATTAATAACCTACAATCATGAAAACTAAACTGAATAGATGTCTCTTTTATTTTTAACAAAACTAATCGACAAAACTATCATTCATACTGACATCTCTATGAAAGACAAGAATCACATACCCAGTTTAGATATCAGCCTCTTTAATTCTTTCTTCTCCTTTAATTGGATGATATCATTACTCGGGTTATTGTAATTGGTCTGTAATTGGATGTTTTAAGTATTCAGGTTATTGTAATTGGTCTGTAATTGGATGATTTCAGTATTCAGGTTATTGTAATTGGTCTGTAATTTGATGTTTTAAGTATTCAGGTTATTGTAATTGGTCTGTAATTGGATGTTTTAAGTATTCAGGTTATTGTAATTGGTCTGTAATTGGATGATTTCAGTTTGCAGGTTATTGTAATTGGCCTGTAATTGTGTGAATTCGGTAGAGATCATTGCGTATTTGTTCAAAATCTGTATAATGAATGGCAGTAGAAGTCACACATGCGCACGGTGTTAAATCGATCATCAGATCAGTGTGTTATGTCTTAATTACCCGGTGACATGACGTAGGTTTTAAGTAATCAAGCAAAAAGTAATATGGTAAATTAAAACTCATGATAGCTGAATAGTTCAGGGAACAGAGAAAATGACGATGATGAATGAGCAGAGAGATTTGAATAATGGGACAGTCAATGGGACATACATTCATACCCCTGAAGGAGGCAGAAAGCAAGACCAGATGGGGAGAAGTTAGAGATTTACATTTACTTTTACATTTAGTCATTTAGCAGATGCTTTTATCCAAAGCGACTTACAAATGAGAACAACACAAGTTAGAAGTTATGAAGAAAACCAACTACACTGTAAATTCATCACCCCTCCCCCCCCTTTTTTTCTAGAACAGGTTCTACACATTTCTACACATTAAATACTTTTGGAACGAAACCGCCGACTTCTGACCGTTTTTTATAACTTAACACAACCAATTAGCAACCTAAATACATTCACACAGACCAGACGACACTACACACAAATAGGTATGGTCAGAGGTGCGATTACTGAGCCTCTCTCACACACACACATTCTA
Source organism: Corydoras sp. C115 (assembly GCA_019802505.1). NCBI lineage: Eukaryota > Metazoa > Chordata > Actinopteri > Siluriformes > Callichthyidae > Corydoras > Corydoras sp. C115. Next base: position 173,474 of record JAFMOC010000418.1, on the reverse strand, counting down.
CGTAAAGGAAACGTATGTGTATGTGTGAAATTAATAAATGAAACTGACCTTATGTAAGGTTGTAAGAATGAGGTTGACTCATATGTCTGATATATCATAGCAGTGAAGTAGACCTTTGATGTTGGTTAGTCAGATGCTTAAAGTTTATGTGTATATTACTCTTAATCATATAATCATTTAAACTCATTCATATTTCTATGTAGTAATCATTAAATGTATTTCATTTATATCATTTATCATTTTAACATTTATACCATTAAGCATTTACGATTAATGTACAATGATGCATGTTGAACCTGAGTAGGCCTCACTTTCGCTGGTGAATGGCCTAACTGACCTTGGCTCCGGGCTGATATGTTTGCTAGTAACCGCCTGGAAACTGCTTGGGCTCAAGCTTCACACGGTTGGGACATGGGTTGTATTGACTAACTGTGGTTCTGTCACATGCACCTGGTTAGCAGTCTGTGGGAAAACTGTCTTTGTTTTGTGTTTTGTTCGTTTCCATCTACCTATATAAACGAGCTGTGAATCATAATAAATCGAAGCATTGATGATCAACACTCGCGTGGTTGTCTTTTCTTCCCAAACGTTTGCACTTCGGCACACAGAGGGCTCCGGCATCAGGTTCAGAAGCATCATTTGCAGTCAGCGTGTTTCCTGACTGATAGCTGACAACGGGGTCAGCTTTTCATTTGGCATCGGGACCGCAGCTGTTTGGTCGGCTCGGGATTTGGAACCTAACACCTTACATGCTGACTAATCACATGTTAAAATAGAATGTTTGCACCCCTTGCCTTTGTCATGCACATATCGAGCTCAGCAGCTGCGCCATGCGCACGCTGCGTCTTGGCTCAGCGCCAGCGGCGCACTCCGCGTCTGGATCTTGCAACGGGTGGTTTGACAAACCGGACTGGACCATCGGTCCAGAACTCCTCAGAGTTAAGGAGGGTTCGTACGGGCAGAATATGCCCATACAGGTACGACTCACCCGCCTCATCATCGGAGATCTCGACCAGGTCGAGACCCTCCTCTGCGCAGAGCGCCTTCCTTACGGCTCCGGGACGGCGGGCTTTGCATACCGGCGTACTCGTGGACACGACGGAGGGCGCCGCGAGTACGAGGGTTTACGGCCCCCCCAAAGAAAAATGTAAAAAAGCTTACCTGGGCTCTGGACTCCCCAAATTAGAATGGCACGTCGTTTCTTTTACACTCGCTTACCTCGGTCTAAATGCGGCTGCGCAGATGAGGCGCAGAGCCGCAGCGCTCTGGGTCTATATTCTCAGTGCCCGAAACGTTCTCCCCTGGATGGGCATGGAGAACCCCACCATGACCCTACTAGAGGATGAAGCGGGAGATAATGGATGGATAGAATGGATTTAATTCTTTATTTAATTAAACACTGTATTTATATAGTGTATGGTCTCAATGCAGCTGCACCGTGTTCTAATTAATGCTGAATTACAGAACTGAATCACAGAACCATTTAGGCTATTGGGCTAAAACACAGTTTCATTCCTCAGGCTGTGAAAGCCATAACCCCCAACATTAGCCAACCTATTCTCTAAATTAACTATCCTACTTGATGCATAATTACAGGAACCCCTTCCCATACTTATTTATAGACGGTATACATCACTTAAATAAAAGCTGGTATATTTTTTTAGTGTTAATATATTTTCGAATTATTTCTGCATTGGTGAGAATGCTAAACTGTATTTCATTGTTTGAACATTGTTTTCTCAGCGACAATGAATAAATGAACTAAACTAAAACTAAGTAAATTAGAACCATGTGTGTGTGTGAACCATCATCATATACATTGGGTTCTGTTTATTGCTCATTTGACAGCCACATTTTATTTTAACATGTGATCATTCACCATTTGTGGTCTGTTTCCTCTATTTATTTTTCACTTTTACCGCTTCATTCTTAATTTGCAAATCGTTTAATGCCTGGACTGAATCCCCAAATAGAAACATGACTGACATTTTCTTCTGGCCCATGTAAGGTTTTTATAAAACTTTAAAGTGCATAAGTAAAAAGTAAAACTCATGATGAGTTGAATAGTTCAGCGAAAAGATAAAATGACTATTTGAGGAGCATGGGAAAGAGTATGAATGTCCAGTCGCAGGGTGAGAGGGGAGATTTGAATAATGGGATCGTCAACAGGGACATGTCATACATTCATACCACCGAAGGGGGCAGAAAACAGGACCAGATGGGGGAGAAAGTTGAGGTGTTCTGGTGGAAGTTCTCATCAGAAAAAGGGACTGCTACACACCTATGGGTTGTATACTGAAGCTGGATCTTTGAGAATTTAGAGCTCTCTCATCAATCGTGGTTGCCCGCCATTAATGATTTTTTTCTGTACACTTGGCTGTCTATTCAGTAAAACACATTAAATTATATTGGAACAAAACCGCCGACTTTTGACCATTTATTGGAACATAACAAATGCTGACCCCGATGTGGTTAAACGTTCAGGGAGTCGTGAAGTGGTTTTAATTACAAATTTGTCTGTTGCAAGCTGCACTTCGTTAACACTGATGTGCACATCGATTTGGTTGCAGGAACCTGTTACAGCAAAATCCTGTATATTGATTTTTGCTAAATTTAATCTTAACGTGTGTATAGTGCCACAACAGATGTTGCAGGGCACAAATGAGTTTTACTGATTTTTTTTTATTACTAAATTACTGTTTGGGGTAGTGGTTTGTTTCTGGTTGGCAAGAATCTATATTTGATAACAATGTTAACAGTGCTGATCATCAAACAGAGGTACTTTTTTTAAATATTACTGTTTGGGGTAATGGTTTATTGCTGGTTGGTGAGAATATAGATTTAATAACCTAATATTTACAGTGCTAATCATCAAGCAAAGGTGTTACGTGTTAGTCTAGAGGAAAGGACCTTGAATAAAAGGTTTACCAAAATATACCATTGATATTATTCAAGACACGCCAAACCAGTTCTTTTAGAAATATAATATATTAGCGAATACAAAAGGACACAGAACAATACTGGTTAACAGTGATCATACAAACATTTAGATAGACAGGCCATTGAAGGGATAAAAATTTGTAATTTGTAAGTAATTTGTGTATAAGGGAATTAGCGCATTCTATAGCGATGGGGCAATCTGGCCGACAATTGCCCAAGGCCTATATTTCATGAAAACCAGATGCACCTGGCGTCTGGTGGCTGGTGGATAAAGCTCAAGGGCAGCCGAGCTGTCTCGAGCTCCCCCAGATAAGGGATTGAACAGCGCGTTCGACCTCCCCATAGAACTTCTTCAACAAGTTGGTTCAGAATAAGCAGAGGGAGGGATGGTTTTTCAATAAATAGTGTGAGCAGCTGGATTTCGGGGCTCTGTCTTGGTGGGACCGGTGTGGTGCTGAGATCAGAGTCGGATCGCGATCTTGGGCTTGTCTTGGACGAACACTGCTTTGACTCGGTTTGTCGTAAATAAACCGCTTGATTCGAATAACTCTGAAATCATCTGTACTGTGCTTTTTGACGCCTTCAAAATTGGTTCATCGGGGAAATTTCAGATTTCCTAACAGTTGGTAGCAGGGATGGTGAAGGTCGTTGATTGCAGTGCAGATAATCGGGTTGATTGCTTGATTCCAACGATAGAACTTACGCGGTACTCACAGGCCGGCCAATAAGGTAAGAAGGACCCTTGCTCCTATATTTAGCTGAAAAACCTATATTTAGCTGTGAGTGGTGAATAAGGACTATGTTGGAATGTGAATTAAAATTAATACAATTGGAATTGCTAACTGAAATTAAGTGTATAAATTTAAGTGTTGAAGTGTGTTGTGTTCTTCCAAGACTTTGTGGATTTGTGTATGGATTATAATTGTGTTTTGAAAAAATTGCTGAATGCTGGGTTTTACTGAAAATTATATAAGGTCATGACCAAGGGATTGTGAGAATCCTGTAGTTGCGTTACTGAGACGAACGGGGTAGCTCCCTGTGCGTGTCCAGTCGTGGACTGACCCGTCTCAACCGTTTGGATAATTCCACATAGGGGGAATACTAATAAACGGGAGTTGGACGTCAAGTGATTCACTGTGTTTAGCACCGTTTGGACAGTTCTACTGGGTTGAATCCCAGAGACAGAAATTTGTTACCGTTTAGGCTATACTGGGTTAAATCCCAGAGATGCAAATTTGTTACCGTTTTGGAACAGTTCTTTTGGGTTGAATCCCTAAGAACACCAAATTATTGTTTGTTTAAGGTTTGTTAAGCTAAAACACTGTGCTCGCGGATGTAAGAGAAAAGAGAAATATAAAAGTGAAATTCAGCATACAGCAAAAGCAGCTGCATTTGTGGGATATTGCTCGTGGACGCACGAGAGAAGTTGAATAGTGGGAGTTGTACGGGAGTGTATGTTGATGCTGGTGTGTTGATTAAAATGGTGAAGTTGACTGCTGGTGAAGTCAAAAAGGAGGTGATAAAGAAAGTTGAGAAAATATTTAATGAATGGTGTGGTGCGGGGCTTTATCCCTCTGATACTGCCCCGCCGTTGGGCAAGGACGGTCGTGAACATTTGTTGTATGTAATGCAAAAGAGAGCTGATGCTGCAGAAAAGCAGGCAAAAGGTGCGAGTGGGTTGAGAAGATTGGCGGTTAAATCGAGGGCTGCAAAGGCAAAGAACGAGCAGATATGGGTAAGATTAATTGTGGAATACATGGCGGTGATTACAGAGAGCCAGAGCAAGCATGTAGAGTCAACTGGTGAGAAACCGGAAGTGAAGCAGGAACCCATTCCTACTCCGACCCCTCCGCTCCACATACCTCCCCCCACTAGCACCCCTTCCATACAACCAACTGCTCTTCCTAGTGTTAATGTTGTTCCAGCCCTGTACCTCGTCCTGCCCTCAACCAAGCAAGACCGTAGAATCACAACACAATCTCATGAGTGTAAAATAATGGTGGGTCAACCAGGGGAGGCCGTTGGGAGAGGAACTATGAGTGTGTCTTTGTCCGGGGGTTACGTAATGCGGAGGTGTCCTGAAATTGATGCCATGAAAAACACCTTGGTTGAATTAATACAAAAAGTGGGGCTCTCGGAGTCCGACACTGTTGTGAGGCCCAAAAATGGGAGACACAACAGCACAATGGGAAGAAATAAGTGCTTTTCGTGTGGCCGACTGGGACATATCGCGAGAGAGTGCCCACAGCGCTCTCTGCCCACACCGAAAGACCTTTGGTACTCCCAGACAGAATCCTTATGGTGAGTTGTGAACAATTTAAAGAACCGACCGGTCTTGTTTGAATTGCTGATTTAATATGATATGTAAATATATATTTAAATAATTATATGGTGTAAATTATATGGATCCACATATTGTAACATAGAAGTTTAAAATAAGTAATAATTAGAGTATGGACCATAAATTTAAATAAAACTGCAGTATTAATAAATTAAAGTGTATACTGAATAAAGTTAAAATGTGTTCAAATATTGCAGTATGATATAGTTAGATAATTGTGTTGGTTTTTGTGTGGTACCACTGTATATGGTTAAGTTAGTCTGCTAATTTGCGAGTTTTGCCTGGCATGTTTGTTGTTTGTGTGGTTTAAGTCTGAGTGTATGATGGGATGAGTGTAAAAACTAAACCACCATTCATTTTCTGCTCTACACCTTTTCACGGCTTTTTCTCTAGGAAAATATAATATTTAGAAGTGGTCAACTAGCATCACCATAAGCAAATGTGTAAATTTCTAAATAAAATAAATTAACATAAATGAACAGTAAAAGTTATTAAGTAAAATAACATGATACAATAATAAGTTGAGAACCACTTTGAATTAGAATAAAGTAAAGATAAAAGTAAAATTTAAGCTTAACAATAGAGTGTAAAAGACAATATGGTTTCTGCTTTAATAAAGCATTCACTCAGTTCAATAATGGTGAGCATGTCAGTGCTTGGAGTCAAACAACGTGCTCTGAAAATATTCGATGGAGGCTGTGTTTGTGAGAATTTCTGGCGAAAAGTGAGGGCGTGCTCAACCGAAGACGGGGGAGGGTCTGTTTGATCCCAGACCTCCCCCAGATCAGGGAGACGTCGACGTTAGAAATTAAATATGGTCAGTGTCTCAGGATCAAGAGAGCTGATCCATCCGGTCATACAGTCTGTCTGTATGAGCACTGTTTAAAGAACTCAGCCTGAATGAACCTGAACTGATGCCAGCATTAAGGTCACATGTTGCTCACAATAAATAATAATTAATTAATATATTAAGGTTGTAAAATCATTAAAATAGGGTTAAAGGTTAAATAAATAAATAACCTAATAAATTTGGCTATAAAAATAATTGCTTGACAATTCTAAATGAAATAAATAATTTAAGGATGAGAAATACATACTCCTTACACACTCTCTCTGCTCTGCTCTTATCTCTGATTAACACTGTGTGTGTGTGTGTGTGTGTGTGTGTGTGTGTGTGTGTGTGTGTGTGTGTGTGTGTGTGTGTGTGTGTGTGTCTTTGATGAGGTCATGAGTAAGTGACGGTAGGGAAAAGTTATTGCTTTTTATTGAGGATTATTTGTGGTTTTGCATTGATTGCTGTGTTTTGGAGAAATAATGAAACTTGTGTTTTATTGAGGGAATATGGTTTGCACTATGTCATGTTTGGTATGGATAAAATCCCCTTCTAAAGGTGCTTATTTATATATAAGGTATAACAAGCTAGGTTGTGCGATATAGTAGATTTATAGAACATGACAGATTTCTGGAGTACTGTAGACTCTTTCAAATATAAGAACATCTGGTCTGTATGAGCAACTTGACCAGTCTTTGTATTTCTAATAACAATCAGCATGAAGCATCACACCTATGGCTCGGAACAAACAATGCAGCTCACGACACATCAGTCTCAGCCGATAGCATTTGTCCCTAAAACCGGTTTCAAACTAGGGTTTCACATCGTGATGACCTGGCCCTCTTAGCATATTAATTGAATGAAGTATCCTGGATCCTAGCTTTATTATCATCAAAAGGTTTAAAGGTTGATGTGAAAATAAAAAGATGTAACAGGTAACTCTCTCTCTCTTCTCCTGGTCTAGCTCCGGCCAGTGCTGCTGCTGGGCCCTGCTATGCTTGGTTTTTACCTGGTCAGGCTCTGCTTAGGTTAAGGCCTGCCTTGCTTTGCTCGGCCCAGCGGGCTCTTGGTTCCGGCATTTTTTCCAGCGTTCGCATAACACGTGAGTTTGCACCTAAAGGGGGCGTTCATTTGCTATTAGTGCAACTTTATAATATAAATCTGTTTAGTAATCTTAGTATTCTTTGTTTTCTTAATTAATCATTAGTAATAAATTAGGTTATTACTCTAAACCAAAGTTTCCAGTTAATCCTTCAAGGTTAAAACTCAAAGGTTAATTTATTTCTAAATAAATGGTGTATTTTAAGCAGCTATAAGATTGACCTCTGAGGGATATTTAGATATATCCACATGTCAATATAACCTCTGTCCATATATTATAAAAGCCTCTGACAGAATTAAGATTTCTGCATGCTTACAGAATACCTGAATCAGATATAGCTTAAATCATTGAGATACAATTAACCCATTTAGTGCAGAGAAGCACTCGTGTAACTAAAGCTACCGTTTTAATAAAAAATTCTTTGGAGTCAGATATTTTACGTAATAGAACACTTTTGTATAAATAAAATTTTTTGACCGTCTCTCATTTTCAGTAATTTGGTAATGGGATGCGGAGGACTTTATTAATATCATATACCATATATACCATATATCATATACATACACCCAAAATCCTACAGTTTCAATAATGTTGAATTGGGGAAAGTTAGTGAATTAATATTAATTAGCCGTGGCAAATAAAATAGTTTGAGCTCATTTAAATATAACTATTAGATTTTAAAATGTTAAATAGCACTATTTTCCAATTTAAAGACGAGGTTTCCTGTGAAGATTTGAGTGAATAAACCAGACTGTCTGACTAGGACTGAACTAATATCTGACAGAAAATGGGCCGCGGGACTGATAAGATGTTGACAGTCGGACAGAGATCTATTTTGAAATGTTGGTGGTAGCACCAACCCAGACCTTATGTAAAGACACAACTTTGGCTCTGTTGAAGCATCTGGCAGAGCGAGGACACAAGGCCTCCAAAACAAAACTTCAGTAATATAAACAAGCGAAAATAATCGAAAAAGCTGAAATTGATCTGTTAGAACTATTCAATGATTAAAATGAATCAAAGGGGGACTGTGAAGGAGAATTATTATTTTTGTGTATGAGTGATTCATCTTAACCATTTGTGTTTGCATGTACCTATCAATAACCTTCTACAGTTATTATGTCTTATAATGATATCTTATTATGCTGATTATATCAAGTCAAGAATGTATACATACATCTTCCACTGAAACTTTTGTCTTCTATTTATCCGTTTCAATAAGGCCACGTCGACAGAGCTGAGAGCCACGTCCGCACTATTATCAGAGATTGTTGTTTTAAAACAAGCAACTGAAGGTCTCCATAATAGTGACATTCTCTGATAACTAATCAGAGAGTGGGGTAGGATTTCTCATTTTCTTTTCATCACTTCTTTTAACATGAAAAAATATATATGTATATATTAAATCACAAAGCATAAAATGGACCGAGTACAATTTTTGTTTAATGAAGGATAAATATTTTACTGAAATTAACTACAGTAGACCGGACTGACTGACATTAACTAATGAGGACAAATTTATGAGGTTATATTTTTTCCAGGTCGAAGTTTGAGAAAATTTTTTGCCATAACACATATAAGACAAATGATTAATGTTATGACTTTTTTGCAGCATTGTTGTTTATGAATTGTTTGATAAAGGTTTCATTTTTCCTCCAGGTAATGAACTTAAGGTGGCCTAATTTTCAAATTTTACATTGAACAGGAGAAATATGAGTTTATTAAACTTATGTTGTGTGATTTGTATAAAGAATAGAGTAATTTGTTTGTTTGATGTTGTATTTAACTTTACTAACCAAACAAGTCAATTTGCAGGTTCTAGCGGACAGAACTGACTGTGCAGTTTGATCCAGGAGAAAATAATAATAATAATAACAATAATAACCCCTGATTGCTTGATTTTTCCATAGACAATCTGTTGTTTTATTTTAGAAACGGGGAGGCTAAAGGTATATTTTTTAAGTACTAAAGTTTTTGTTATCAAGTACAAGGTACATGCCAGCCTTGGAGTGGTTCTGAATAAAATCGGGCACCTAGTAATGTGTCACCCATTAGTTGTGAACACAACCCATGGGGTGATTGCCTTTCTCACATCTACAGCTATCAAAACTGCAAACATGGCAATACATGCAAGCACCACCTGACTGCGAGCAACACAGCTGTGAACATTTATACAGACTCAGCATACTATTCTGCAGTACACATAGATGGACCACAATGGATGCAGAGAAGTTTCAAAACGGCATAAGGGGGTCCTATTAAACATTATGCGCACATACATAAGCTACTGGAATCAGTACAGCTGCCCAAACAGGTGGCCATCATTAAATGTAAAGGCCACTCCACTAAGGGGGACATGGAGGCGCAGGGAAAGGATGTGGCCAATCGGGCGGCAAAAAGGCAGGGGGTTACACTGTCAAGCAATGTGTGGTATTAGATTGGTGCCGAACAGACATCACCTACAACGACACGGAGGTGGGGCCGTGTGCCCGATCAGGTTATATTATTATTGTGGGAAACACACCTTAGTGGTAAGAATGCCACCGCTGACTGTTGGCCGATGTGCCATGGTAAAGCTGTTGGCTCCTCTTACTCTCACAGGTTTAAGGGGGGGGGGGGGGGGGGGCGAACCCCAAAGGAGAAGGTGAGCAGTCGGTAGCTTTTATTTATATAGGGACTCACCCACTTACATAGACTCAATCGGGGTGCCTAGGGGGGTGCCAAACGAGTTCAAACTGGCGAACCAAGTGGCAGCAGAAAATATTCCACTGATATCGGCCCTTTTTCCAGTGACTCCCAACAAAAACGTGGATAGGATAAATTTCGTACATTACAATGTACTTCGTCTCACTAATCTCACTAGAGATGCAATAGAGGGACTAAGTGAACAGTTGCATGTGACGTCACTTGTGGCCTATAGAACAGAAAAGCCTTAGACATGCTCCTGGCAGAAAAAAGGGGGTGTTTGCGTAATGATTGGTGAAGTGTGCTGTGCCTATATGCCTAATAACACAGCACCTGATGGGTCCGTAACCAAGGCCCTCAACGGATTGCATAAATTATTACAGGAAATGCATGAGGCCTCTGGAATAGATAACCCCTGGAAATCATGGATGAATAATGTTTGTCAGGAGTTAATCATGTCACTCTTCATGTCTATTGCTGTGTTTGTTGCTATACTGGTAACCTGTGGGTGCCAGTGCATACCACGTCTGAGAGTTCTGTTAACTTGATCACATAATTAACACCATGGAGCTGCAGACGGTTAAATTTTGCTCCGGGATGAGGAGCCAGATAGACAAGAAATTAGTTATGCTTAAACAATGCCCAAGATCACATCTTGTTTCCATGTATGAATTTATTTTCTTTCTCATTTTCCTATCTCTCTCTTTTTCCCTCTAAGACATTAACCCAGTAGGGGAGATAACACACTGCATGCACACGCTTTAGTATAGCATTAAAAGTACACATAGGGCATCAGAAATTTGTAGGTCGTGACCGAAGACCTGGGGAAACGGAGAGAAGGCTGGACACCTAGTGATGGACGGAGGTAACAACACTGCAGGTGTGGGGCACCTGAGTGGCGGACACCCATTGCGGTGACATGTGTGGGACCACCCACAGCCCCGAGACTCTGATAACGAGTAGAGTATGAAACTGTATATTATTAGAGTTTAAAAAATCTGAGTGTTTTATTTTTTAGATTCATGTACTGATTTTAGAGCTCACATGCACAGCACACTGACGTAGGAGAACTCTGATGAATAAATGTAAGCGATCGACTCTGAACATCAGCACCACTTATGGGGCAAATTCACATATGGGACAAATTAACAATGGGGCAAATTTGATGGGCGTGTTGAGGGGCACGCCCAAAGGGGGATTGAAGGGATAAAAATTTGTAATTTGTAAGTAATTTGTGTATAAGGGAATTAGCGCATTCTATAGCGATGGGGCAATCTGGCCGACAATTGCCCAAGGCCTATATTTCATGAAAACCAGATGCACCTGGCGTCTGGTGGCTGGTGGATAAAGCTCAAGGGCAGCCGAGCTGTCTCGAGCTCCCCCAGATAAGGGATTGAACAGCGCGTTCGACCTCCCCATAGAACTTCTTCAACAAGTTGGTTCAGAATAAGCAGAGGGAGGGATGGTTTTTCAATAAATAGTGTGAGCAGCTGGATTTCGGGGCTCTGTCTTGGTGGGACCGGTGTGGTGCTGAGATCAGAGTCGGATCGCGATCTTGGGCTTGTCTTGGACGAACACTGCTTTGACTCGGTTTGTCGTAAATAAACCGCTTGATTCGAATAACTCTGAAATCATCTGTACTGTGCTTTTTGACGCCTTCAAAATTGGTTCATCGGGGAAATTTCAGATTTCCTAACACACAGGTTGGTACAATAATGGTGTTACCAGAATGAAGAGCCAAGATCAGAGAAAGACAGACCAAGAAAAAGAGAGAGAGAGAGAGCGAGAGAGAGAGAGAGAGAGAGAGAGCGCGTTAGCACACAGCCAACGAAAAAAAGGAAGTTCATTTCTTCTCCATCTTGGTTAAATCCCCTCCATCCAGGAAGTCATACCAGGGAACTTGTACCTTGAGGAGCACCACCTAGAGGAGAGGAGGACACATAACATACACACCATACAACAATCGACAATACTTTCAGGGTAATCACACCTGTTGCACTCGAACCCGTAACAAAAGGTAATACTATTTATTATATTATGTTGGTAGTGTAGGGAGCGCTGAAAACAGAACTGTATTGTCTACGAGGCTTATTCCCTGTTAATTAATTTAACCAGACACAAAGGAACTGAACAATAATAGTTTCGACATGGTTCAGATGGAAAGATAGGGCGTGAACGAGGAAAACCGAGACACCTCTAAGTTAGTAAATCTTGGCTGTGGGAGTCCAAGGGACTGAATAGCATAAAATTCCATCATATTTCAGTTGCTGCTCTGAACTAGGCTTTGTGCCTCTTGCTAAGGTAGTCCAACGTCTGGCATGTCTGGCATATTTTGTTGTTTTGTTTTGTTGAGGGGCGGCACAGTGGCTTAGTGGTTGGCACGTTCGCCTCTCAGCACTAGGGATTCCCGGTTCAAATCCCCAATAAGTAAAATAACATGATATAATAAGTTAAGAAACACAGTGAATTTAAATAAAGGTAAAAGCAAAATTTAAGCTTAACAATAATGTTTGAAAGACAACAGGTTTAATTTTCCATAAAGCATTTACTCAGTTCAAAGGTGGTGGGCATGTCAGTGATTTGAATCAAGCAGTATGCTCTGAAAATACGTGATGATGGAGTGTAAGAATCTCTAGCAAAAAGAGAGGGCGTGCTCGACCAAAGACAGGTGAGGGTCTGTTGATCCCAGACCCATCCTGATCAGGGAGACGCCGATGCTAGGGAATTAAATATGGTCAGTTTCTTAGGATCAGGAGCGCTGTCCAGGTCACGGGTCCAACAGTCTGTCTGTCTGTCTGTGAGCAACTGTTTTAGAACCCAGCCTGACTGAACCTGAACGGCTGCCAGTATTATGGTCACTTTTTGCACAAATTAATTCATCACATTTGGGTTATGAAATAATTGACATAGGGTAAAATGTAAATAAATTACTCAATAAAATTGGCTATAAACCTACTAGTATTTGCTTGACAATTCTAAATTAAACAGGTAATTTAATGTTGAAAAATTAGACACATTTCTCATAGGTTCTGGCCGCACTCTGTTCTTATCTGTTTTAACATTCTGTGTGTATGGGTGTGTCTGTCTGTCTGTTATGAGGTCATGAGTAAGAAGAGGGTAGTGAAAACTTATTGTTGTTTGGAAAGAAGCAGATTGGCAGAAGTAAGTAAATTAATATTGATTGGTCGTCGCAAATAAAATCAATCAGGTTTATTTCAATAAACTATTAAATTTAAACTGTTAAATTAAAATGGCACTATTTTCCAATTTAAAGAAAAGGTTTTCTATGAATATTTGACTGGTAATAAACTAAGCCGGACTGACTGACACCACTTAAATACGTTTTGAGTGATATTTATATTTTCTCAACAGGAGCATGAGAAATGCTTTGCTATTTTCAAGGGAAAATAAATAAAATTTTACTAATCATAAAAGTTGATTCACAGGTTTTAATGAATGGAGCTGACAGAGCAGTTCGATCCAGTAAAAATATCATCTGCTTGTTCAATTGTTTTTTATTCCATAGTATTATAGATTACCAGAAAATGGATAATTATTCAAAAGTTGTTGATAATCATTTATGCTGATAGATTGTGTGACTCTGTCCTCTCCTCTAAATATGATCCACATGCAGTGAGGAGTGGTGCATAGTTTATTAATTATGGGAAAGTAAGATCACTTTAGCTGGTAACATACCACTCACAAACCCCTAAACTGTCACGGGTTGTTTTGTTCACGTGGTGTGGGTTGGGTTCTGTGTCACGCCCCCGTAATCACGCGCACCTGGGATCAGTCACCATTTTGTTATATATACCCTGCACACCCTACCCTCACCGCCAGTTTGTCTCATGCCACGCCTGTGCTAAGCCTTGACACTACCAGCCCTGTTCCTGATTTAGTTCTATGTTCCTGCTGCCTCGTCCCTTGTGCTGTTCTCTGTGTTCTGTGTGTGCAGTCTGTCGGCGTTCGTCCACACTCCGTCTAGTGTACTCCGTCACAGTCTCCCCGGACGTTTGTGCTACTCCCCGTGACTTCATCACCCCTCGCCTCACTACGTCCTGTGTTCTGTGTTCTTCGTATTTTTGGATTAATAAACACCACTGTGACTGTACCTGCGTTCAGCTCGTTGTCTCCGAGTAGCGGATCCGCCTCGCTTGGTCGTGAGACCCTTACATTACAAACTGGCCAACATGGATCCCTCGGAGCGATGCGCTGTCGGAGCGAAGCCGGCATCACCACCACCAGCCGGACAGCAGCCCGACTCACGGCTAGAGCTGCTGTATGGTCGCCAGGAGGAACTGGCAGATCTGGTGAGCCAGCTATCCCTCCAGCTGCAGACTGCGCTCTCCGCGCTGCCCGCAGCCCCAGCACCGGTGACCACACCTCCGAACCAGGTACTGAACCCGCCGCCCGCGGTTGCCTCTCGCCCCGACGGTGCCGCTGTTCTCCCGGAGCCTTATGGTGGTGTGAAGGAAAATAGTATTTTACTATGTATAATATGATTTTACTATGTATGAGTGATTCATCTTAACCATTGTGTTTGCATATAACTATGAAGAAACTTCTACAGTTATTATGTCTTATGATATCTTATTATGATGATATGATTACACTAAGTCATGTTGACATTTAGTAGGGTCAGTGCTAGACATCAGTCTGCTGTTTAACCATTGCAATAAAACCACGTAGACAGAACTGAGATCCACGTCCACACTATTCAGACATTGTTGTTTGTAAAACAAGCTATTGAAGGTCGCAGAGAAGATTTCAGCAAATGCTCTGCACACATGATATAAATAGTGGGGCTCTCTGATAACTTGTCAGAGAGCGGAGTAGGATTTTCCTTACGCTCTCTCATTCTCTTTCGCTTTGTCTTTTACCTTTCTTTAATAAATATCACTTCTTTTAATATGCATTGTCTCACGAGAATATTATTTCCACCACAGAAATTGGCGTTGTCGGCAGGATCAGCGAGGATCGCCGCGGCAGCACCGACTGAAACCCACTGAGGACGCTCCTTAGTCTTGGACTAAGTTGGAAAATGGGAACCCCACGAGAGAAGGGAAAGTACCACCAGAGTGAGGTGCGGTCGGAGCTCCGCGTGTGATTCCCGCCTGATTCTCAAAAGAACAAGTGGTGGACATTCTTAGTAAGTAAATCTTATATCCACTCAAGAAAGGTGTCGGAGTGACTTTCAGAGTATAGTTCAGGGGAACTATTAATAGTTGGACGGGGATCCAACATAAGGGTTGGACGGGGATCCAACCCAAAGATACGGGATCGAGGATCCTAAGCACGTCTAGGACGTGAGGTTTCAGAAGCCTAACTGGGAAATTGGCCGTTCTTGTAGACGTACATTAACGTAAGGTCCGGACCACTGAAACACTCTTTAGGAGACACTTTCTTGAAGTTTTTTCAGGGATCTAAATTGTGAGACAAAACCAAGGTATTGAAAGAACTGATTAACCTTTCTATCTTAGATCTGTCATAAAATAAGTGTAAAATAAAGGTAAATCATAGAGTAAAATTATAATATAATAATATAATATATAATAATGTTATATAATATAATATAATATAAAACTACAGTATTAAGTTAAGGTGTACCCTTAATGAAATTTAAGGTCATTCTTACTGTTGGTTTGTGTGTGGTACCACTGTATATGTTTAAGTTAGTCTGTTAATTTGTAAGTTTTGCCTGGCATATTTGTTTTTGTGTGGTTTAAGTCTGAGTGTACAGTATGATGTGATGAGTGTAAAAACTAAACCAACATTCATTTTCTACTCTACACCTTTTCACAGCTTATTCTCTAGGAGAATATAGTAAAAATTAGAAGTAATCAACTAGCATCACCATAAGCAAATTAGTAAATTTCTAAATACATTAAATTAACATAAATTAACAGTAAAAGTAATTAAGTAAAACAACATGACACAATAATAAGTTAAGAAACCCTGTGAATTAGAATAAAGTAAATATAAATTTAAACTTAACAATAGAGTGTAAAAGACAATATGGTTTCTGCTTTAATAAAGCATTCACTCAGTTCAATAATGGTGAGCATGTCAGTGCTTGGAGTCAAACAATGTGCTCTGAAAATACTCGATGAAGACTGTGTGAGAATTTCTGGCGAAAAGTGAGGGCGTGCTCAACCGAAGACGGGGGAGGGTATGTTTGATCCCAGACCTCTCCCAGATCAGGGAGACGTCGACGTTAGAAATTAAATATGGTCAGTGTCTCAGGATCAAGAGAGCTGATCCATCCGGTCCTTCAGTCTGTATGAGCACTGTTTAAAGAACTCAGCCTGAATGAACCTGAACTGCTGCCAGCATTAGGGTCACATGTTGCTCATAATAAATAATAATTAATTAATCTATTAGGGTTTTAAAATAGGGTTAAAGGTTAAATAAATAAATAACCTAATAAATTTGGCTATCAAAATAATTGCTTGACAATTCTAAATGAAATAAGTAATTTAAGGATGAGAAATACATACTCCTTACAAGCTCTCTCTGCTCTGCTCTTATCTCTGATTAACACCGTGTGTGTGTGTGTGTGTGTGTGTGTCTTTGATGAGGTCATGAGTAAGTGAAGGTAGGGAAAAGATTATTTGTGGTTTTGCATTGATTGCTGTGTTTTGTAGAAATAATGAAACTTGTGTTTTATTGAGTGAAACTGGTTTGCACTATGTCATGTTTGGTATGGATAAGATCCCCTTCTAAAGGTGCTTATTTATATACTAGGTATAACAAGCTAGGTTATACGATATAGTAGATTTATAGAACATGACAGATTTCTGGTACTGTAGCCTCTTTCAAATATAAGAACATCTGGTCTGTATGAGCAACTTGACCAGTCTTTGTATTTCTAATAACAATCAGCATGAAGCATCACACCTATGACTCCTCACAAACAATGCAGCTCATGACACATCAGTCTCAGCCGATAGCATTTGTCCGTAAAACCGATTTAAAATTAGGGTTTGACATCGTGATGACCTGGCCCCCTTAGCATATTAACTGAATGAAGAATCCTGGCTCCTAGCCTTATTATCATCAAAAGGTTTAAAGGTTGATGTGAAAATAACAGGCAAACTCTCTCTCTCTTCTCCTGGTTTAGCTCTGGCCAGTGCTGCTGCTGGGCCCTGCTATGCTTGGTTTTTTCCTGGTCAGGCTCTGCTTAGGTTAAGGCCTGACTTGCTTTGCTCGACCCAGCGGGCTCTTGGTTCCGGCATTTTTCCAGCGTTCGCATAACACGTGAGTTTGTACCTAAAGGGGGGGATTCCTTCCCCTTTAGGTTGTACCTAAAGATTGACCTCTGAGGGATATTTAGATATATCCACATGTCAATATAGCCTCTGTCCAGATATTATAAAAGCCTCTGACAGAATTAAGATTTCTGCATGCTTACAGAATACCTGAATCAGATATAGCTTAAACCATTTAAATACAATTAACCCATTTAGCGCAGAGAATCACTCGTGTAACTAAAGTTACCATTTTAATTAAAAAAAAATTATTTGGAGGCAGATATTTTACATAATAGAACACGCATTAAATCTTTGACCATCTTTCATTCTCCGTAATTTGGTAATGGGATGCGGAGGGCTTTATTAATATCATATTAATACCCAAAAAGTCCTACAGTTTCAATAATGTTGAATTGGGGAAAGTTAGTGAATTAATATTAATTAGCTGCGGCATATAAAATATTTCAAGCTCATTTTAAATAAACTATTACATTTTAACATGTTAAATGAAAATAGCACTGTTTTCCAATTTAAAGACAAGTTTTCCTGTGGAGATTTGACTGACAATAAACCAGACTGTTTGACTATGACGGAACTAATATGTGACAGAAAATGGGTACGACTTTGACAGTCGGGCAGAGATTAATTTTTGAAATGCACAACTCCACCCCACACATTTCTATGGCATCATCCCAGGAGGATCCCCATTGGAAAGAGGTGGGACCCAGGGCTAAATAAATAACTGTAGCAGGTGACTGGGAACCTGTAGACAGAACCAATCACCTGTACAGCAAAAGCACTCAATCTTGGAAAATGACCATGCCATACAAATTGCAAAGCAAAAGGGGGGTGGAACTCGCGAGTATAAAAAGCATGCCTAAAACATCAATGTGTCGACACTGAGGAACGTGAATTGGCCAAAGTTCCTCCTAAATTGTGGGCGAACCGGATATTTGACGTGGATCAAGTAAAAATCACACCAAAATCCGATTACATGCCAAAACAACTCCAATTTACAATGCAGCGCTGCACACAAGCTCTTACAATAACTGAAATGGCCTAAAAACACTGTCCTTTTAAAATATGTAGATGACAGACTGTGTGTAAAGAGGCAACTTTGGCACTGTTGAAGCAACTGGCAGAGCAAGGTCACAAGGCCTCCAAAACAAAACTCAGCACAGAACTAACCAGAGCATGTAAACTAGATGAGGGAAACACAGATCCCAGATACGCATGGGGATTTTGGGAAAATTTGGAAACACAAAGATTCCCTCACTAGTTCTGGAACCAAAATTTAAAACTATCATTTGGTATCTAAATTGTTAGATGCTATTCTATTTAAATAATAATCTTGCTATCATTAAATGCGCAGCGCACAAGAAAGGTGAGTACGAAGTCACAAAAGGTAACACTTCAGCTGATGCAACCGCAAAACACACTGCGCACATACACACCGCCTTTACAAACACTCCAACATGAACATGAACATGCATCCACGAATCTTAATACAATCAACATACAACACTTGTGAAAGCAATTGTCCTTGCTTACCAAAGGTGTATATGATGGGGGTGCACAGTGCCTGGTGTGCAGACAAAACACGCCAGTACATGACACCAGCTGCACATAACCCCTCAGGACATCCATCGCCTACAGAACCATTTCAATACTGGCAAAATTGACTTTGAAGGAAAGGAATACTTACTTTTGTGTATGCATGTTCAAACAGTGGGTGGAGATTTTTCCAACAGGTAAACAGGATGGAGAAGCAGTTGCCAAGGCATTTCTGAGAGAAACAATTCCAAAGATGGGGCCTGCCTCAGAGAATCTCTAGCGACAATGTGACAACTTTTGTAAGAAAACATTGTAGTTGCACAATTAAATCAGGTTTTGCAAAAGTGAATCAGGAAACAGGTCTGAGATAGACTAAGTTTCTACCCCTGGTATTGTGGCAGTGTAGAACACGCCCACAAGCAAAGACCAAGTTGTCAGCGTTCGAGATTGTCTTCAGCAGACCTCTAAACACCAGTCTAAGTCAGCAGGACCTAGACGACCACCTCTTTGATGAAGTAATGCTTTAGTACTGTGCATCGCTGCACAAGTCTTTCTTTTGTGCAGGTAAAGGCAATCCTTCCGAAGCCTGCTGACCATCCACTTCACCCGTTCCAACCCGGAGACTGGGTGCTGATCAAGGACTTCAGAAGAAAGTGGTGGAACCAACCCAGGTTCTCCTGACTACAAGCACTGCACTACACCCACTGCAAAAGGCCCTGAATTGCCTCATGATGAGTCTGCAAACGAGAAGGATCTTAAGGCCGATCTTAATGACCCTTTATGCTGTCGCAATGTCACTGCTCATGATGGGAGCAGCGTATCAGGTGATCTCCGACCACAAACCCACTTCGATGCTGTTCTGCAGACATCCAGACATCCATTTACTGGAAGTTTGTTAATTACACCACCAAGTAAAATGTAAACAGCAATGCCACACAACTCCGGTGATCCATCCATGTTGTCAATGTCACCTTTTAACTACACTTACAAAACATGGACAAACGGCACGTTTCCATCATGCAACCAGTCGGATATCATCTAAACATCCCTCACTTAAAAGTAAACAGACACTTGCACTTTGGCATTTTACTTGCGGTTCATGGCTTGCAGTACAGTTATTTTAATAATTTTGCTTCTTTTACATTGTGTCCCTATTTCTTGCCAATGTCTATCTAACATGATCAAAACAGTGTCTAGTAAGCAACAGCCATATCCCGAGCAACCAGAAGAGATGATGCTGATGATTTAAAAATTAAATGAACTATTCAATGATTAAAATGAATCAAAGGGTGAATTGTGAAGGAAAATAGTATTTTACTATGTATAATATGATTTTACTATGTATGAGTGATTCATCTTAACCATTGTGTTTGCATATAACTATGAAGAAACTTCTACAGTTATTATGTCTTATGATATCTTATTATGATGATATGATTACACTAAGTCATGTTGACATTTAGTAGGGTCAGTGCTAGACATCAGTCTGCTGTTTAACCATTGCAATAAAACCACGTAGACAGAACTGAGATCCACGTCCACACTATTCAGACATTGTTGTTTGTAAAACAAGCTATTGAAGGTCGCAGAGAAGATTTCAGCAAATGCTCTGCACACATGATATAAATAGTGGGGCTCTCTGATAACTTGTCAGAGAGCGGAGTAGGATTTTCCTTACGCTCTCTCATTCTCTTTCGCTTTGTCTTTTACCTTTCTTTAATAAATATCACTTCTTTTAATATGCATTGTCTCACGAGAATATTATTTCCACCAGAGTGGGGAGCTCCAACGTTGTCGGGGGTTCTTATTCCAGTGCCAGCTGTACTTCAGCATCCGTCCCACGTGCTACCCCACGGACGCCCACAAAATCGCGTTCGTCATCGGGTTGCTACGTGGGCACGCGCTCAGCTGGGCAGAGGCGGCACGGGGTCTGACGTCACCCCTGGGTTCATCGTTTGCCTCGTTCTTGGAGAGATTTCGTGCGGTATTTGATCGGCCGGACTACTCAGAGGACATTGAGACGCGCCTGCTCTCAGTACGGCAGGGAGTTCATTCTGTAGCTGAGTTTGCCGTGGAGTTTCAGACCCTCGCCGCGGAGTCGGGATGGTGTGAGCACTCGCTCCGCGGCGTGTTCCGCAACGCACTCAGTGACCGCATGCAGGATGAACTTGCCACCCGTGATCGCCCAGACACTCTCCAAGAACTCATCAACCTCGCCATACGTATAGACGGACGTATGAGCCTGCGTCGCCATGAACGCTAGGTCCGCACTAGCGCTCCATCTCGAGCATCTCCGACACCTTCAAGGGACTCCTCCCAGCCCGAGCAGTCAGAAGGGGTCGAACCTATGCAGCTGGGACGCGCCACCCTGGCCCCTGAAGTCCGGAACCGCCACAAGGACCAGGGGCTCTGCTTCTACTGTGGTGGAGGGGACCACCAGCTACGAGACTGCACGGTGCGCCCAAAAGACCTGACTCGGCAGTAGGACTTGGGGTTCTGTGGAGTCCCTCAGTAAAACCCCAAGCTCAGCGACTCAGCTTGCCATGGAGAGGTACGTGTCGGAGTGCCTCGCCACCGGACTGATTCGACCTTCAACATCCCCCGTAGGGGCCGGCTTCTTCTTTGTCTCTTCTTTGTCTTCTTTGTTTGTAGGGGACCGTGATGGCATTGAGTCCCCTGCATCGACTACAGGGGACTCAATGCCATCACGGTCCCCTACAAATACCCTCTGCCATTAACATCATCCGTATTTGAGTCTTTGCAGGGAGCGACCATCTTCACCAAGCTGGACCTGCGGAACGCCTACCATCTGGTCCGTATAAGGGAGGGAGACGAATGGAAGACGGCATTCAACACCCCCAGCGGCCACTACGAATACCGCGTGGTTCCCTTTGGCCTCAAGAACGCCCCGGCCGTGTTCCAGTCCTTGGTGAACGATGTGTTGCGGGACTTTCTGGACAGATTCGTCTTCGTATATCTGGATGACATTCTGATCTTCTCCAGGACACCTGGCGAGCACACCCGGCACGTACGACTTGTCCTGAACCGCCTGCTGCAGAACCGCCTATTCGCCAAAGCCGAGAAGTGTAACTTCCATCAGCGGTCGGTGCCCTTCCTGGGGTTCATCCTGTCACCAGGGGCAGTACGACCGGACCCCGAGAAGGTGAGGGCCATCACTGACTGGCCAACCCCCACCTCAAGGACTGAACTACAGCGTTTCCTGGGGTTCGCCAATTTCTATCGGCGGTTCATCGGCCAGTACAGCAGCATCACCGCCCCACTCACCGCTCTCACCTCCACCAAGGAAAAGTTCCGATGGACACAGGAGGCTCAAGACGCCATGGACATCTTGAAGGACCGGTTCACCACGGCCCCTATCCTAATCCAACCGGACCCGTCCAAGCAGTTTATTGTGGAGGTCGACGCGTCGGGCGCTGGAGTAGGGGCGGTACTCTCCCAGAAGTCGGCGGAAGGTAGGCTTCACCCCTGTGCGTTTTTCTCCAGGAAACTGTCGGCAGCGGAGAGAAATTATGACGTGGGTAATCGCGAGCTGTTGGCGGTGAAGCTCGCGCTAGAGGAATGGCGACACTGGCTGGAGGGGGCAGCCCAGCCGTTCGTGGTTTGGACCGACCACAAGAACTTGGCCTACATTCAGTCGGACAAGCGCCTGAATTCCCGTCAGGCTCGGTGGGCCTTGTTCTTTGGTCGGTTCCATTTCATCATGTCCTACCGTCCTGGCACTAGAAACGCCAAGCCCGACGCCTTGTCACGCCTCTTCGCCGACGGTAAGGAGGGACCCAGCACTGACTCTATTCTCCCCCCCAGCCGTGTCGTTGCAGGGGTATCTTGGGAGGTCCGTCGCATCATCGAGCGCGAGCTAACGAAGGATCCGGACCCTGGGCTGGGGCCCCCCAACCGGACCTTTGTGCCCTCAGCCGCCCGCGCCGCAGTGCTTAAGTGGGGGCATGAGTCTCGCTGGGCCTGCCACCCTGGGGGAGTCCGCACGGAGGAACTCATCCGGTGCCAGTTCTGGTGGCCCACCTTGGCAGCCGACGTCCGACAGTTCGTCGCCGCGTGTACCACCTGCGCACAGAACAAGGCGTCACATCAGCCCCCCGCCGGAGTGCTTCAGCTGCTCTCCATACCTGGGCGTCCCTGGTCCCACATCGCTCTGGACTTCATAACCGGCTTACCCAACTCCAGAGGTAATTCGGTTATACTCACCATAGTAGACCGTTTCTCCAAGTCTGTACGTGTAATTGCTCTGGCCAAGCTTCCCTCTGCCCTTGAGACTACAAAGATTTGTTTCGAGCAGGTGTTCAGAATATCTGGCATCCCCATGGACATCGTCTCAGACTGGGGACCCCAGTTCATTTCCCAGGTGTGGAGAGCGTTCCACAAATTCTTCGGGACCGCTGTGTCGCTGACGTCGGGGGGTCATCCACAAGCCAATGGGCAAGCTGAGAGGGCTAACCAGGTGGTGGAGACCGCCCTGCGCTGCATGTCCGCCCAACACCCGGAGCGCTGGAGCGAGAACCTGGCGTGGGCCGAATACGCGATCAACACCGCGCGCAGCTCCGCCACGGGGATATCGCCATTTGAGGTAGCACTGGGCTACCAACCCCCCCTGTTTCCCGAGGACCAGAGCGAGACCTGCGTGCCTTCGGTGAACCTGCACATCCGCCTCTGCCACCGCACCTGGAAGAACACTTTAATCGCGCTCCGCCAAGCCCAGTCTACCTACGCCACCTCGGCCAACAGGAGGCGCCGCCTGGCCCCCAGTTTTGTTCACGTGGTGTGGGTTGGGTTCTGTGTCACGCCCCCGTAATCACGCGCACCTGGGATCAGTCACCATTTTGTTATATATACCCTGCACACCCTACCCTCACCGCCAGTTTGTCTCGTGCCACGCCTGTGCTAAGCCTTGACACTACCAGCCCTGTTCCTGATTTAGTTCTATGTTCCTGCTGCCTCATCCCTTGTGCTGTTCTCTGTGTTCTGTGTGTGCAGTTCGTCGGCGTTCGTCCACACTCCGTCTAGTGTACTCCGTCACAGTCTCCCCAGACGTTTGTGCTACTCCCCATGACTTCATCACCCCTCGCCTCACTACGTCCTGTGTTCTGTGTTCTTCGTATTTTTGGATTAATAAACACCACTGTGACTGTACCTGCGTTCAGCTCGTTGTCTCTGAGTAGCGGATCCGCCTCGCTTGGTCGTGAGACCCTTACATAAACCGCCTTGCACAAATTACATCCAGACCATAAATAATTACCAACCATGTTTTTTTTTAAACAAAAGTAGTTTTTTTTTTTTTTTTTTAAATAAAGGGGGGAGGTTAAAAGTATGTTAAAAGTATGTTTTGATATACTAAAGTTTTGATTAGGTTAAAGAAGTCATCGGCTGGTAATAAACACTGGTAATAAAGACGGAGGGGGGGGCAAACACAGACTTGACTTAACAGAACAAGGGAGATGGGAGGATTAAAGTTAATCAAAACATCAAAATTAGAAGGAGCTGAGTAAAAAAAAAAACTATTCAGTTTAAATTGAATTTGATTTTTATGTTAAATTTATGCTACGACATGGGATTAACAGTATCACAGTAATCTGGCTCATAATAGGTGAAGATTTTTTTGAATATGTGTCTTCCCTGGAAGATCGGCTACGTGGGAGGAAATGCGTATGCCGCTTGTGCCTTATGAGCGTTTCCAGGGAACGGCTACGCGAAGAAAAATGCACACGCCGGTCCGTCGGACAAAACGCTCCCACGGATACACGCCTGCGCGGGAGTAATGCGCAGCGCCGTACCGTGGTTGAGCGCGGAAGGAGAGTTCGGAGACACCGGGCATAAAAACAAAACAGGATTTATTATTTAAAATGGTGTAGGGACACCAAAAGAAAGGGGGGAACGAAACAAACGAACTAACACCGGGATATTACCACAACATAGACGTGCACGGGGAAAAGGGAACATGGAAACTAAATACAAAAAACACCCGGTCACGTGCACAAAATAAACCAATCACCCAACAGAGTCCATGAATACACAAATGAGGGACAGGTGCCCCAGGCGCCTGTGACATGCAGTAGTTTTAATTATGAATTAATACATAGTTTAAATAAATTTTTGAAGGTTGGAAAATGTTATCAAATGGACTATATCAGTAGAGATTTAGACATGTACAACATTATTTTATATTTTTATTTTTAATTTTAAAGCAGAACACGGTTACATAGTCATAAGTTTTGGGACCAGAGTGAAGCCCACAGACGAGAAACAGTCTGGTAGGAGACAGGGACAATCTCCAAGTCCAAGAAAACAACGACTATGCTCTGTGACACACACATACATTTTCATACACCACAAAAGAAAATATTACATTAATTATTTAGAAAAGTACTGATATGCAGTCCTGGAGGAACAGAAGAACCTCTAAGAGACACAGTCATTTCAGAGGAATGAAGACACCTCAATACCATCCGCACATGATCATTAGGGATTGCAACACATAATCACATTAGTAAATTGTAAAGGTTTTTTTTTTATAATACTTTAAAAGCAGGGGTGTCCACACTTTTCTGACCTGAGATCTACTTTTCCATTGGACAGGTCATCGAGATCTACCAGGGTTAATCTTGTTTTTTTTAGGCTTTTATATTGAAACCTGTTTACACACATCATGTTAGTATTGTTTTCTCCTTCCTATCTAATATAGATGATTTGCAAGGCAGTGCTTCGGATTTAGGCAAGGAGGCGTGGCCACGTGCTGATTTTGGGAACAGCGAGAGAGAAGGGGGGGGGGGGTGGAGACTGCTCGCTTGCACAGGGATAGTGATTCAGAATGAATCACATTGTGTTTGTGAAATGTGTGCGTGTGTATAAGTGCTTCAGATACTGTGCTGTAAAAAAAAAAAAAGTGCTGATACGTGATAAACGCTAATAAGGGCTTTTTTTTCAAACCTCCATCGCGATCTACTGAACACGATCAACGTATTGGGCACCCCTGCTTTAAAGTAATTAAGTAAAAAGTAATGAAGTAAAGTAAAACTAATTATGAGTTAAATAGTTCAGGGAACAGAATAAGACTATTTGAAAAATTAGCATGGAAAAGAGTAGGAATGTCCAGTTGCAGGGTGAGTGGGGAGATTTGAATAATGGGATAGTCAACAGGGACATGTCATAAATTCATGCCACCGAGCTTTTTCATCAATCGTGGTTGCCAGCCATTGATGATTTTTTTCTGTATACTTGGATGTCTATTCAGTAGGGGTGCGAATCTCTCAGTGTCTGGCCAATCGATTCGATTGCGAATCGATTTTTAAGGTCATGATGATTCGATTCAAATCGATTTTTGATTCAGAAACTATTTTTCAGTTCAAATGGTCTTTAAATTTTGTTTAAATTATTTGATTGACAAGATGAAATAACAATGTAAACAAATAGAACATTTATTTAAAACAATACTTTTAGGTTCATACCTGTATAAATTTATTTTTGCATAATTTTATATTTATACAAAAAATATGATTGCGTTAAAATAAAAATGAGCAGTATTAGGTTAGCTTAGCTGCCTGGCTTTTTCTTACATAAAAACATAGGTCAATGAACAAATAATTCAAAATATATTAATACAAAAGTTTACTATAATGCATAAGCCTTAAAATCAAAACTAAAATACAGACTTTACAGTGTCACAAAGTGTCTGTAAGGATTGGTCTGGAGACGTGGATGCGGAACAAAATAGGTTTATTAATAAGCCAGGCAGAGGTAGGGTAGTGCAGGAGGAGGCGTGGTTGAGGGGAGTGTTGTCAACTGGACCCAGGCCGGGGTGATGAACCTGGACGGAGGACTGGGCAGAGCACAACACCGAGCAAAACCAATAACCAAATAAAACAAAGCACACGATAAATCTAACGCTGTAGTAAGAGAACCCTACACTGGCTATGCGTGAAGAAAGACGGAAAAGACTAGTGAGGTTGTCTAGAGCAGATAAAATAACAAACCCTATGATAGACAGAACAGGTGTGTCAATGAGAGTGTAATCAAAAACCCTGAAAGAAGAAGGCGTGGAGAAAGTGTTCAGAGAGGTACGGTGAACTACACGGGACGACGAGCGGCTCAGGAAGGAACTGCAACAGACAAGGGACGGGGAGACAGCGAGAGGATTAATACAAAGGGAAGAAAACCATGTTAGTTCACCGAGAGAGAGCGTGTTAGTAAACAGATCTGAACCGTTAGTATGTTGGGTGAACACTGAGACACGGACGCCCTCAGGTGGTGACGCGCCAGCGGAGCGAGCTAGGGTGAGCGCGAACTCCGCCCCAACTGGCCGAAGCCGAACCACCTGAGCGGACGGACAGAGATCGCTCCCGGACTCTAGGGACAGGATGAATACTGAAAACAGAAAGAGGATTAGACAAACCACAGGGAGCGATCACAGAAAAACACAGACGTTCACTCATACAACGACAGAGACTAACCTAAACACAGAGGTGAGAGCGCAGATGCTAACACACAGCTAACACAAACAGATGCGCACTCACCGAGACCAGATACACCACAGGACACAAAGCTGAGAGAATAGAAGCCAAATAATCGCTCGGTATGTATGCAAGCAGGGACAATACTTCGCGTTCGTCCCGTGTGAAGACAGAGCTTAAATAAGATAAACGACCAATCAAACAAATTAGCCTCACCTGGTGACGGAGCGAAAGCGGAACTAGAAGGCGGGGCTAAGGGAGCGAGTGGCAGAGCGTGACGGAGAGACAGACGCAGACACAGGATTTCTCACATACAGTCAGTGCATTTATATATTTATATTAAATCTTTAAAACTTAACCTTAAAATTTAAATACATACTTCAGTCTTTTTAACTATATTGCACCAACATTCGCTACATTTTCAAAATCATGAATCACTATCTCCCCCTGCTTCATGCTTCCCACTAGCATGAATGTAATGCGATATGCTGTACGCTCGGGAGGGGGCAGCAAAAAATTTTACTTAAACACATTTTTTTTTAAATAGATTATTGGGCATTTTGAATCGATTCAGAATCACCAGGACTACGAATCGCGATCCTTTGAAGAATCTATTTTTTTCAGCACCCCTACTATTCAGTAAAACGCTTTAAATTCTTTTGGAACGAAACCGCCGTCTTCTGACCATTTATTGGAACATAACACCCACTTGCGATGATTGAATGATGGCACTTGGGTGGACGGCTTACGATTCTAAAATGTGGACCACATAAGCTCAGATTAGAAGTGGCACTCATGTGCCTCTCTCACATTAATATGGCTCACATGTCCCAAAACTTACTTGGTAAAGATCTGGCTGATATGTGGCACTGATAACCTACATGTGAACGATAACAGGTCTGATTCCATGTGTAGAAAATTTATGATTAATAACAGTGCTACGTCTCTGTGCTCCCTCCAGGAGCTGATCGCAGCAGGAGCAAATCTTCCAGACTGATCACAAGGTGTCTGCTGCTGCTGCCTGTTGGTCTTCTACTGGTGTCCATTATACAGATTTTGATCAAATACGCAATGGTCTCTACGGAAATTACCCAATTACAGACCAGATACAGAAACCTAAGTACTGAAAACATCCAATTACAGACCAGATACAATAACATGAGTACTGAAAACATCCAATTACAGACCAGATACAGCAAACTGGGTACTGAAAATGTCCAATTACAGACCAGATACAATAACCTGAGAACTGAAAACATCCAATTACAGGGGAAGAAAGATGAATTACAGAGGCTGATAAGTAAACTAGGTATGTGATTCATGTTTTTCATACAGATGTAGTTTTGTCAAATAGTTTTGTTTAAAATAAGACATGTATTAAGACATGTATTTAGTTTACGAGGATAATTTATTGTCAAATCCACCGGATGTCCAGGACATACAGGGAATCTATAGATCGTTCCTCCCCTCCATAGACAATGACATAGAGTTAGAGGTGGGTAGGAAATGTGATACATTAGGAGAATAGGTAATTCTTTATATAGAAAGACGTTTTTCAGGGGGTGAGGAAGGAGGAGGGGTAGTGACAGTCCTATGGTTCTGCCCAACACATCAATCATGTTGGTTAGTTTCTGGGGGATCTTGTCCACTGACCCAACTCTCTTAATTTCTAATCCGATCAACAGAATACACATGATCATAAATCAAATAGATAAACTTTGATAATGTGCTGTAATAAATGTGCTGATAAGTCATTTTCATCAAACCTGTGCTGTGGCCCATGGTTGATCACGATCGACGTATTGGGCACGCCTGTTTTAGGATATGAGGACAGAGTAAATGTGAAGACTGTCATTCCTGTGAACTAGGAATGACAGATGGATATAAAGTGGATGTGGCTTAATTATGAGTTCTGTTATTGGCACAGTCATGGACAGGCTGATGTAAGAGGTTAGGTCTAGGGGTGAGCTGCATTATTCGCTGATTCGACGATTTGATTCGGAGAACCGTAGTCGACTATGAACCTCATAGTCGAATGTACCATTTTTGACCACAAGGGGGTGCCCATGGCTGCTGCTAAGCATTAGTTTTTACATGAAATGTCTTTGTTTTCGTTATATACAGTATATAGCTTTTTGTCAAATAAAATCATCCTAATTTCTAGAAAAAAAAGAAAAAAGAAAAACAAAAGGTTTTCTTTTGTTAGAAAAACAAGTAAAATATTTAAAAAAATATTTTTTAAAAACTACGCCCTTAGCGCCATCTTGTGGTGAAATTTTAACTGATTCGACTATCAGTCGACTATAGGGAAAATCTGACGAATCAGATTCGACTATGAAAATCTTTAGATGAATACAGCCCTAGTTAGGTCATTCAAAAGTTATAATTTTTTAACATAATATTGTGATCTGAGGTGAGTAGGAAGGGGAACAGATGAGTGAGAACCTGGAGAACACTGGAAAATAGATTATAGATAGATTAAATAGATTGGGGTGAATAGATAGAGTGTTAGCAAGGTGGTGTAGAGATCCAGGAGTGATCTGTGATAGATGAGTATCTGTTGAGTGAAGGGAAAAGTTGGCTGGAAGTAGCTCAGTGGTTCGTGTGTTGGGGTATCGATATGAAGGTTGTGGGTTTGAATCCCAGGTCCACAAGTAACGTGGGTCATTAAGCAAGACCCTCAGCCCTCATTGCTCCTAGGATGCTGTGGCCATCTATGTGCTCTGACCATCAATATGGGATCCTTGTAAGTTGCTTTGGATAAAAGCATTACAAAATGACCAAATGTAATGATCTTTATTACATGTGATTCTCTTTGGTAGTGATGAAGAAGATTCATTAGAGAGTTCATTAGAGGGATGGTACAGGTAAGACATTTGTGAGACAAGGTGAGATTTAGGTGGTTCAGGGATAAGCTTTAAAGGATACAGCATGGAACCACCAGGAGGGAGGAATGAGAGGTCAAGAGGAGGTCAATGGATGAGTGAGCGAGTACAGGATGAGGTTGGTGTGACTTTTTACTGAATGTCCTCAGAATACAGAGACATAATGATTTCCTTTTCCTCATGAAGGTAAACCGATATCAGGATTAAAGTATTTTAATAATAATTTTTACTGGATCACTGATGAAAAGAAAAGCTGGAGAGAAAGCAGAGAGACCTGCAAAAAGAACAAAGCTGATCTGGTGATTATCAACAGCAGAGAGGAACAGGTGAGTGACTCAGGGTCACCATGGGTATAAGGCCTATCCCAGGGACATCGGCTTTGTGGACAGGAAGTGGCACATTCTGTAGACTTGTGACCTGAAGGTTCCCCGGTTTGATTCCCAGTCCCACCAATTCCTACAGCTGAAGTGCCCTTAAGCAAAGAACCTAACCCCAATTGCTCCACGGGCTCTTTGTACAGGGCTGCCCACCACTCCGAGCACGTGGGCTCACTTCACTCAGTGTGTGTGTGTGTTTCACTGCACGGATGGGTTAAATGTGGAGGACACACTCCTCTTGTAGGGAAAATAAATCACTGTCATGTTACATACAATACAACGTAACAAACAATACCTCTGATGGCACATGACCTGGTGGCTGGTGGCACGAAAGCTGGTGGCATGAGAGATCGCATAATGTGTCAGAGTGCTCCCTCTAGTGTTTCAGCACTGGCGATCAGAGCTTTATTGCTAGAGAAAAAAAAATAAAAATACCTCTAGTGGATACATTACAAGTTCACCCATCCATCTATCCATGATCTTCTGCTTAATCCTCTAATAGGGTCACGGAGCGAGTTCCCCATGCCCATCCAGGGGCAAACGTTTCGGGCGCTGGGCATACAGGACAGAACGTCAATCTATTGCTGGGCACACAATCACACAGACACACTCTATATGGGGTAATTTGGAGTATTCAATTGACTTGATCTATGTTTTTGGACTGTTGAAACCGGAGAACCCGAAAGAAACCCACATGAACACGAGGAGAACATGGAAACTCCACCCAGATTGGGATTCGAACCGGGAATCCCTAGTGCTGAGAGGCGAACCTGCTAACATCTAAGCCACCGTGCTGCCCACATTACAATTCCATTAAGTTTCATTTTTGTTTGACCACTATTGTATTTCTTTGCATGTATACAGAAGTTTAGTTTAAAACATATTGTGTATAAGTTTAGCAGTTAATTATATTAAGTTTATTCTTCATGCTGCTTTCAGGAGTTCATCCATCAACACTTTAAACCTAAAGAAGCCTGGATTGGTCTGACTGACGTAGATCAGGAAGGACAATTTAAATGGATAGACGGTTCAGAACTAACCAGTTCGTAAGTAACCACCAGTAAATAAAACATACATATAAAACGGGTAGTTATGGACCTTTATAAACTGTTCTGATATTTTGCCACTTGATGGTAGTGTTTGAATGTTACAGAAAGTCACTCTGGGTCATTGTTCATTGTAAAAACCAGACTACATTACGTGGCGGAAGACCAGATAATTAACGATTTTGCTTTAGATAAACACA
The DNA here is from genome assembly GCA_019802505.1 of Corydoras sp. C115. Classification (NCBI taxonomy): domain Eukaryota; kingdom Metazoa; phylum Chordata; class Actinopteri; order Siluriformes; family Callichthyidae; genus Corydoras; species Corydoras sp. C115. The sequence goes on along the minus strand of JAFMOC010000418.1, from coordinate 141,782 downwards.
TTTCTGATTTAAAGCTATTATAGTGTGTTTGTACGTGTTTTATTAAAGCAATAAGACACTTGACGTTGTGTATTATTGTGAATAAATCACTGGAAAGAGGTGTAACTGTACCCCGCTACGCATCGGGATTAATAACACCTCTTTATGTGATTTATTCATAATAATACCACGCCCCCTCATACCTGTCAAAATAAATATGAATATAAAGTTCATGTCGGCTCTTTTGCAACTGTTAAACCATTTATTGTTAGGACGCTGGGCCAATACGCAGTAGGATCCGCTACTTGGAGTGACACAGCCTGAAGCAGAGATGGAGATGCACAAAAAACAGGTTTATTGTACAGTTTGTGTTCGTTGTCGAGAGACACGGAGTGGAATCCGTGCAGCGCACAGAAGGTGTCGCTGGTGGCGTGATCCAGGTCCGACGTCACACCGGCCTAGTCCCATTCCACGGGCACTGGCGGAAAGCGACTAGATCGCGGCTGAAGCGCTGCACACAAAAACACAGAACAAGGCGAGGGCGGGCACACAAACAAAGGATAACCAGGACAGACGTGACAAGGAGAGGCAAGGGCGAGGGCAAGGCGAGGCAGGGGCAAGGAAAGGCAGAGCGAGGCGCGGCGTGAGGCTGGAAGAGTCGAGGCTTAACAAATCGTGGGCACAAGACTATCTGGCGTGGAGGAACGGGAGTGAGGTGCTTATATAGTGCGTGGTGATGTGGAACCCAAGTGAATGGGATTACAGGGGCGTGGAGACCAGACACAGACACACACCATATGACAAAACCCCAACATCACCCTCCTGGCGCCCTAAAAGGCTTATCGGGGAACCTCCTGTGGAAGTCCTTGATGAGGGAGGAGTCTAAGATGGATGCACGGGGGACCCAGTCTACCAGGAACTGTACCCCTCTGCCCCAGCGGCGGGAGTCGAGGAGTCTACGGACTGTAAAGGCCGGCTGGCTGTCGATGAGGCGGGGGAGCTGGTGCGTCACAGGGGGGTGGGGTTGAGAGGGGAGTGGATGACAGGCTTGATCTGTGAGACATAGAAGGTGGGGTGGATGAGCATATGGCGGTAACTGGAGGCGGATGGCTGCCGGATTGATGATCTTGGTGATGGGGAATGGACTGATGAACCGGTTTTCTGGATTCCGTTTTGAGGGGAATGTTCCTGGTAGAGAGCCAGACCAGCTGCCCAATCTTGTAGGCAGGGGCCTGGCGGCGGCGAAAGTTTGCGGAAAGGGTGGCTGTGGCTCGGGCTTGGCGGAAGGCTATGGTGGTGTTCTTCCAGACCTTGTGGCATCGACGAAGGGTGAAGGGCAAGGGTGAACCAACCAAAGAACAGGGCCCAATGTGCCTGGCGAGAATTCAGCCTCTTTGCCGACTGAATGCAAGCCAAGTTCTTGTGGTCGGTCCAAATTACGAACGGCTGCTCAGCTCCTTCCAGTCAGTGGCGCCACTCTCCCAGCGCGAGCTTGAACGCCAACAGCTCGCGGTTACCCACATCGTAGTTCCTTTCGGCAGCTGAGAGTTTCCTGGAGAAAAATGTGCAGGGGTGAAGGCGGCCCTCCTTTGGGGAGAGAACCGCCCTGACTCCTGCGCCTGAGGTGTCGACCTCTACAATAAACTGCTTGGTGGGGTAAGGCTGTACGAGGATGGGAGCAGCTGTGAACAGGGCTTTTAGTAGATCCATGGCCTTTTGGGCTTCTGGGGTCCAGCGAATGGCTCCTTGGCATCAGGGGTGCGGGGATGTTGCTGTAACCCCTGACGAAGTGCCTGTAAATATTTGCGAACCTCAGCAACCTCTGTGGCTCCATCCTGGATGTGGAGGAAGGCCACCCTGTGATGGCCTGGATCTTCGCAGGGTCAGGTCGGATTGCCCCAGGGGACACAATGAACCCCAGGAGAGACATATTCTTGGTAGAACCGGCACCTTTCCGCCTACACAAAAAGCCGGTTCTGTAGGAGTCGGTTGAGGACCAGAAGGACATGGTGGTGGTGTTCCTCGAGGTTCCTGGAGAAGATGAGGATGTCATCCAGATAAACCGTGATCCAGGAAATCCCTCAGGACGTCGTTTACCATGGCTTGGAAGACAGCCGGGGCGTTCTTGGGGCCGTAGGGGACCACGCGTTACTCATAGTGCTCACTGGGGGTGTTGAAGACTGTCTTCCATTCATCCCCTTGCCGGATTGCGGACCAGGTGGTAGACGTTGCGCAGGTCCAGCTTGGTAAACACAGTAGCACCCTACAAAGGCTCAAATATGGTAGATGTTAGTGAAAGAGCGTATTTGTAGGGGACTGTGATGTTGTTCAGCCCCCTGTAGTCTATGCAGGGTCCTAACGAGCCGTCCTTCTTAGAGACAAAGAAGAAGCCGGCCCCCATGGGGGATGTCGAGGGTCGGATTAAACCTGTGGCGAGGCACTTTGTGACATAGTTCTCCATTGCCTCCTTCTCGGGACGAGACAAGGAGTACAGCCTGCTGGATGGAAGTGGGGCACCAGGAAGGAGGTCAATCGCGCATTCATACGATCTGTGGGGAGGAAGCTGGTAAGCTTTATCCTTACTGAAGACCTCTCCCAGGTCGTGGTACTCAGTGGGTACCTGGGAGAGGTCGATAGGAACAGTGTTTCAAGTTATTTATTTATATAGAGCTTTTTACAACAGTACATTGTCACAAAGCAGCTTTACAGAATGAAAGGCCTTTAAACCCCCAAAGAGCAAGCCGAAGCGACAGTGGCAAGAAAAAACTCCCTTTTATGTTGTTATTCAAGGAAGAAACCTTGGAGGACCAATACTCAGTGGGGGACTCATCCTCCTTGAGCGGCCAGGCAGCAACAACAATGTAGGACAGCTATGTACAGATATTAAACAAATGGAAAAATTGACAACAGGAGAACTATATGTGAGTCCATTAAGGGTGTCCTGCAGGACTCCCAGTCCAATTGATATTCAGGTTCCATCCAGTATTCATCAGCAGAGCCATGGATGAAGATCTCCAGGAAGCCGGTCACACCTCAAAAGAAGGAAGGCAGTTAGAGCTGATAATAAAGCACAGCATTTAATTACTAAGTAATTTATTGACACAGTGCAGTATGTGACTCCGGCATCACTGACTAGAGCAGCAGAACTAAAATAGAATAGAATAGAATAGAATTCAACTTTATTGTCATTGCTCAATATGAACAACGAAATACAGTTTGCATCCATCCAGAAGTGCTTTTGCAGATATATAAATATATACAAGTGGTAAGTAATATATACAGATGTGAATGTACAGATTATAATATGAAATATGAAATAAATGTACAGACTAGTGGAATATACAGATGTGAATATACAGATTATAAATATGAAATATACAGCTATGATGTACAGACTAGTGGAATATACAGATGTGAATATACAGATGTGAATATACAGATTATAAATATGAAATATACAGCTATGATGTACAGACTAGTGGAATATACAGATGTGAATATACAGATTATAAATATGAAATATACAGCTATGATGTACAGACTAGTGGAATATACAGATGTAATGTACATATTATAATATGAAATATACAGCTATGAACATATATATATGAATATGAATATATATATATATATATATATATATATATATATATATATATATATGAATATGAATATGAATATATATATATATATATATATATATATATATATATATATATATATATGTATATATATATATATATATATATATACACACTGAGTGGTACAGATAATGAAAGCAACTAAATATTGTGGATGTTGTATGAGTCCATATATTATTGATGTGAGTCAATATGGTCCAGAAATCAGGAGGCAGAGTTCAGGAGTGTGACAGCTGTGGGGGGAAAAAGCTGTTCCGGTACCTGGTGGTCTTAGTCCTTAAGCTCCTGTAGCGCCTCCCAGAGGGCAGAAGAGAAAAGAGTCCGTTTGCAGGGTGACTGGGTTCCTTGAGTATTTTTCCAGCCCTTTTCAGACACCGCTTTGTGTAGATGTCCTCTATGGTAGGAAGTGGTGATCTGGTGATGCGCTGGGCGGCTTTCACCACCCTCTGCAACGCTTTCCGGTCTGACACAGAGCAGGACCCGTACCAAACTGTAATGCAGCTGGTCAGGATGCTCTCAATGGTGCAGCGGTAGAAGTTCACCAGAATGTCTGAGGACAGATGGTTCTTCCTCAGAGTCCTCAGAAAGAACAGGCGCTGATGTGCCTTCTTGACCAAATTGGAGCAGCCGGTCGTCCAGGTGAGATCCTCAGAGATGTGTACACCTAGGAACTTGAAGCTGTTCACACACTCCACTGCCGTCCCATTGATATGAATGGGTTGGTGCTGGTCAGCCTTCTTCCTGAAGTCCATGATGAGCTCCTTTGTTTTCTCGGCATTGAGCAGAAGGTTGTTAGTGTCGCACCACTCAGCCAGCCGATTCACCTCCTCCCTATAAGCAGTCTCATCGTTGTTTTTGATGAGTCCAATCACCGTGGTGTCATCTGCAAATTTAATAATGGTGTTGGAGCCATAGACAGGTTTGCAGTCATGGGTGAAGAGGGAGTAAAGAAAGGGACTTAACACACAGCCTTGTGGAACACCTGTGTTTATGGTGATGCTAGATGAACGATGGTTGTCCATCTGGACATATTGGGGTCGGTTGGTTAAGAAGTCCAGTAACCAATTGCACATGTGGGGACTGATGCCTAAGTCTGTGAGCTTTGTGATGAGTTTTGAGGGGATGACTGTGTTGAATGCTGAACTGAAGTCTATGAACAGCATCCTGACGAAGGTGTTTTTATTGTCCAGGTGTGAGAGGACAGAGTGCAGTGCTATGGAGATTGCATCCTCTGTACTCCTGTTCTGTCGATATGCAAATTGGTGGGGGTCCAGGTTGGGAGGGAGACAAGATTTGAGTTGTGCTAGGACCAGCCGTTCGAAGCACTTTGTAATGATGGGAGTGAGGGCTACTGGGCGGTAATCGTTCAGTATTGATGGGTTGGAGTTTTTGGGTATAGGAACAATGGAGGTTGTCTTAAAGCAGCTCGGTACCACAGCACAAGCCAAGGACAGATTGAATATGTCCGTCAGCACTCCTGCCAGCTCTTCAGAACACACTCTGAAAATACGCCCAGGGATGCCATCAGGACCTGCAGCTTTGTGGATTTTGATCCTGCTCAACACCATTCTTACATCAGTGGTAGAAAGAGTCAGTGGTTGATGATCTGTAGACACATTTGTCTTGGTTGCAGTTGTCGGGTTCCCTCTCTCAAACCGAGCGTAAAAATTGTTAAGCTCGTCAAGGAAGGAGACATCAGAGGAGATAGGGGAGGGGTTGGTGGTCTTGTAATCAGTGATGATCTGAAGTCCTTGCCACATGCGTCTGGGGTTGGAGTTGGAGAAGTGTTCTTCTACCTTCCCCTTGTAGTGGAGTTTGGCTTTTTTAATACCCCTCTTCAGCTCGGCCCTGGCTGTACTGTAAGCCTTAGTATCACCTGACCTGAAGGCGATGTTACGGGCCTTCAGCAGTAGGCGAACATCTCGATTCATCCAGGGTTTTTGGTTGGGGTACATGGTGATCTTTTTCTGGGTGGTGACACTGTTTGTAGTTGTGGAGATATATTCCAATACCGATGAGGCGTACTGATCCAGGTCTGTGTGCGAGAACATATTCCAATCAGTGTTCCTAAACCGGTCCTGGAGCATGTCGTCTGTCCCCTCTGGCCACACTTTTATTGTTCTCACAGTGGGTTTCACACGTTGGATGAGTGGTGAGTACCAAGGTGTGAGAAAAATAGAGAGATGGTCAGATTGTCCAATGTGGGGGAGGGGTGTTGCTTTGTATGCTCCAGCCAGGTTTGGAATAAACATGATCCAAAATCTTGTTCCCTCTGGTGTTGCAGGAGACATGTTGGTGGAATCTGGGAAGGACTGTCTTTAAGTTGGAGTGGTTGAAATCACCAGCAACAATAAAAACAGCCTCAGGGTGTTTGGTCTGGTGTTTGCTGATGGCAGCATAAAGTTCTTTCATAGCCAGCTTAGCATTAGCATCCGGGGGGATATACACTGCAGTGATTATGATGGAGGTGAATTCTCTAGGGAGATAATAAGGTCTACATTTGACCATTATAAACTCCACATTAGGTGAGCAATGACTCTCGGATGTAGCAGAGTCTGTGCACCAAGCTTTGTTAACATAAATGCACAAACCTCCACCTCTGGTCTTGCCGGAGTCCTCTGCTGTCCTGTCGGCTCGGTGTGCGTGTCGCCCTTCTAACGCAATAGCGTTGTCCGGGCAGCTGCTGTTTAGCCATGTTTCCGTGAAAATCATGACGTTTGAGTCCATAATTCTTTTGTTGTTGGTGATGGAGAGCCGTATCTTTTGTTGTTGGTGATGGAGAGCCGTAAAAGAGGCAGATACTGCAGACTCTACATAGTTGAGATGGTGCCCACACTGCATTCAGCACACACTGATCTCAGATTACCCCCCAACACAGCCAAGCCTGAGATCTACATCTTTATCCACAGGGGATTAATTACGGTTGCTGCGAACCTCCGGAGTTAATGCAGTGCATCCCAACTGCATGGGTTCGGGCTCCGCTGGTTCAGAGGGAGGTGCGGCTAGTCGGTGGGTCACTGGCAACCCCGGCGAGGTGGTGGCACAGACGGGATCCCAGCACAAACGTTCGCGCCAACGGCGTCACTGGTGGTCACACCGGCCGCGTCCCAATCCACGGGCACTGGCGGAAGGCTACTAGATCGCGGCTGAAGCGCTGAACACAAAAACACAAAACAAGGCAAGAGTGAGCACACACACAAAGGATAACCAGGGCAGACGTGACAAGGCGAGGCAAGGGCGAGGGCAAGGCGAGGCAGGGGCAAGGCAAGGCAAAGCGAGGAGTGAGGCTGGAAGATGAGGCTTAACAAAGCGTGGGCACAAGACTATTTGGCGTGGAGGAACGGGAGTGAGGTGCTTATATAGGGCGTGGTGATAGGGAACCCAGGTGCATTGGATTACAGGGGCGTGGAGACCAGACACAGACACAGACCACGTGACAAAACCCCAACATTTAGTCATTCAGCTAAATCCTCCACTATGGTAATGGGTTGGGGGAGGGGGTTAGTAGTGGTTCTCCACTGGGTTTCCTTCCACAGTCAAAGAACATGAAATCAAGGTAAATTGAATGCTCTAAAGAATGCTCTAAATTGCCCCAAATACTGTGTTTGTGTGTGAGTGTGTGCCAAGTGATAGATTGGAACCCTGTCCTGGGTGTATCTGCCCAGCATCCGAAACTTTCTCCCCTGGATGGATATGGCGTGCACCCCCCGGCGACAATAGTAGAGGATTAAGCCGAAGATAATGAGATGAATGAATGAATGATTTTACACGCTATACATATTATATTCGTATACTTGTGTTATGTGTCAGGTTGGGAGGGCTGGGCCACTCCCCCTGTCTCCCGTGTTTCGGGTTTGGCCGTTTAGGGCTCCCCTTTTATGTTAAAAGGCTCCCCTTTTATGTAAAACTCCCTTTTATGTTGTTATTTAAGGAAGAAACCTTGGGAGGACCAAGACTCTGTGGGGGACTCATCCTCCTTGAGCGGCCAGGCAGCAACAACAGTGTAGGACAGCTATGTACAGATATTAAACAAATGGAAAAACAAACAACTGGAAAACTATATGTGAGTCCATTAGGGGGCGTCCTTCAGGACTGCCTTGTCAGGTTCCATACAGTATTCGTCAGCAGAGCCATGGATGAAGATCTCCAGGAAGCCGGGGGACACCTCAAAAGAAACAGACAAGGAAGGCAGTTAGAGCTAATAATAAAGCACGGCATTTAATTAATAAGTTATTTATTGACACAGTGCAGCATGTGACTCCGGCATCACTGACTAGAGCAGCATAACTAAAAGAGGCAGATACTGCAGACTCTACATAGTTGAGATGGCGCCCCGGAACAGCATCATTTCAGCGCCACACCCCCGCCATTAATGATGAGGTGGGTGAAGAGGTGAAACGCCAGCATACACTGATCACAGATTACCCCCCAACACAGCCAAGTCTGAGACCTACATCTTTATCTACAGGGGATTAGTTAAACACAAGATTAAATAAATGTGTTTTTAATTTACTTTTTCTTTATATCTTTATAAAGATTAATAGTGATTCAGAATCACAAACAGTAACTGGAAGGCTATTTCAAAGTTGAGGAGCCTTGTGGGAGAACGCTCTTCCACCAGCAGTAATTTTATTTATTTTTTTATTTATTCTAGGAGCTAATAGTAAACCCTTGAGATCGGAGCTCACGTGTTGGCTTGTACGATTGAATCAGCTCACTCAGATACTGTGGAGCCTGATTATGTAGAATTTTATATGTTATTAATAAAATTTTGTACTCGATACGAAACTTAACTGGTAGCCAACTTAACTGGTATCAAGTTTGATAACACAGGACTGATATGATCAAACTTTCTGGTTTTAATTAAAACTCTAGATGCAGCATTCTGCACAAGTTGTAATTTATGTAATGATTTATTAGAACATCCTGTCAGAAGTGACTTACAATAATCTAACCTTGAGGTAATAAAAGCATGAATTAGTTTTTCTGCATCTTGGAGGGAGAGGATATTTCATAGCTTCGAAATGTTACGAAGGTGAAAAAATGCAATTCTAGTAATATTGCTAAAGTGCTTTGTAAAGGAGAGATCTGAATCAATAATGACACCGAGATTATTTACAGATGAACTGGGTCTAATTAAAGAGTTATCAAGGTTTAACATAGTGTTAGAAGCTTTGTTAATTTTGTCCTTGGGTCCAACTATCAGAAACTCTGTTTTATCAGAATTTAGCAGTAGGAAGTTTTTTGACATCCATATTTTAATATCTTGGATGCAGTCCTCGAGCTTACTGACTGAACAACCATCATTAGGGTTAGCTGAAACATATACAGTGGGTTGCAAAAGTATTCATACCCCTTGAACTTTTCCATATTTTGTCACATTACAACCACAAACATAAATATATTTCACTGGAATTTAATGTGAAAGACCAACACAAAGTGGTATACAATTGTGAAGTGGAAGGAAAATTATACATGAATCAACATTTTTTTTACAAATAAAAAACTGAAAAGTGCGACGTGCAAAAGTATTCAGCCCCCTTGAGTCAATACTTTGTGGAGCCACCTTTTGCTGCAATTACAGCTGCAAGTCTTTTAGGGTATGTCTCCACCAGCTTTGCACATCTAGTGACTGAAATTCTTGCCCATTCCTCCTTGCAAAACAGCTCAAGCTCAGTCAGATTGGATGGAGAGCGTTTGTGAACAGCAGTTTTGAGATCTTGCCACAAATTCTCAATTGGGTTTAGGTCTGGACTTTGACTGGGCCATTCTAACACATGAATATTCTTTTTTTTAAACCACTCCATTGTAGCTCTGGTTTTATGTTTAGGGTCGTTGTCCTGCTGGAAGGTGAACCTCCGCCCCAGTCTCAAATCTTTTGCTGACTCCAACAGGTTTTCTTCCAAGATTGCCCTGTATTTGGCTCCATCCATCTTCCCATCAACTTTGACCAACTTCCCGGTCCCTGCTGAAGAGAAGCACCCCCAGAGCATGATGCTGCCACCACCATATTTGACAGTGGGGATGGTGTTTTCAGAGTGATGTGCAGTGTTATTTCTCCGCCACACATAGCGTTTTGCATTGTGGCCAAAAAGTTCAATTTTGGTCTCGTCTGACCAAAGCACCTTCTTCCACATGTTTGCTGTGTCCTCAACATGGCTTCTGGCAAACTGCAAACGGGACTTCTTATGGTTTTCTTTTAACAATGGCTTTCTCCTTGCCACTCTTCCATAAAGACCACATTTGTGTAGTGCACGACTAATTGTTGTCCTATGGACAGTTTCCCCCACCTGAGCTGTGGCTCTCTGCATTTCATCCAGAGTCACCATGGGCCTCTTGGCTGCCTCTCTGATCAGTGATCTCCTTGTTCGGCCTGTAAGTTTAGGTGGACGGCCTTGTCTTGGCAGGTTTACTGTGGTGCCATACTCTTTCCATTTCTGGATGATGGATTGAACAGTGCTCCGTGAGATGTTCAAAGCTTTGGAAATCTTTTTATAACCTAAGCCTGCTTTAAACTTCTCCAAAACCATATTCCTAACCTGTCTGGTGTGTTCTTTGGACTTCATGATGCTGTTTGCTCCCCAATATTCTCTTAACCAACATCTGAGGCCGTCACGGAGCAGCTGTATTTGTACTGAGATTAGATTACACACAGGTGGACCCTTTTGAGTCATTAGCACTCATCAGGCAACTTCTGAATGCAATTGGTTGCACTCAGGGAAAAGGGGGCTGAATACTTTTGCACGTCGCACTTTTCAGTTTTTTATTTGTAAAAAAAATGTTGATTCATGTATAATTTTCCTTCCACTTCACAATTGTATACCACTTTGTGTTGGTCTTTCACATTAAATTCCAGTGAAATATATTTATGTTTGTGGTTGTAATGTGACAAAATATGGAAAAGTTCAAGGGGTATGAATACTTTTGCAACCCACTGTAACTGTGTAAATCACGTGTGGCCTGCTGACTGTACTTGAAGCACGCATGCACCATGTGTCAGCAAGCCAGCATTTGCGGGTGTATGTGCATGTCGCTGTGTATGTACGCTTAAGTGCTACGATCCGGTGTTTGGTTTCGATTTGGTTGTGTTATTTTATGAGGCTGTGTAGTTATTTTGTTTGTGTTTGCTCCCGGCACATCTCGCCGTGCCTTCCGCGGCGTTCCCGCGGTTTACAGCAAATAAAAGTGCTCTTTGTTTGCTTACCCGGTCGCCTGGCTCGCTTCCTACAACCACACCGCGCTGCGCCGCCATCTAATGGACAGCGCGCCCGATCGTGACATTATGACTGTGTATGTATATTTAGCCATGTGATAATTGTTTAATGTGTTTCAGGTTCTGGAGTGCTGGAGAACCCACTGATAGTGGAAATAATGAGGACTGTGTTGTTACTAACTACTACAAAGAAAAAGCCACCTGGAATGATTTTATCTGTAACAACCCTGTGTATGGAATGTGTGAGATGTGAGATGTTTAACTGAACTGAACATAAGAACAAAACTTTTCATAATGATTTCTTTGTATTAAACATTTTTCTTCTTAAAGCATTTATTCCACTGTTGTGTTGTGGGAGTGTGATTGATGATAGTGTGCTTTATTTGCTTTAGAGCAGGGGTTTTCAACGGGTTCCCACCCGGAACCCACATGTTCTCAGGTTCATTAAGTCGTGATCCACATTTATAGAACACAAACCAAACACATTTACTTTCAAAAGATGTTGCTGAACTTATGCTGCGCTGCTTATGGCTGTATAACAGTATGTTATTTGTCTGTGGGGGGGGGGGGTATTTTAACATCAACGAGCTGCAGGAACAATTTGTTTAATGTTGTATAATGTTTGTGGAAAAGGCAGAAGTAGAAAATGTACCACGGTTGAGAAGTTGAAGTAGATTTGTGCGTATGAGAATGCATGAAATTGCGATAAATGAGAATGCAAAATGTATGAGAATGCAAAACGACCAATGTGGAAAATTAAGTCAGGTAGAACATAGTTCCTCTGCTTCATGTAGTTCTTCTTGGAATGGGAGTTGTGAGTGTAACCGATGGCGTGACGGTCTCAGAAAAGTCGGCTGAATGCTTTGTAACTGATTTTCTCAATAAAATGTCTTCTACTTTTATGGAATAGTTGTATCAGGTTCTTTCATCCAAAATAAAAAACACAAAACATTTTAGGGACATTAAAGTAACGCTATTTAGTTGTGTTGATGTTTGTGAGATAGACAAATGGGACCATATTTAGTGTTGCCACCTTTTAATAATGAAAATAAGAAACGGCCACCACGGCTCCTCTGGGCCCTGACCCCCACGACTACTATGGGACGGGGCAACCTCAGTGATGATGTGTTTGATTATTCTCTTATAAAGTGCAGAGAATTAAATCTGTATGTAAATATGTTTGTGTGGAGTGTGCAACAATGAACATTATAAAATAAAACAATTAAATCAAGAACTTTAATGTAGGGCGGCACGGTGGTTTAGTGTTTAGCATGTTCTCTCTCAGTACTGGGGATCCATTGGTGTATGCGTGTTCTCCCCGTGTATGCGTGGGTTTCCTCTGGTTTCTTCAGTTTCTACCCACAGTCCAAAAACATCTTACAACATCTTACAAAACGTTCTCCCCTTAATGGGCATAGGGACCCCATACAATCTTCGTCTAGGATTAAGTGGAAGAGAATGAATAAATGAATGATGTGATGTTCACAGTGGGGGTGTGACCCCTCTTGCCAAATGATTTGTTGGAATGGTTTGTAAGATGGTGGATGTGATGTGTCTGAAGGTGTGTAGTTCCTCACTTGCTGAGGTATAACACCTGCTGCTATAAACAGTACATACTATATTAAACGTCTACTTTACAGTTTAGTGGACAATTAAATTTCAGATACACCTTAAGTCGTCGCAGCTCTATGTCCTGTCCTCTCATATGTAAGTGCATGCAAAACCCCCTCTTTATCATGTCTGAGATCGAAAACACACAAAAAAAATATCTCCAGAAGGTTGAGTCTGTTCAAACCAATTCATTGACTGTGAGCTGCTGCAGAGCGACAGATCAGCAGAGTGAGTTTTGTTTTATGATGTCTGGAACGCAGAAGATGTGTTGATTACATTTTGGACCAGTCAGACAAGCGAATCGAGACGGTGGAGGATGACAATTATGAGACATTATTGAGATTTGTACAGCTGACGAGTCTGACACAAGGGCTGGAGGTTCAGGTTTAAATAGCACTTTATTCTTTATTTATACCTGCACTGTCCCTATAGCCTATGTGTCCCCAGGCCCGGTAGAGGGTGAGAGTTGTGTAAGGAAGTGCATCCGGATTAAAACAGTGCTAAAATGCGAGTTCATTGCTGTGGCATCACCTTAATAATAAAGGGTAAAAATGCCGAAACATGAAGAAGGAGAATACGTTTATTTTTCTAAAATGGCCTGAGAGCAAAGAAAAAAAAAACTGAACATTTTGATTTGTATTTTAACTTTTGTGGAATAGAGATTTTTTATTTCATTTTTTCATGTTTTTGGCAAGATATATTTGTATAGAGAGCAAATTAAATTCTATAAGTTGAAGTTGGGCGGCACGGTGGCTTAGTGGTTTAGCATGTTCGCCTCTCAGCACTAGGGATTCCCGGTTTGAATCCCCATATGGGTGGAGTTTCCATGTTCTCCCCGCGTCCGTGTGGGTTTCCTCCGGGTTCTCCAGTTTCTTCCCACAGTCCTAAAACATGGATCAAGTCAATTGAGTTCTCCAAATTGCCCCATATAGAGTGTGTGTGTGAGTGAGTGTGTGCCCAGTGATAGGTTGGCGCCCTGTCCTGGGTGTGTCTGCCCAGCGCCCGAAACATTCTCCCCTGGATGGACATGGGGAATCCCCCCGCGACTCTAATATAGCATAAAGCGGAAGATAATGAATGAATGAAAAGTTGAAGTTGATTTATTGTGGGAAAAGATTCCTGTCTGTTTTGATTCCTGTTCATGATCAGAAAACATTTTCTTTCAGTGTGTTCAATAAATGTTTATTCCGATCGGCTCATGACCCAAAATGAGCTTTGAGTTCGGGTGCAATTGAGTTTAACACCCCTGCTTTAGACTTTAATTAAACACTGTATTTCTATAGAGCATGGTCTCAAAGCAGCTGCACCGTGTTCTAAACCTAAATAACGCTGAATCACAGAACTGAATCACAGAATTTTAGAACACAGGTTGTGTGGATCATCATTATTTACATTGGGTTCAGATTATTGCGAGTTTGACAGCCATATTCTATTTTAACATGTGATCAGTCACCATGTGAGGTCACATGTGTGTGTGTGTGTGTGTGTGTGTCAGAGGCTCAGGAATCGCACTTCTGAACGGACTTCTATTTGATTGTAGATTCGTCAGGTCTGTGTGGATGTATTTAGGTTGCTAATTGGTTCATCATTATTTGTTTGGTGTCCTTGTTGTCAGGGTATACTTCTGACTTCCTAAAAGCACATCACAATACACACATCATCTGTTTAAAAAAAAATAAAAATAAAACACACACCTACAGGATAAGGCTGCTTTAGTATGGAATGATGTCACTGTCAAAAAATGTGTACGTAAAAAATTACTTGCAGTCATAGATAGCTATTTTATCACGAAAAACTACATCTAAAATGTAACATAATAAAGATTTACACACGTACGAATCAAAACCTACATCACGTTACCGAGTAGGGTGACCAGATTCCATGCATAGTCTTAAAAAAAAGAAACATCTATATTATATATATATATATATATATATATATATATATATATATATATATGTCACGATAGTCTACCTCGGGCAGAAGCGGCGTGCGCATACGAGCGCAAAGCCGCCGCGTAAACACGCGCTGAAGGGAGCCAGGCACGCAGGTAACAGTGAAAAGGTTTATTTAAAGGTGCAGTGCACCAAAAAACATGAGGTACGTAAAAGACTAAGGTGACAAAACACAAACGACCAGCACCAATGACAAAAAACAATGGACATAAATACAAAAAGACACCCGACCACGTGCACAAGACAAACCAATGATAAAGCAGAGTTAATTAACGAAACTAATAAAGCACAGAACGTTAATTAACTAAAACGAACGGGACGAAACAGGTGACAGGTGCCCTAGGCACCTGTTACAATATATATATATATATATATATATATATATATATATATATATATATATATATATATATATATATATATGACAGCAGAATTCATAGTTCCATTTATCACAGCAAGTCTTCCAGGTCCTGATGCAGCAAAACAGCCCCAGACCATCACACTACCACCACCATATTTTACTGTTGGTATAATGTTCTTTTTCTGAAATGCAGTGACCTTTTACGTCAGATGTAATGGGACACACACCTTCCAAAGAGTTCCACTTTTGTCTCATCGGTCCACAGAATGTTTTCCCAAAAGTGTTGGGGATCATCAAGATGTGTTTTGGAAAAATTGAGACGAGCTTTAATGTTTTTTTTTTTTTTTTGCTCAGCAGTGGTTTTCTTCTGGGAACTCTGCCATGCAGGCCATTTTTGCTCAGTCTTTTTCTGATGGTGGAGGCATGAACCCTGACCTTAACTGAGGCAAGTGAGGCCTACAGTTCTTTGGACGTTGTTGTGGGGTCTTTTGTGACCTTTTGGATGAGTCGTCGCTGCGCTCTTGGGGTAATTTTGGGCAGCCGGCCACTCCTGGGAAGGTTCACCACTGTTCCATGTCTTCGCCATTTGTGGATAATGGCCCTCACTGTGGTTCTCTGGATTCCCAAAGCTTTGGAAATGGCTTTATAACCCTTTCCAGACTGATAGATCTCAATTACTTTATTTCTCAATTGTTCCTGAATTTCTTTGGATCTCGGCATGATGTATAGCTTTTAAGGATCTTTTGGTGGACTTTACTGTGTCAGGCAGCTCCTATTTAAGTGATGTCTTGATTGAAAACAGGTGTGGCAATAATCAGGCCTGGATGTGGCTAGAGAAATTGAACTCAGGTGTTAAAAACCACAGATACAGTATGTTTTAACGAGGGGGCAATCACTTTTTCACACAGGGCCATGATGGTTTGGATTTTTTTTCTCCTTTAATAATAAACACCTTCATTTAAAAATTGCATTTTTAAACATGTGTTGTCTTGACTATTGTTTAAATTGGTTTGATGTTCCGAAACACTTAAGTGTGACAAACATGCAAAAAAACAGAAAATGAAGAAGGGGCAAACACTTTTTCACACCACTGTATATGTGAGTGTGTGTGTGTATATACAGTGGATATAAGAAGTCTACACACCCCTGTTTAAATGCCATGTTTTTGTGATGTAAAAAAATTACAGCAAGACAAATAATTTCACAACTTTTTCCACATTTAATGTGATCTATAACCTGTACAATGCAACTGAAAAACAAACAGAAACCTTTACAGCGGAAAAATATAAAATAAAAAACTTAAAATAACCTGGTTGCATAAATATGCACACCCTTAAACTAATACTTTGCTGCAGCACCTTTGGCTTTTATTACAGCACTCAGTCTTTTTGGGTAGGAGCCTATCAGTGTGGCACATCTTGATGTGGCAATATTTGCCCACTCTTCTTTGCAAAACCGCTCCAAATCTGACAGATTGCGAGGGCATCTCCTGTGCACAGCCCTCTTCAGATCACCCCACAGATGTTCGATGGGATCCAGGTCTGGACTCTGGCTGGGCCATTCCAAAGCCTTAATCTTATTCCGGTGAAGCCATTCTTTTGTTGATTTAGATGTGTGCTTTGGGTCATTGTCGTGCTGAAAGATGAAGTTCCTCTTCATCTTCAGCTTTCTAACAGAAGGCGGAAGGTTTTGTGCCAACACTGACTGGTATTTGGAACTGTTCATAATTCCGTCCACCCTGACTAAGGCCCCAGTTCCAGCTGAAGAAAAACAGCCCCAAAGCATGATTGTCTGATGATGGCTTGTGCTGGAAGATGTGGCTACAAAAATGTCAGGACAAGCCTACTAGAACAGCTGAACTTTATTTGGGGTTGATCAGAGGCACTTTAATTGGTGACAGGTGTGTGCTGACTCCAATTTAACATGAGTTTGAATGTAATTGGTTAAATCTGAACAAGGCCACACCCCCAGTTATAAAAGGGTGTGCACACTTATGCAACCACATTATCTCAGTTGTTTATTTTTACATCACCTCCCTGAAAGGTTTCTGTTTGTTTTTCAATTGCATTGTACAGGTTATAGGTCACATTAAAGGTGGAAAAAGTTGTGAAATTATTTGTCTTACTGTAATTTTTTTACATCACAAAAACATGGCATTTGAACAGGGGTGTGTAGACTTTTTATATCAACTATATACAGTGTATATATATACAGTATATATATATATATATATATATATATATATATATATATATATATATATATATATATATATATATATACACACACACACACAGTTGAGGACGATATTATTAGCCCCCTATGAAATTTTAAGTCTCCTCAAGATTCCGACAAGATCCTGCAGAGCAAGGCAGTTCTAACGGAGCATTTCTGAACATACAATTTTTCATTAGAAGGACCAAAATATTTATATTTGTGTTATTATGTAAGAATAAGCTAAAATGACCAGGGACATTATTATTAGCCCCCTTCAAGAAATTAACATTTATTAAGTCATCACACAAGCCACTTTTGTGCAGTGATGTGCTTTACCTTCACAGGTGATGTGCATAAAGGTGATCAGGTGAAACAGATGTTTGCACTCAATTAAGTTAATTAACTCATTTAAGTTAAAATATGGTATAAAAGCCTCATTATGGAGCTGGCAGTTGAGGAAGCAACATGCCAAAAACAAAGGAAATCAGTTTGGACCTGTGAAAAAAAATTATTGATGCACACAAAGGAGGAGAGGGATATACAAAGATATCCAAGCATTTCCAAGTGTCAAGAACTGAAGTGAGAGGCATCATTCAGAGATTCAAAGACAGCAACACAGTGCAGAACAAGCCTGGCAGAGGTAGAAAGAGAAAGAGTTCAGAGAGACTGGAAAGAATACTAATGAGAAATGTGTCTAGAGACCCCAGATTAACTTCCAAGGCACTGGCAAATGACTTGGCCACATCAGGAATCATAGTCTCTAAGATGACCATGACTAGAGCTCTGCACAGGAATGACCTGCGAGCATGCAGACCAAGAACAAGTCCACTTTTGAGGAAGAGGCACCTTCAAGCCAGACTTAAGTATGCTCGGGACAACCTGGAGAAAGATTATTCATACTGGAAGCCTGTCTGGTCTGATGAGACTAAACTAGAGCTCTTCGGCCACACGGACACTGCTTATGTTTGGAGAAAAAAAGGACAGGCATTCAACCCAAAGAACACCATCTTCACAGTGAAGCATGATGGTGAGAGTATTATGCTATGGGGAAGCTTCAGTGCATCTGGAACTGGAAATCTTGTCAAGGTGAATAGAATCATGAATAAAGAAAAATATATGGCTATTTTGAAAAAGAACCTTAATCAGTCAGCTGTGAAACTTGGTCTGAGACGTCACTTCATTTTCCAACATGACAAAGATCCTAAACACACATCCTTCCTGGTGAAGAACTATCTCCAGATGACCAAAGTGAATGTCATTGAATGGTCTGCACAAAGCCCTGACTTAAATCCAATAGAAAATCTGTGGGGTGACCTAAAGAAAAATGTCCATGCCAGAAACCATCGAATCTAGAGGAAGTTGAGAGATTTGACAAAGTAGAATGGGCCAGGATTCCTCAAATGACGTGTGAGAGACTTGTTGTAAACTACAACAAACGTCTGCAGGCAGTAATCCAGCAAAAAGGATACACAATTGACTATTAGTGTCAGAATCTGTACGTAAAGTGTGGTCTGGAGACGTAGATACAGAACAATTAATATTTATTGAGAAGCAAGGCAGAGGTAGGTTAATGCAGGAGGAGTACTGAATGAGAGGGTTGTTGCCACTGGACCCAGGCTGAGGTGTGGCACCTGGAACGGGAAACTGGGCAGAGCACAACACCGAGCAAAAGAACAAACCAATAAAACAAGGTACACAGAGATCAGGAATACACTGTAGTAAGAGAACCCTACACTGGCTATGCGTGACGAAACTGGGAAATATCTAGTGAGGTTTCCTTTAGTAGACAAAATAACAAACCCTAGGATAGAACAGATATGAGTGTCAAGGAGAGTGCTAGACCAAACCCTGAAGGAAGAATCAGTGATGAATGTGCTCAAAGAGATTCGGTGAACTGAACAAACCGTCGAGCGACTCAAAACGAAACTGAAACACACAAGGGGAGGGGAGACAGCAAGATAGTTAATACACAAGGGAGAAAACAATGTTAGTTCACAGATAGAGGGAGTGTTAGTACGCAGATCAGATTCGTTAGTAAACTGAGTGAACAATGATACACGGATGACCCCAGGTGGTGACGCGCCAGCGGAGCAAGCTAGGGTGAGCGCGAACTCCGCCCCAACTGGCCAAAGCCGAACCACCTGAGCGGACGAAGAGAGACAACGATCGCTCCCGGGACACAGGACTCTAGGGAGAACACAAACAGACGCGCACTCACCAAGACCAGATACCAGAATAAACAGCAAACTTGCTCGATATGTGTGGCAAAACCAGGGACAATACTTCGCGTTCATTCAGTGTGAAACCAGCGGATAAATAAGATAAACGACCCATCAGAAATAATCAGCCTCACCTGGTGACGGAGCGAAAGCGGAAACTAGAGAGACAGAGACAGAACCTGGATTTCTTACAATTAGGATGTGGGGGACTAATAATTTTGACCCTGATAGTTTTTGTGTTTTGTGTAATATCTTCATTTCTGAGTGGAATATAATATTGTGTAAGCATCCAAAATAAAATTACGATGTCTAAAAAAGCTGTGTTCAGTTTATTTTGCTCTGGTTAATATCATTTCGAAAATCCTTAGAAAACAAGGACTATTTTGTAAGAGGGCTAATAATATCATCCTCAACTGTATATATACTATTAGCTATCCATTATCTTCCACTTTATCCTCTATTAGGGTTGTGTGTGGGGGGTTCCCCATGCCCATCCAAGGGAGAACGTTATCTTGGAATCTGTGTCATCAGGGAAGTAAATGTTGATGGAGGAACCTGGTGGTACAGTATATAAAGTATATGAAGTATATACAGTATATATTCAGTCAGCTGACCTCATTCTTTGGGCAGATAACGTAACTGATGCCAGACCTGACATATTTACATTACGTCTCTTTTCTTGCCCTGATGTAACAGGGTAAACCTGACCTCCTGCCTTTGCTCGGTGATTTCGCTGAATGAGTGTTTAAAGGTTCAAATTAAATTAACATTAAAATCCTCGTAAGGTGAAACCATATGTTTATGTGATAACTTTTACTTTTACAATGTAAGGTAAGGTGTGTTTGGGGGAACAGAGAGATGAAGATCTGGTTCCTAAAGTCGTCCTCCCCTCGTTTTGGAACCGATGCAACCGATGGATATAGAAACAAGCAGAGAGGAGGATTCAGAGACTGGACCTCTGAAGCTGTTTGAAAGCAGGTCTGCATTAAAGGTAAGGACATTCTGGGGCATTTTGTATTGCTGAGCACATTTTGGATTTAAGTGTATGTGGACTTTGCACATTTTGGGGCATTTTGTATTTTAGCAGATATAGACTTTTAAAGCGTTTTGCAATCCTGAGGACATGATAAATTTGGGGTTTTGGGTGTATGTGGGGCATTTTGAATTTTTTTGTGTGTGAACTTTAGACACTGGGGCATTTTTGGATTTGGAACTTTAGACATTTTGAGGCATTTTGCAATCCTGAGGGTTGGAGCATTTTTTATTTTTGTTTGCATGGACTATAGACATTTTGGGGCATTTTGCAGTCGTCCTAAGGTCTTGGGGCATTTTGGATTTTGGTGAATATGGACTTGATGTCTTGAAACAGGTGTTTGGAGGAGTTTTAGATTTTAGATTTAGAGCATTGTTGTTACATTTGTTGCTTCAGTGTTGATATGTGTGACGGATGTGATTATCAGAAATACAGAACAAATCGAACAAAACATTTTTATTTGTCTGCCAAATACGGTTGGGACAGGTGGGACGGTTCTGTATTTTGCGGGACGGGTGGCAACACCAGCAGCACATCAAAGCTTTAATAATGGAACATTTTTCATACAGAGATTATTTTGAAAGGTTCAGTTCTTATGTTAAATTTAGTTCCTGTCTCACATCTCACAAAGTCCAAACATGGGGTAGTTACAGGGATAATCTGCCCAAGTCGAGATATTGGAGTTGGCTTTACGAAAGTTTGTGATGCCACAGTCTTCATTTCCTTTATAATCGTTGGGTTCTTCGTCCCACCAGAACCTGCAACACAGTAAAATAGTGAATAATTACAGGTCCTTAGAACCATCCATCATCACCTGCATGTCCTCCCTCACCACATCCATCCTCCACTCCTCCTCCTGCCTGGTGTCTCCATCCTCAGCAACCTCCTATCTCCTCTGTACATGTCCAAAACATCCCACCTGTACCATCCATCCATCCATTATCTTCCGCTTTATAATCTATTAGGGTCGCGGGGGGGTTCCCCATGCCCATCCACAGGGGGGACAGGGGGGCAATCTATTACTGAACACACGCACTTTATATGGGGCAATTTGGAGAATTCAATTGACCTTGATCCATGTGATCGTGAACATTTTGCAATCCTGAGGACTTTTGGATTTTAGTGTATGTGGACTTTGGGGCATTTTGGATTTGGGACTTTAGACATTTTGAGGCATTTTGCAGTCCTAAGGTCTAGGGGCATTTTGGATTTTAGTGAACATGGACTTGATGTCTTGAACACAGTGTTTGCAAGAGCACTAGATTTTAGATCTCGAGCGTTATTGTTACATTTCGTGTTGCTTCAGTGTTGATGTGTGAAGAGAGCGTTTCGGGCGCTGGGCAGATACACCCAGGACAGGGTGCCAATCTATCACTGGGCACACACTCGTTCACACAAACACACTCTATATGGGGCAATTTGGAGAATTCAATTGACCTTGATCCATGTTTTTTGGACTGTGGGAGGAAACCGGAGAACCCTGAGGAAACCCAAGGCGAACACGGGGAGAACATGCAAACTCCACCCAGAATGGGATTTGAACCGGGAATCCCTAGCGCTGAGAGGAGAACATGCTAAACCACTAAGCCACCGTGCCACCCTAGTATTTTACCCTCTTTAAGTAAAATAGTTTGTACTAATCTGCTGGTTACTTACGGGTTAGTTAGTGCTGAGCCGTCTATCCATTTCCATTCTCCCTCTTTAGCCGAGTCACTCAAACCGATCCAGGCGTCATTAGATTTAAAATGTCGACTGATGAACTCCTGGAAACAGCATGGACACACAACAAAAATATAAACACAACGCTTTATTTTCACTCCCATTGAGTTGAGACGAACTCAAAAATGAAAACGAAAAAACTTTTTCTCTCAAATGTCGTCTAGGTTTTTGTGTAAGTCTGAGTGGGTGAGTTAGTTCCCATTTGTTGAGGTAACTCCTTTACCTTAAAGGTGTGACGTATCAAGGTCACAGCCACAATTACGGCTGCAACTAACGATTATTTTGATAATCGATTAATCGTTCGATTATTTTTCCGATTAATCAATGAATTGGATAAGAAATAATCATTTCCATGTCTTTATGAAACAGGTCAATAAATGTCTGGTTTTATTTACAGAATGTGTTTAAGAGCAATTAAATACAATTTGTAGAATAGCTGAGGACTCATCCAGAGCAATGTCCTGCCTATTGCCTTATAGCCACAAGGATAGGCCATAACACCCATTGTGACCCTGACCAGGACAAATAATATAAAATAAATAAATTAATTAATTAATCATTCTCCGCTACACTTGCTTGCTCCTCCCTCCACAGCCACTGGAGGGCTCTCACTCACCTGTTCCTCTCTGCTGTTGATGATCACCAGATCTGCTTTTTTGGCGTTGCAGGTTCTCCTGCTGTCGTTCCAGCTTTTCCTTTCATTAGTGATCCAGTAAAGATTATAATTAAAATACTTTGGTCCCATTGCCAGATCATCTTCATTAAGAAAAGAGACGGTAACATACACATTTAATCAATCACTATTTTATATAATATATATGTATGTGGGTCTCCATTTATATATATATATATATATATATATATATATATATATATATATATATATATATATGTATATGTATATATGTATGTATATATATATATATATATATATATATATATATATATATATATATATATATATATATATATTTTATTTTTACACCTAATATTTAAAAAATGTAATTTTTTTCACAATTTAATTACAATTTTTTATTTTGTTAAATGTGATGCAAATAACAATAAAATCTCTTTGAATCATTAAGAATTAATTGTAGCAGTATATAAATTAAGTATTCATAGAGCCATCAGGATAAAAGGATGAATGCTGCAAATCACATACTCATTTTAGACATCAGCCTCTGCAATTTCGCCTCTTTCTTCCCCTGAAACGCATTGTTGTCGGGAGACATGGTGGTGTATTTCAACCACAACAGTGCAATGGACACCAGCAGAACCACAAGCAGCAGCACCAGACACACTGTGATCAGTCTGGAACATCTGCTCCTGAGGCAATGCGATCCTAAAGGGAAACAAACCCCAGCTTTAGGAGCCAGTTCTTAGTTGCATTTCTGATGCGGCAGTGGATTGCGTTAATGACGTTGATTTTTTTTTTTTTTTTACTCATCAAGCTACGGTCTAAGGACTGATCTGGCCCACATCCCCAATTTTAAACCGGCCCACATGCAGCATGAATTGACGCCAGTGAGTAGAACGCTTCTGGATGTGTGATGTGGTCCATAAGCTTACCAGACCGGGGCATCACATACTGTATAGGTAGCATTGTTAAAGCTTTCCCAGATGTCGACCAGATATGTTTGAAATATGAGGGTCACATTTGGCGGGTGACTTAGTGGGTAGCATGTTCGGCTTTCAGCGAACCAGGATCCAGGTTCAAATTGTTAGGAAATCTGAAATTTCCCCGATGAACCAATTTTGAAGGCGTCAAAAAGCACAGTACAGATGATTTCAGAGTTATTCGAATCAAGCAGTTTATTTATGACAAACCGAGCCAAAGCAGTGTTCGTCCAAGACAAGCCCAAGATCGCGAGCCGACTCTGATCTCAGCACCACACCGGTTCCACCAAGACAGAGCCCCGAAGTCCAGTTACGGACTCTATTTAATGAAAAACCATCCCTCGCTCTGCTTATTCTGAAACAACTTGTTGAAGGAGTTCTATGGGGGGGGGGGGGGGGGGGGTGAACACGCCGTTCCATCCCTTATCTGGGGGAGCTCGATACAGCTTGGCTGCCCTTGAGCTTTAACCACCAGCCATCAGATGCGAGGTGCATCTAGTTTTCATGAAATATAGGCCTGGGGCAATTGTCGGCCAGATTGCCCCATCGTTATTGAATGCGCTAATTCCCTTGAACACAAAGTACTTACAAATCACAAATTTTTATCCCTTCAGAATCCCGATCTGGGTGGAGTTTTCCCGGATTTTCCTGTTTCCTCCCACAGTCCAACATTATTAATTCAAGGTGAAATGGTGCTCTAAATAACCCCTATCTAAAATATTACCTTTACATAATGTGTGTGTGTGTGTGTGTCAGCCCAGTGATGGATTGGCGCCCTATCCTGGGTATTTCACATTGTGAAGTTTTAGAATTTGCCTTTGATGTTTAAAAAAAAAAAAAAAAAAAAAGATCAAGAAAAAATACATTTAAATATCGTGGAAATTAATTTAAATGCTGTCTTGTTTGTTTGTGTAAATCTACATATCTTGAGAAAAGGTATATGCGTAAACTTGTTCTGTATTTTATGTATTTGTACCATGTGGTGGCCCACATTTGAATGTTAGAACAAAGTTGTAGAAAATGCTTTAAATTAAATTAAAGTGAAACAGAAAGCAGAAACAAATTTAGAATATGCAGCATAATGATTATTAATAATTAAGAAAAACCTCAACTTTTATTTATAAAGCACTTTTTGTGAAATGGAATTGTGGAAATGCAGCATTACAGTCATTTAAGGCTTTAAAAAAAACCTGCTCAGACCCGTAAAACGTCTCATCAGGAGGTCATGCTGCTTTTAATGAAGCGCTTCTGTAATGGGGTGACAGGTATGAAACTGTAAATAATTTAACTAATAAATCGATGCTTTACTAATGTCCATTTTTTAAAGATCACAGCAGCTGTCACAAATTAAACAACAACAACTTCAGAATAGAAATATAAGACCTAAATATTCAAAATGTGAGATTATAAAAAAAAGATAAAAAAATTTCAATATGGAGTAAAAATACATAGAGTAAACAAAATAAAAACCAAAAATATAAATTTAAAACAGCCAGTCCAAAAACACATTGTATAAAGTGAAAATCTATACTATTAGCATTGATATGTATAGACTGTATTCAGTTATTTGTGAAATAATAAGCTTAGTGAATATACATATATACATACATATCTACTAGAGCTGTTGCTGCACGATTATTTTATAAATAATTGTATACAACATGTTTTTGCACTGATGTTTTAAACTTATCCTTTTTTATAATAAGGATATTTATTATATAATAAATGTATAATATATATATATATATATATATATATATATATATATATATATACACACACACACACATACACACACACACACACAGTTACTTCATATTAATCAGTAGACTGACTCTTTAAAACTTATCCTTTATGGAGTGGGGGTTATGATCTTTATATTTTACTCCTATACATTTTATTTTTTATCTTTATTTTAATCTCTTAATCTCATATTTTGTATAATTAATTCAAATTTTTTTTATTCTATTTCATATATATAAAATATTATCTATTTATAGTACTTTGAAACTTGAAGTAGAAATGTAACGCGTGTTATTTACTGTAAGTAAAATAAATCCTAAAAGCTTTTTTTTTTTTTGCGTTTTTTTCCTTATGGTAATTTTAATTCAATAATGACGAAAATAATTTTATATTCATCAGCGTCAACATCAATTAGACAATAATACAGACATGTAACTTCATCAACCTGCACTGTCATCAATAAGGGACCGTCTGTAAACTGCAAAGTTATATTTCTACATAATTTATGGTTTTAAATGCAACACATGGAAAGTCTTTATTTTTATAGCATTTATATTGTTTTAATTGTCAATGACCAAGCTTTTTAATTGCTGTTAATTTAATATTGTGTTGCACTGTAATCAATATTGTACTTTCAATATTGTAATTCAACCATCCATTCATTTAGCTTTTGCTTAATCATCTACCACGGTCATGGGGTTGGGGGGGGGGGATGGGTTCCTCATGCCCATCCAGGGGAGAATGTTTCGGGTGCTGGGCAGATACACCCAGGACAGGGAGCCAATCTATCACTGGACACACACACACTCACTCACACAGACACACTCTATATGGGGCGATTTGGAGAATTCAATTGACCTTGAGATCCATGTTTTTTGGACTGTGGGAGGAAACCGGAGAACCCGTAGGACACAGACACGGTGAGAACATGGAAACTCCACCCAGATTGGGATTCGAACCGGGAATCCTTAGTGCTGAGAGGAGAACATGCCAACCACTAAGCCACCGTGTCGCCCTGTACCTGTAACTATTTAACAAGTTTATTTTTCCATTAGAAATTATTTTAATATGAGCCCAAATAGCACAATGCTGTTGCTTGTGGTCAGGTGGAACAAGTTTCCTTTGGCTGACAAGCAGTTTGCAGTGCTGGCCGTGGGGCCGGAGTGTCAATCTATAAGCCTGAGGTCTTAAATTTCTAAATACAGTTAAATTACTAATAGGTAATAATGCTGACTCAACACAATTAAAACAAACATGGACATTTGGCTCTTGAACAGTGTTACCTGATTTCTTTCCATTTTGGTGACATGTGTGTCCGTGATGGTTTCGGGTTCGGCATGTCTTCGTCATGTGAATGTTCTCATGTTCAGGCCCCATGATGTTGGAAGCAGCCCTCCTATAGTCATGCATTTCTGATAAGCTCCTGAAGGTCTGAAGGGCCTTTGGTTTGGAGAACCTCCTGTTCTCTTCTGTTTGTGAGGCTCTGTGTGATTTGTGAGTGAATGTTTGCCCCGGCGTCAGGACAGGAAGTGAAGCAGAGAAACACTGAGACCTCACTTTCCCTCACGGTTCTATTTGCACTCCAGGCGTGTATCATTAGTTTCGTTATGTGACTATAAAACCATCTCGTTTCTCGTCAGAGCTCGGCGAGTGTGGTTATTCAGGGTTTCTCTCAGTCTTGGCAGCTGATTGGTTCTGCTGTAAAAAATACAACAACCGCACAAACTGCACCTGGCGAATGTGGGCGATTTGTTTTTTTGTTTTTTTTTAGAAAGCCGCCAACGTAGACGAGAAAGACATTAAACACGTAATGGGTTTAATTAAAATAAAGAAATTAATTTTTTTAAATGACTTGAATTGGGCAATTTTAATCTGCGTTAACGAGATCTATCTGCTTTTTACTAACAACATGCATGCCAAAGGGTGTCTATATGTGTATGTGTGTCTAATAATAAATAATAATATACACACACAAACACATATTTGTGTGTCTATATATATATATATATATATATATATATATATATATATATATATATATATATATATATAT
The DNA here is from genome assembly GCA_019802505.1 of Corydoras sp. C115. NCBI lineage: Eukaryota > Metazoa > Chordata > Actinopteri > Siluriformes > Callichthyidae > Corydoras > Corydoras sp. C115. The sequence continues at coordinate 114,421 of JAFMOC010000418.1, read as the reverse complement.
ATATATATATATTTCATTCATTCATTATCTCCCGCTTTATCCTCTATTAGGGTCGCGGTGGGGTTCCCCATGCCCATCCAGGGGAGAACGTCTCGGGCGCTGGGAAGATAGACCCAGGACAGGGCTCCAATCCATCGCTGGGCACACACTCACTCATACAGACACACTCTATATGGGGCAATTTTGAGAATTCAATTGACTTGATCCATGTTTTTGGACTGTGGGAGGAAACTGGAGAACCTGGAGTAAACCCACGCAGACACGGGGAGAACATGGAAACTCCACCCAGATGGAATCCCTAGCGCTGAGAGGCGAACGTGCTAACCACTAAGCCACCGTGCCGCCATATATATATATATATATATATATATATACAGTGTATATATATATATATATATATATATATATATATATATATATATATATATGCATACATTTGGCATTCATGTTGTTAGTTAATTTATATATATATATATATATATATATATATATATATATATATATATATATATATATATATATATATATATAAATAAAAGGACCGTCCATAAAGTTTACGGCTTCAAAATGCAATATGTAGAAAGATTATTTTTAATCGTCAACAGCCACTCTTTTTAATTGCTCATTATTATATTGTGTATTAAACATATTGTATTTTGGTAACTTTGATCAATATTGCACTGGTAATTATTAATCCTTTAAATTAGATAATAGATAATTAAATAGATAATAATTAGATAAACAAACCCAAATAGCACAATGTTTTTGGGTTCCACTTCCATGCTGCTGGTGGTTGCCAGGTTCGAATGACAAACGCATTAGATCAGTGCAACACGTCATCCGAAGCTGCCTTACATGTGGGTAGCATTGGAACAGTTTACCAACAGGTGTAAACCAGAGGAGTTTCGGACATGGGGGCAACTTATTCTTATGGCTCAGTGTTTGCCAACCATGGTCCAGGTGTGTTTTCGGTTACGTGGGTCATGTTGCCGTTGCCGGAAGTGCCAGACTATAAGCTTAAGGTCCCAAAATTGTCCAAAATAATGTTAGAATGTCAATACAGATGAAAAGAAAATGCTGACTAAACATAATTAAAATAAACGGGGACATTAGACTCAGGTCTACAGACGTTTTACCTGATGTCTTCCCATTGTGGTCACATGATGGGTGTTCCTGTTTCTGGTCCCACGCGTCGTCTGTGGAACCCGTCCTCTTACTCTTAACGTTCTCTCCTGCAGTAAAGATTAATGTCCAAATGGCCTTTGTGTTGAAGAACATCCTGTTCTCTTCAGTAGTGTGTGTGTGTGTGTGTGTGTGTGTGTGTCAAACATTTGCCCCTGTGTCAGGACAGGAAGTGAAGCAAAGAAACCACACTGAAACCACACGTTCCCTCGCGGTTCTATTTCCACAACAGGCGTTACACAGAATGCAGTTGGGTGATCTGTACATCTTTTTTTTTTTTTTTCCACAGAGGCATGACATACATAACGGGATTATCCATCCATCATCTTCCACTTTATCCTCTATTAGGGTCGTGGTGGGGGTTCCCCATGCCCATCCAGGGGAGAATATTTCGGGCACTGGGCAGATACACACAGGACAGGGAACCAATATGGGGCAATTTGGAGAATTCAATTGACCTTGATCCATGTTTTTGGACTGTGGGAGGAAACTGGAGAACCTGGAGGAGACCCACACGGACACGGGGAGAACATGGAAACTCTACCCATAGAGGAGAACATGCTAACTTCTAACCCAACCCATATATATATATATATATATATATATATATATATATATATATATATATATATATATATATATACCCATACCCCCCGGGGCCCCTGAATAGGGACTTGCCCCCTCTGGCGCTCGTAAAAGCCGAGCAATGTATCGAGTATATCAGCCCTGTAGCCCTAATGCATAACCTGCTGGATATCCGCGGCTCTGTGCATTCCCTTGTTGGGCTCCATGGTGGGCGGGGAGCAAGGGTGATGAAACCATAATACTCTAAACATGGAAACTAAAACAACTCACAAACGCCGTTTACTAGACCTTGATAACGAACTGGACCCATGGACAGGAAGCAATCTATATGGCCCAGTGGAAAACTGGCCCAGGTTCATTATTCTGGAATCTGTACAACCTGATTATAGCCTAACCAAACCATTCATAATCCAAAAAGGCATTATGGGTATCGCTGGTACAGTTAAAGATGCAAAGAAACTCAGATCAGGACAGATCCTGATAGAATGCATCAAAAAGGTACAAGCTGAATATCTGCTAAGTATTAAATCGTTTGCCAACATCGAAACAAAAGCCTTCCCCCACCCAACAATTAATAACTGCAAAGGCGTAATATGATGCAGAGACTTGTTGGACATGGAAGAATCCGATATTGCTCAGGAATTATCACCACAAGACGTAACAAACGTGAAACGAATTTTGATCAAACAAACCCATCCTCCCTGCAAAACTGGCAATAGGGTACATAAAAGTGGTGGTGGAACCCTACATTCCAAACCCAATTCGGTGCTTCAAATGCCAAAAGTATGGCTATGGATTCTCGACCTGCAAAGGCAGTGCTACCTGCCACAAATGTGGGCAAGAAGAACATGCCAGCCCTTGTGAAAAACCTGCAAAATGCAAGAACTGTGGGGGCCCACACCCTGCATCAGACAAAACATGCCCAACCTGGCTAAAAGAGAAAGAAATACAAAGAATAAAATACTCCAGGAAACTAAGTCATCCGGAAGCCAAAAAACTCATTACTGAAATGAACATAGTCCGTTTCGAGAGATCATTTGCAGAAGTGGTAAAATCAGCTCAATCAATAGCTTGCCAAACCGATATGACGTGGTTGAATGAAGACAAACCCAAAAGTGCTCTCCCCCCCCCCCCCAAAAAAAGAACAATCCGTGTTCCAACATGGTTATACAAACAGCTGGAAACCCTACAGGTGCAGATGATATCAACAACAGCATGAAAGCAAATAAGAAACTAAACAACCCACAAACCAAAACAACTATGGAGTTTCGAAGCAAAGACCCGAATGAAATAGAAATGAAAGAGGGTGGACACCACAGAACCAGAAGTCTCTCACCCCGCAGCAAGAGTAAAAATAAAACCCAACCCAAAAAAACAGAACATGAAGGCAATCCCAATAATACAATGGAACTGTAGAGGTTTACGGACAAACGTGTTAACACACTTAGCTCTCACAATCAAACCACTTGTAATCTGCCTTCAGGAAACCCAACGAACACCAAACAGTAAAACATATGTAAAGGACTACGTAGCATACCACACGTATGGCCCAAACATCGGCAGACCAGCAGGAGGAACAACCATATTCATAAGGAACACAGGTCACTGTGGAATCCCTGGAAATGAAAAGGCAGACAGACTGGCAAGAAAGGGAGCAGCAACCCAACCAACGAGATCCAAACTTCTACCAACAGACGCTGCCCTTCTCATCACACCATACATTAAAAACTATGGCAAACAGAATGGAATGCTCAAACAAGAAATAAACTACAGGAAATAAGTCCCACCATACCTATCCAACGCAGATCATGGCCTGAACACAGAACAGACCAGGTCACCATTTCCAGATGCCGTATTGGACACACCAGACTCACCCATGCACACCTGATAAAGGGAGAACCAACACCCACCTGTGAAGCATGCAACAAACCCCTGACTGTGAAACGCCTACTAGTAGAATGCACTAAATATATACAGCACCGGCGCTCTACTAAAATACCACAGACACTGAAGGAAGCACTGAAACCCACAAACACAAAAAAAGTCCTAGCCTACCTAAAAATTACCGGACTGAAGTTTCAAATATAAATTAAATTAGCATCGACATCTAGATGCATACCTAACCTCTCTTGCCCTGTAAATAACCAAAGAGTGTACGGGGCATTAAAGAAACAAATAAACAAACAAACAGCATGGGCGGTGGACCTGCAGAACCATACCTCAGCCAGATGTGGACCTTGGTTGGTCCATCCAAATTTTAAATTCACTCACGACATCATAATGGAATCAAAGTTTTATTAATATAAATATTTTAATACAGAGATGTTACTTTAAAAGTTGTTCTTATCTTCGATTTAATTCACGTCTCCTGTCTCACAAAGTCCAAGCACAGGGACGTGACAGGGATAATCTGTCCAGGTGAACATTTTGGATTTTGCGTTATGGAAGCTATGATGCCACAGTCCTCATTTCCTCCATGATCATTGGGTTCTGGATTCCACTAGAACCTGAAACACATTAAGAACATTTTAAACAGGACGTACATACAGATCCTAAATGTCATCCAAATGTCCTCCCTCACCACGTCCATAAACGTCCTCTGGCTCCATCATCAGCAACCTCCTACCTCATCTGTCCAAACCATTCATTCTTGGAACAGTTCTTAGGTATCAGCACTCCATAGCGCCGGTTCTTCTGGGGGAGGTTGTACTATCATCAACTTGCCCCTGAAGGCTACGTTCTGATCACATGGCGCCGACTCAGCAAAATAAGACTATATGTTTAGACGAGGCTCACGGAAATTTAGCGTGAATCTCTCCGTCTCAGTGCGCGTTTCCTCGTTTGCGGCGCTGAAAGGTTCTCCAAGATGGTTTTGTGTTTAAATCTCACAGTCTGAGTTCCAATGTCTCTGCCCATCACATCAGTCCTATTGGGCGACTTGAAGGGGCGCTGGATGGCTGGCCCAACACTTTTTCCCGAAATACCACGGCAACGCATTGTCCAATCAGTAGAGACCTAGTCATCATAAATACAAATACCAACAAATCCTCGATGTCTTCAACGGAAAGAGACGCCGGACGCACAACATACCACGCCCCCCATGCGCCCATCGTATATCCAGCTGCAGACGTTCCGTCAGGACAGGTGGGTTCCCCCGAACCCCAGGTTCTCGTTGAGAAGATCATTGAGAGAAAGTTTAATCAACTCCATGATGTTCTCGTTTTCGAAGAGCGGTCGCTAAAAGAGTCCACAGACGGATTATTTTTATTTTATCTTCATTCTATTTTTCTTATCTTCTTAAATTTAAACTTTATGTGGAAAAGTCAGGAAAGAATTTCACTGCTGGCTGTACAATGTATATCTACGTATGTGACAAATAAACCTGATTCTGATTCTGAAATGTGTGGAGGATGTCACCACCACCAAGACTGTGACCTGCCACCTGAATCAGAAACACTGGCTGAATGCAGAGGTGCGTTCTCTGCTGAAAGCCAGGGATGCTGCCTTCAGGTCCGATGATTCACAGCAACTCAGACCGTCAAGAAGAGAGCTGACTGCAGGAGTAAAAAGGGCAAAAGTCACATATGCTCTTAAATCCAAAGACATTCCTCGTCCCAGGACCCACGGAGCATGTGGCAGGGCATCAAGTGCATCACGGACTACAAAATCAGAGATGCACAATGCCCCAATGACCCCACCCTGCCCAAGGCTCTCAACAAGTTCTATGCTCGCTTTGAGGACCCTGACCTCACCCCCAGCACCAGACTCACCCTGTCACCTGGAGAAGAGCCCCTCAGTGTGACACCAGCACAGGCAGGGAAGACCCTACATAGGATCAACCCCCGAAAAGCTGCTGGTACGGACAACAAGCTGCTGGTCCCGGACGTGTGCTAAAAGACTGTGCTGATCAGCTCTCCGAGGTCCTGGCAGACATATTCAATGCCTCCCTCAGACACGCAGCTCCACAGTGATGGGGCTGAATGACTACCAGCCAATAGCCCTCACGCCGATAGTCACCAAATGCTTTGAAAGACTGGTCATGACCCACATCAAAGCCACCATCGACGTCACTGTGGACCCACATCAGTACGCCTACTGAAATAACCGATCCACAGAAGATTCCATTTCCTCTGTGGTTCACACTGCCCTCACCCACTTGGAGCAGAATAATTCCTACGTCCGAATGCTCTTTGCGGACTTCACATCTGCATTCAATACGATGATCCCTCAGACCCTGATTAATAAACTGTTTCTACTTGGACTGAGCGCCTCCCTCTGCAACTGGGTCCTGGACTTCCTGACCAACAGGTCGCAGTCTGTGAAGATCCACAACACCACCTCCTCCACAAAAACCCTCAGCATCGGTTCCCCTCAGGGCTGTGTGCTTAGCCCCCTCCTGTTTACACTGTTAACATATGACTGCTCACCTATCCATCCGAGCTGTCATATTGTGAAGTTGGCAGATGACACAGCAGTGGTTGGATGCGTCACAGACAGTGATGAGTCCATGTACAGACAGGAGGTGGAACACCTGGAGGGTTGGTGCAGAAAAAACAAGACAAAGGAAATGATTGTGGACTTCAGAAGGGGCAAATACGCCCACGCCCCTCTATACGTCAGGGGATCTGCGGTGGAAGTGGTCTCTAGCTACAGGTACTTGGGTGTGAATCTGAGTAACAACCTCACCTGGAGCACCAACACTTCCAGCTTGGTCAGGAAGGCACATCAGCAGCTCTACTTCCTCAGACGGCTGAGGAGAGCCGGACTTGGGAGCTCAGTTCTCACCTCCTTCTACAGATGTGTGGTGGAGAGCGTCTTGTGCTCAATTATAAACGTGTGGCATGGAAGCTGCTCTGCTGCAGACAGGAAAGCTCTGCAGAGGGTGGTGAAGGCTGCACAGTGGACTATTGGACTCAGTCTCCCCACCACCACAGACATCTACATCTCAAGATGCAGGAAATGGGCCTCCTGCATCATGAAGGACCGCACTCACCCAGCACACCCACTTTTTCTTCTGCTCCCCTCAGGCAGGAGACTGCGGAGCATTAAGTGCAAAACAAACAGACTGAGGAACAGCTTCATAGCAGAAGCTGTAAGACTTACAAACTCCATTTAACAAGACATGCACACATGTTATCATCACTCCACAAAAATACCTCATCATCTCATCTCACATGTACCGTTATACACATTTTATATGCTGCTATATTTATATTATATATTTATCTATTCTATACTACACACACACACACACACACACACATATATATATATATATATATATATATATATATATATATATATATATATATATATATATATATATATATATATATATATATATATTCTTAAATTTATTTTATATACATAGGCGGCACAGTGGCTTAGTGGTTAGCATGTTCGCCTCTCAGCGCTAGGGATTCCCGGTTCGAATCCCCATCTGGGTGGAGTTTCCATGTGTCTGTGTGGGTTTCCTCCGGGTTCTCCGGTTTCCTCCCACAGTCCAAAAACATGGATCAAGTCAATTGAGTTCTCCAAATTGCCCCATATAGAGTGTGTATGTGTGTATGGGTGCGTGTCTGTGTGAGTGAGTGTATGCCCAGCGATAGATTGGTGCCCTGTCCTGGGTGTATCTGACCAGCGCGCGAAACTTTCTTCCCTGGATGGGCATGGCAAACCCCCCCCATGACCCTAATATTGGATAAAGCGGAAGATAATGAATGAATTAATTAATGTATATACATATATTTATATATTATATTTATAGTTAAATATTCTATATTTTATTTATATTTGTAGTGGTATATATATATATATATATATATATATATATATATATATATATATATATATATATATATATATATATATATATTTCATAGTTGTATACTATATTATATTTCACATAGCGATATGTGTAATTATTATTTTCTTCTTTAAAATTTAAATAAAAAAATTTAAATAACAGGGTAATCGGGGTCCGTGACCCATAATTTCGTTCTTATCTCATGTAGCACATGTGATATTAATGATAACATTTTCTCGAATCTTGAATTACAGAACTGAACCAATCACTATTACGATGAGGAGAAAGGTAGGAGCCAATATACAGGGGAGAACGACGTTAAGCACCTGATGGCACTAGAACGAGATGAGAACTGATCAACCGGTCACACACTTCGCGTGAAAAAGGCGACGGCGTGACGAGGACGCGCCATCACACGCCGCTTTAAATAAGGACGCTGGCAGCTGGGTCTAGTCAGACTTGATTGCTGCTGCGCTTCCTGGGAGTTGGAGTTTTTCTCCTGGCACCGCGTGATGGCGGCGTGCGCCTCTGTCATCCCCCTGTGACGACACGGCCTGTGAAAATCACAGAACCATTTAGGCGTTTGGGCTGAAACTGTTTCTTTTCTCAGGCTGTCAATGCCACATGAATTCTAGCCAACCCATCCATCCATTATCTTCCTCTTTATCCTATATATTAGGGTCACAGGGGTTCCCCATGCCCATCCAGGGGAGAACCTTTCGGGCGCTGGGCAGATACACCCAGGACAGGGCACCAAGCTGGTCACACACTCACTCACACACACTCTATATGGGGCAATTTGGAGAACTCAATTGACTTGATCCATGTTTTTGGACTGTGGGAGTAAACCAGAGAACCCGGAGGAAACCCACGCGGGCATGGGGAGAACATGGAAACTCCACCCAGATGGGGACTCGAACCGGGAATCCCTAGTGCTGAGAGGCGAACGTGCTAACCACTAAGCCACCGTGCCATTTTAGCCAACCTATTCTCTTAATTATTTATCCACCTGGATGGACAATTACAGGAACTGTCACGACTGCCCCTAGAGGACGCAAGGGCTCACCAGACCTGTGGCATACGGCACTACTTACTGTAGACAAGAGGTGAAAGACAAAATCCAACAGGCATAAAGTCAGGTAAACAAATACCAAATAATTTATTAATAAAAATAAGTGATCAACACAAAGCTACCACCCCAAGAAAACAAAAGGCAAAACCCAATGTTCTAAATGACCTAAAAACGTACAAAACTGAAAACCGCGCTAAACGCGCATTAACATACTAAATCTGGCAACCAACAAACCCTACCCACGTGGAACCTGGCAACCGGGGAAACAGCGCTAAGCTGCGGAATCTGGCAACCGAGAACCCGCGCGCAGACACTAAACTCTCGAGCAATAGCAAACTATCGCCGCGCATAAACTAACATATCTGGCAACCGGACAACAAACGACGCTAGACCCGCAGGAACTCGCCTACATAAAAGGAGACAAAACACATAATCGAGCCTACACAGAAAAACAAACTAAATATCAGCGCAGAAACAAACCCAATCTGGCAACCGTAACTAAACGGCTCTAGTCGCTGTTAGGATCTTTTGATTTTGAAAAAGGCAGAAAGAACGAGCTGATGCAAAATGGTCGCCTCCACTCATTTATTTAGGACAAAGAAAACTTCATGGACACCTCCAGTAACTCACGCTGGCCAGCGGTCTTCCCTCCTCAGCGTTCCGATGCTGTCTCCCTCCGCGTCTGGGTGAAAAGTCCCCTCCCTTGTGTTTACCTGGGTGTATATGCGTTACGTCTAGTTCCCGCCCCTTAACTGCTTTAAGCCAATCACAAATTACCGCCCTAGGTTTTAAATCAGCCAATCTCAGCCCAGTATTTTCCTAGTGGCGGGAAATCCAAGGTCCTTTGTTTGTCTTTCAGCCATATTGGAATTCTCATAATGTATAAGAAATTTAAAATTCCTGACAATTTCCCCCTATGGGAGCACCTACATTGAAGGATTCTTATGTATCTCTGCATGTACTTCTATATACTTATATAGTCATATGTGCTGGTGTTCGAGTGTACTGCGTTGACCTTTTGTCCTTTTCTGAAATGTTCTATGCAGAGCGAAAATAACGGGATGCTTGTTTAATTATCTTTAGCAGAACTTGCACCCTCGGCAGCTTGCCCAAGGTCATCATTTGTAACCACATACGTGCTCAATGTTCTTTCAGTGTTTTATCTGTTGCCCGAGATGTGACACACCCGCCCCCACCTGCACGGGAGGAGAAGGGTTGGAATGTATATAAGACCGGGACTCCCCCAGTCTTATTTTGAACATCTGTGTAATAAACCTTTGCTCTTCAAGCATTGTTTTGTTCCCCATTTGTTCCGAGCGCGCTCTGGATGGACGTTTAGCACACCCGGCTGGTTTGCCTTTCAATTCGTGATTTAAGGGAAAGCGCCTAGAACCGGACCACAGGGACGAACAGGCCGACTTGACAAATTCGGAAGTCAAGAGGGAATATCCCTAACAGCCTTGGTGACCCCGACGTGATCCCCGCTATCAGGTAAGACATGAATTTGGTATTGACTGCTTGATTGCTGGGATCCGTCACCTGTCGTGTCCAGCCGTCCCCATAGTGGGGGTACGGGGAGAGTTTAGGTAAGGGTCTTGAGAGAAGACCAGTAAGTCCGCGGCATAGTAACATTGTATAGATATAAATTACAAACCAGACCGTGCTACGCCCAACCAATTTTCTGTTGTTTGTCTTTGTCCTATATTGTGTGATATACGATGGGGAATTCTTATCCGAAGCCCGGCCCTGGCGAAACTCCTGCACAATGGATGAGTCGTTGCGGGTTGGGATATTATGTAAACCCGTTCTTGGATAATTTGGCGGGGTGGAGTGAGGCTACTCCTCAGATGAATCTTTTTCCGAGAATCGGTAGTTTTGAGGCAGGATACCTGGGTCAAATGTATCGTATGATTTTTGAAGGGATAGGGGATCCTAGTTGGGATTATGAATACATGAAGGGGTGTTATAAAGTTTGGTTTGGCATGAAGGATTTCTGGAACGAATCTCGTAAGATTTTTGTCCCCGCCTCCCTGAAAAAGGGAATACCCAAACCCCCTGCAGATAAGGACAAGGGCATAAAGTTAAAAATGCCTGGGGGGGAAAAGGGGCCTGCGTGCTGCACAACAGACACCCTATCCCCGGGTTCCCCTATAGATCCCCCCGATTGGCCCCCATCTTCCCCACCGTATGCAAATACATCGACCCCTCTATCTCCACCACCCAAAAAGGGGGTACAGCATTTGTACCCAAAACTTCAGACTTAAATAATCCACCGGAAATGCCTGTTGTCCGTCCTAAGAAAGCTGATGGTTTCCCTTACCCTCCACCTCCTCCACCACCTGTAGAACAATTGCCCCCTCCACCAGATTCCGCGGGTGTGACCATGGCCTGGACCGTGACGTCGCAGGGAATAACTCTAAAACCACCAGATATCCCAACATTGACGGGTCTCCTGAAACTACTGCCTGACCCTTGTCGTGACCCTATTCGATTTTGCTCCACATTGGCCACTCTCACACGTAACCTCCAACTGGGCGGCCCCGACTTCAGATTCATATTACAGCAAGCTATGGGCGATAACTATGATGAAAAGGAAATAATGGATGAAGTTAGTATGTTGAAACCGGAGAACGATAATCCAAGTACGACGCGCATGACCACGAAAGATGAAATCGGGGACACCGCTCACCACTCTGAAACTGTCTATGTGTGGTGGAAAGCGGATGCGGTTAAAATGTTCCAGGAACAGCTGTGTCAGTATTTGTGTACCCGCCGTAAGAATAGACAAGATCTTACACAAGTTACAAATTGCAAACAGGAACCGAAAGAGCCCGTAACTAAGTTCTGGGCAAGATTTGTTGGAGTGTGGAGACACTTGGGTGGGATGGACCTGGATGTAAATGATCCTAATCCGTTGTTCGTAAACACATTCTTACAGAACTGTTTACCTCAGATAGTTAAGGTGTTGAAAGCACAGTTATTAGGACGAGGGACAGAGAGTTTAGAGGACGTAGAAAAACGTATTCGTATAATTGAATCCGATGGGATGTTTGAAAAGGCGATGACGCAAACCTGTATGCCCCGTGTAAACAACGACCAGCCTCCTTCTGACCGCTATCGCCCGGACCGCCGAAATCCGAATCAACGTGGTGGAGGCCACCCACAGGGTCCACCTCGTCGCCAAGGGAAATGCCATTATTGTGGGAGGGATGGTCATTGGAAACGCGAATGCCGACAGTTTGCGCGAGACTGCAAGCGGGAGGCGTATCGTCCCGGGGGAGATCCTGATTACCCTCAGGGTTCGCGCACACAACCGGCACCACGTGCCGAGCCGTGTGGCGACCAGATTACCGCCCAAATCCCCCAGATGCTCGTGAGACCCGCGACAATCAACGCTAGGGATGCCCACAGAGCCATGAATTGTCCCTCTTAAATTACTGGTTCGCCTCTCCCGATAATAGAGACTTACCACTTATCGTTATGATGGTTGAAGGCCAACCGTTTTTGTTTTTGGTCGACACCGGTGCCACCTCCTCTGCCATCGGCAAGGACTATGAAGGCCCTTTATCCAATCAAGTAGTCAGCTCTGTGGGAATAAATGGGACACCCGTTAAATCACGCGTCACGACACCCCTTTCCTGCTGGATTGAAATAGACAATATACGCCGCACCTGTATATTTGCATTTATGCCCGAATGTCCATTTAATCTCATGGGCCGCGATCTTATGTCCTATTTCGGTATTTCAATCCATTTGGACGGCTCCAGGATGACTATCTGTACTGGTCCCGATCGTGTAATACCTATTTGCAATCCTTCAACGAAGTATTCGTATCTTGCTGTTGACACACCAACCTCACCTGCTGTGTTTTGTCCTCAGGATGTGCTTCCTGACTGTCTGGCCGGCCTCCCATCAGAGCTTTGGGCACAACATAAGGACGATGTGGGCCATATTAAGTGTCGCCCATACCGCGCTCAGTTGAAAACAATGATCCCTGTGTACGTAAAACAGTACCACATTTCTGAACAAAAGGCGCTGGGTATTGACAAAATACTGCAAAAGCATGTTGAGAACGGTATTATTATTCCCTGTCACAGCCCATACAACACCCCCGTAAATCCCGTGCCCAAACCTGACGGTACGTGGCGTTTCACACAGGACTTAAGGAAAATTAATGACTTAGTCATACCACTGGCACCTATTGTACCTGATGTTTCGGGAATAGTCAATAGCATTCCCCATGATCACCGTTATTTCACTGTTGTAGACATCAGCTCCGCATTTTTCAGCATCCCGGTGGATGTACAAACACAACCATTATTCGCGTTCACACACCGTGGACAACAATACACCTGGACACGGTTGCCCCAGGGCTATATTGATTCCCCTGCAGTTTTCTCATGCGTTGTTAAAAGTGTACTTGCAGGGCTGACTGTCCCCATGGGGTGCACGATTTTGCAGTACGCTGATGACCTGCTTGTGTCCGCCGCCACACGTGAACAGTGTGAGGAAGCGACGTGCTGTCTGCTGCGCCTGCTGTGTGAGGCTGGGTTTAAGGTGTCGAGGGGTAAGTTGCAATTTGTCAGGAACAGGTCGTTTACCTCGGCTACGAACTCCAGGAGGGGTCACGCCGCTTGTCGCGTGACAGGGTGCGAGTGATTGCCAACACCCCTGCACCACGGACAAAACAGGAAATGATGGCTTTCCTTGGGCTGGTCAATTACTGCCGCCAGTGGATCGCCGACTGTTCCTTCTATGACAAGTGCCTCCGCGGTATGTATACCCACACCGATTCCAACACCCGCCCGCTGACATGGACGCCGGCATGCACAACGGCCTTCGAAACTTTAAAGAAGGCCTTGGTGACCAGTCCAGCGCTAGGTCTCCCTAATTATAGACTCCCTTTTCATCTGTGGGTCGCGGAACACGGCGGCACGGCCGCTGCGGTTTTGGCCCAAGCACATGGTGGCGGTCTGCGGCCCTGCGCTTATCAGTCCAAAACCCTGGATAACACCGCCTACGGTTTGCCCGAGTGCTTGCGCGCGGTTGCGGCGTGTGCTTTAATGATAACCGACTGTCAAAAAATCGTTCTGTCGCACCCCCTTACTTTACATACGTTTCACCAGGTACAATATCTGCTACGCCATTTGAATACTCAACACCTCTCTGCCCAGCGCCGCAGTGGTTACGAGCATATCCTGCTCAATACCGAGAATCTGACTATCAAATCTTGCAATGCGCACAATTCATGCGCGGCGGCCCTGATGCGCCTTCTGGCCATAGACGGTCTTGAAGTAACAGACCATGACTGTTTGGAAAGTATACACACAGACCAGTATCAGATATGACCTCGGAACCGATCCCTTACTTACGGGTGCGCAGGTATTTGTAGACGGTTCCTGTTCAAAACCCTCCGACGGTGTTTTCCAGTGCGGTTACGCGGTCTACGATCCGTCAAAAGGCGTCGTAGAATCCTACGCATTGCCCTTTCAATCAGCCCAAGCTGCTGAACTGGTGGCTCTAACCCGTGCCTGTTCTTTATACGCGGACCAAATTGTCACAATCTATATGGATTCCCGTTATGCGTTTGGTGTAGTCCACGACTTCGGTGGTATCTGGTCTTCCCGTGGCTACACAGCCGCTGACGGACGCCCGATCAGCCACGCATCGCTCGTCTACTCTCTTATAGAGGCGGCCCACCTCCCATCGGCCATTGCAATAGTAAAAGTGAAAGCACACCAGACCGGTGACGGACCAGAAACCGTTGGAAACCGCAAGGCTGATGCAGCTGCCAAGGCAGCTGCGCACCGTGGTGTTTTCTCACCACTGTATCCTGCCTCACAGGTATGCACCACGCTGATGGCCAGCTCTTTGCTTCCCGGTCTAGATTTAGACGCAGTTCAGGCCTCTGCTGACAAGGCAGATATCGAGTACTGGCACTCCTGCTGCACGGTGGTAGATTCCTCTCCGATCGTCACTTCTGACGGCCGCTTATGTCTCCCAAAATCATGTCTGCCCTATCTCGTTCCCGATTTTCATGGTAATTCTCATCGTGATCGAAGAGGGGTAGTAAAGGAGATGCAGAAGTTGTTCTGCATACACGATTTAAGGCAAACAGTAGCATTATTGATAGATCGATGTTTAATATGTGCTCAGAACAACACACACAAACCAGCACCACATCAGACACTTCCCAAACCCGAGACGCCATTTCAGGAATGGCAAATTGATTTCACCCATATGACACCACAAGGACCATACCGGTACTTGCTTGTCTGTGTCGACACCTTCTCAAGATGGGTTTAAGCATTTCCCTGTACAAAGGAAAACGCTGACACAGTGGTAACAAAATTACAAACAGAGATAATTCCGCGGTATGGTATACCGCAGGGAATTAACTCTGACAAGGGAACACCTTTCACTTCCAAGGTGACCCAGCAGCTGATGAAGGAGCTAAAGGTTAATTGGGCTTTTCATATCCCGTACCACCCGCAATCTTCCGGGATCGTGGAACGCACGAACCGGACAATCAAAGGGAAAATCAGGAAAGCAATGCAACAAACTGGGCAAAGAAACTGGGTAAAGGTTATCCCAGTCGTCCTCGCTGAACTGCGGATGATGCAAACACCAGTGTTAGATGGGTTGTCACCCTATGAGGTTGTAATGGGCAGACCTTTCCCTGTCCCATGGAGACGGGGTATGGCTTCGGAGGAAGGAACCAGTCTAGACGTGCATATGAGTGAGTACAGTGCTGGGCTGCTCGAAGTTCTAAACAAATATTGGAGTCAGATCAATCAGAACATGGTAAATCCACCACAAGCACCTACGCATCCGTTTAAAGTAGGTGATAAAGTATTAGTAAAATTGTTTGAAAGGGCAAATATGTGGACCCCTCCGTACAGCACGCCCACCACGGTACTGGCTCACACACGTACCGCCGTACTCACCGCCGATTTTCCACAGTGGATCCATGCCCCCCGCTTGAAACCAGCCCCGCCAGAAGGACCTTTGCTTCTTGATGAATAATGTCTTTTTATCTAACGAAATAACTATTGTAGTGTGTTTATATACTTCCAGGATGATGTGGACCTGGCTGATCGTTGTCCTGGGAACCCTATCTCATGCTAAAGGAGATCCAACGGAGAACCTTTTCTGGCAATATGCTAACTGGACGGCGCGCCAGTCTGTAGCGACTGGAGAGTGTTATGTGTGCCACATGCTTCCTACCAGTACAAATACTTTTAGCTTAACTCCAGCTCAAGTAGGGCTATGGGGCCTACATCAAGTAGCTGCGGCCTGTACGGCCCCTAATTGTCTAAATTGCAGCTTAATAGACGATGATAGAAATCTGACGCACGGTGAGCACCTCTCTGTATATTTTATGCGCCACAATGCCCGAGAGAATTGTACCACCTTCCAGGCCCGAAATCAGGACGTTGAGGCTCATGGTCGTAGCCACCTAAAAATGCAATCTGTACTCCCTAATATGCGTGTTGCTAACCCATCATTTCCATACTCCTTCTGTTTTGCACGTCGGGGGACGGTCCGCGTAGGGACCATCCCACACGCAAGATGTATGAAAGTCTTTTATGAATATAACACCACTGGCGATTGCAACATAACCGTGTCAAATACCACATGCTCTCTGCTAACCCCTGGGAGTAATGGCACCCATGGGTTCTCCACAACTGATTGGTACTGGATATGCGGAAATCAGTCTATCTGTACCTCCCCATCGACTGGTCTGGGCGTTTTACATATACCCAGTTTGTAGGTAAATTTCATATTATTTCAGAGAAGCACCCTGCGGTCACCACCCGCCGTGGTCGCCGCTCCATTCCGTCCTTCCCGGCTCCTGAACACCAGCTGGAGAGCAGATTCACCCGATGGTGGACTGCAATGTTCCCACAGATGGGGGTGGCAAAAATATGGAATCACTTGGAACAAATGCATTGGGAATTGGAATTATTCATGAACGCCACTAATCTAGCAATGACAGGAATCAAGGACGAACTAACAGCCCTTCGCCTAACCGCCCTTCAGAATCGCATCGCCCTAGACATGCTCTTAGCCGCTCAAGGTGGTGTTTGCCATGTTATAGGTGAGCAGTGCTGTACCTACATTCCTGATAATGACAGCGACCATGGGAAGATTACCGAGGCCGTGGCTTCCATGAAAGAAATTGCCCAGCAAGCACACGACGCCGAAAAGGGTCGAGACACATGGGATGGGCTGGGCACTCTGTTTGGTTTCTTTACTCCCTACATTACTATGATTGTTCCTGTAGCATTGATCATTTTGTTATTTGCCTGTTTTGGACCATGCTTGTTTCGCTGCCTGATGGAGCGGGTTTATCACATGATGGATAACGTTGGTCCACGCCTACAAAACTACATCAGTCTCCGCAACCCTGATCGCGACCTCTACGACAACCAACATAACCCGGCGTATCAAGATGTTGAATGAATGTAGTTATGATCTCTCGTTAACACGAGATCATAAAAGAGGGGAATGAAGGATTCTTATGTATCTCTGCATGTACTTCTATGTACTTATATAGTCATATGTGCTGGTGTTCGAGTGTACTGCGTTGACCTTTTGTCCTTTTCTGAAATGTTCTATGCAGAGCGAAAATAACGGGATGCTTGTTTAATTATCTTTAGCAGAACTTGCACCCCACACTCTGGTCACGCTGTCCTCGGCAGCTTGCCCAAGGTCATCATTTGTAACCACATACGTGCTCAATGTTCTCTCAGTGTTTTATCTGTTGCCCGAGATGTGACACACCCGCCCCCGCCTGCACGCAAGGAGAAGGGTTGGAATGTATATAAGACCGGGACTCCCCCAGTCTTAGTTTGAACATCTGTGTAATAAACCTCTGCTATTCAAGCATTGTTTGTTCCTCATTTGTTCCGAGCGAGCTCTGGATGGACGTTTAGCACACCCGGCTGGTTTGCCTTTCAATTCGTGGTTTAAAGGGAAAGCGCCTAGAACCGGACCACAGGGACGAACAGGCCGACTTGACAAATTTCCCTCGTCGGTTCTTGAAGTTCCTTCTATCGTTGTCATCCTCCTGTTGTCATCCTCGTTGTCATGAATGGCAGCTCCCTTGTTGTCAGCGGCTCTCCGTCATCATCATCAGCAGTACCCTCGTCGTCATTACTTTTCTAAAAGCAGAGTTAGCAGCAACCTCTATACCACCCTGAATTGGTCTGTTGACACATCCAGCGAGGCATCCTCTTCTTCCTCTAGGGACTGGTCTCCATTGCCCCGAGGATCAGCATCCTCACCGCAGATCCATCCTGATCACCACTTACTCTGTTCCTGGAACTCCACTTCCTAGAGAATCTAGTTTCACCCCTACATCCAGCCGCATTTAATCTGAAACACACCGATCATCTAGAGAACAGGTTTAGGACATGGGATCAGGACTGAATTTCATGTCTGTTGGAAAGAGGAACTCCAGCAGCTCAGGAATAATGCGCTCTGTTTTAAAGACAAAATAAATCATTGCAACAAGCATGTTTAAGGCCAAACAAGGAACAATAGTTAACCTCAAACAGAATACTTCTGAAATACAAATGGTTTAGCAAAAGATAAATGTGGTAGGTTAATTAAACCAGTATGTTGTTGTTTAAAAGATTATCACTGTGTAGAAATTAAAGCTGAGTGAAAGAGTGCACCAATAACCAGCCTAGTTTACACTTAAGGAACAGTAAAACCGCGAGACCCAAAATCAAACCATACAAACACTGTATAAAATAAAAATAAAATTCTTACTGCATGTGGCTACTGTCACGTTTGGGTCCGAAGTCCGGGTAAGGAATAGAATTCAACACACCCAACAGGTAGCAGGTTCCAGAACAAGCGATTTAATATAAACACAACCAACCAAAAGCTACAGCATCAATGAACCCTAACGTAGTTGAAGCTCTCTTGGAGAAGAGAGTCTGGGGCTGGCTTAAATAACCAAATGATCCGGTCACATGACTAACGATGTAATTAACTAAAATCAGGCACAGCCGCAAAATAAATGAAAACAACTGAAACAATAAAAACAATGTTGGTGAAACTCAAAACCAAATCAAACACAAAACCAAACATAGGTCAGATGATGAAGTTCGAGGATCCTGACAGTAACCCCCCTCCACGGGGTGCGTATAAGAAATGAAGCAGCCCACAAGAAAAAAGAGGGGTCCAGGGCCTTGCGGGGCAAATGTCCACTGTGGAGGAAACATAGGCAGGCGGAGGCAACCCAACACCTGAAGGCCAAAAATGTTCACGAAGTCCATGTAAGGGGCCGGACGGCCGCTTGAGAGCGAAGTGGCGGCTGGGCGGCCGCCTGAGAGCGAAGTGGCGGCCGGGCGGCCGCTTGAGAGCGGAGTGGAGGCCGGGCGGCCGCTTGAGAGCGGAGTGGAGGCCGGGCGGCCGCTTGAGAGCGCCGTGGAGGCTGGGCGGCCGCTTGACAGTGGAACCGAACAAGCACGGGCGAGCGGAACCGAACGGGCACGGGCGAGAGGAACCGAACGGGCACGGGCGAGAGGAACCGAACGGGCACGGGACTGCTGATAATGAGGAACTGGTGCAGTGGTGTTGTCAGGATGGCCTTTAAACGCTTCTCGCGGATGATGATAGGCCTGGTCCTTCAACAAGTAGGTGTGGGTGCCTTCTCTGGTGTCGCCCACGACTCTTACTCCAAAGCTATCACCATGGTCTATCTCATTGCTCTCCTTCACTGCATTCTGCACACAGGGTAGAGACATAGTAATAGAAAACAATACCACCGCTCCAACAATGAAATCCCAATCCAGATTCGAAAAGCTGGCTGGGTCATAGGCTGAGGTGAGTGTGCTGATGGCACCACTGGGTGCACAGGCCAGGACGCTGACCGCTCCGCCAGGTGCGCTGACCGGGTTGCAGGCGGCACTAGCAGGTGCAGTAAACGGGTCGCTGGCGGCACTGCCGGGTGCGCTGACCATGTCGCAGGCGGCACTGCCAAGTGCGCTAAACGTGTCGCTGGCGGCACTGCCGGGTGCGCTGACCATGTCGCAGGCGGCACTGCCAAGTGCGCTAAACGTGCGCTAAACGGATCGCTGGCGGCACTGCCGGGTGCGCTGACCGGGTCGCTGGCGGCACTGCCGGGTGCGCTGACCGGATCGCTGGCGGCACTGCCGGGTGCGCTGACCGGATCGCTGAAGGCACTGCCGGGTGCGCTGACCGGGTCACCTTGAGAGCAAGCCCAATAACTGGAGACGTTCTGAACGCAATATGACACACAGGGAGCGCTGCGAACACCGTCTAACCCACAGGGAGCGCTCCAACCGTTATCTGACTCCCAGGGGGCGCCGCGAACGCCGTCGGACTCACAGGGGGCTCCACAAACACCGTCTGACTCACCGGGGACGCCGTGAACACCATCTGACTCACATGGGACGCCGTGAACACCATCTGACTCACAGGGGGCGCCGCAAACGCCGTCTGACTCACAGGGGGCGCCGCAAATGCCGTCTGACTCACAGGGGGCGCCGCAAACGCCGTCTGACTCACAGGGGGCGCCGCAAACGCCGTCTGACTCACAGGGGGCGCCGCAAACGCCGTCTGACTCACAGGGGGCGCCGCAAACGCCGTCTGACTCACAGGGGGCGCCGCAAACGCCGTCTGACTCACCGGGGGCGCCGCAAACGCCGTCTGACTCACAGGGGGCGCCGCAAACGCCGTCTGACTCACAGGGGGCGCCGCAAACGCCGTCTGACTCACAGGGTAAACTTGGAAAGCCAACCGGAAAATCAGGGAAACAACAGTGATGGAGTGGGCAAAGCCACGGCGGTAGACCACAAAAACAGGGAAGGCTGGGTAGGTCCGAAAACGTAGACCCCACGGGATTCGAGGACCCCTCACAGTTTTCAGAGGCCAGTACCCCCCCCTATTTTCTCGTGTACAACCCCTTCTCCCATGGTTGTAGGAAGGGGTTGACCCTTGACAAAACTCTTACGCCTGGAACGACGCTTACGCCTAGGTGTGCTTGGGGGCTTAACAGAACCCAAATGTTCATCTGATCAAAGCGCAGGGGAGTTTCTAAGTGTAAAAGCGGGGAGGATGTGATCAGAGAACGACGAGTCACTAATATCCTCATCGGAGTCTATGGGGCAATCAATATGCTCCTCAGCACATAGTGACTCATAGCCATAACGCCACAAGATGTCATCATCTCTAGATAGGACCCTCCGAACCGCCATACTAAGGATGAAACCCAGTACCCAATCCTAACCAATAGACAAACAACGAGGGGAGGAGCTAAATCCGACAACAAACATGCTAACGCTAATCGCACACAGAAACAAAGTCCGGGCAGGCGCGCTAAACCGAGCACTACCAGTGCCACGAAAACTGAGAAACTCTCAAACCCACCACAACCGCCAAACGCGGGAGTGATGCACTTGAAGCACTCACTCCACAATAGCACACGAGAGCTACGAACGCGAAAAGAAAAAATGGGTAGCCGCTAATGCTAACCCCCAGAAGCCAGAGCAAACACCGCAAAGATAAACTAATAGCCACGCTGGCAAATACCCAAAAACTGAAGTGGTAAATAAAGCTACACCAGAAACTCGCTACCTGTAACTGGTGGAAGATACGTTTGAAGAGAGCTTACTGTCACGTTTGGGTCCGAAGTCCGGGTAAGGAATAGAATTCAACACACCCAACAGGTAGCAGGTTCCAGAACAAGCGATTTAATGTAAACACAACCAAACAAAACCTACAGCATCAATGAACCCTAACGTAGTTGAAGCTCTCTTGCGGAAAAGAGTCTGGGGCTAGCTTAAATAACCAAATGATCCGGTCACATGACTAACGATGTAATTAACTAAAATCAGGCACAGCCACAAAATAAATGAAAACAACTGAAACAATAAAAAGACAGAGCTAAGGTGAAACTCAAAACCAAATCAAACACAAAACCAAACATAGGTCAGATGATGAAGTTCGAGGATCCTGACAGCTACATACTTAACATTTTTCCCATATATTTTTGTTATGAATTATTTTACCTAAATACATTGGTCGGATGCCTTATAATATACACTAAACAAACCCCAATAAATAAATAAAACACTGGAGGGTAGCGTGGTGGGCACATCTAATCAGAACTGTCCAGCACTGCTTGGGTCACACGGCTACAGTCGCACAATGGATGGGTCACTTTTGCACTCTTAATAAACTCCTCCAGGGACAGCTTACCATACAAATCTATAAAAAATACAACAATTACAACAGCTTTGTTCAACAAATAATTATGCCGTATATATGTATACAATACTGTCTCTGTATATTTGGCACCTGTCCGCATAAAATATCTATAATGAAAAATGTGACATTCCAAAAGGAAAATGTATTTAGTGAAATGACGCAACTGCGATTCACCAAACATTTTCCCACGCTACTTAAAACAGTAGTTAAAATGAAAATGTAACGGGATATTGAATGATCTATTGGAGGCCGTTTCAATACGGTAAGGGTATAAATAGTTAAAGCTATTGTTTAATGTTTAATGTTTAATGCTTAATGTTGATAATCACAAATATTTTATGGATCTTAATCCTGATGTATATAACACCCAATAATATTCAGGGAGGAAGCATGACAATTCCTAATATAAAAATATAGATATTTCTAGCTGCTATGAAATTTAAAGCAAAAATGTGGACATGCTACCACGAAATTTAAATTTGATTAACAACCTCTTTTAACCATAAGCTGTTAGTAAGGTTAGAACTGGCTACAGTATCAATATAATGAGATAAAATAAATTAATAAATCTGAATTTCTAACCGCAGTGGATTTTGGCTGTACGCTGACCAATAAGGATGTGCCATTATCATATCATTCACAACACAAACATTGTGAGTGATATTCCCACTTGTTAGACCAATGACATCATGCAGTTATGCATGGTATAGCTTCATTACCCGAGTCATTTAGGATGACAAGGCAGTATGTCAAAGCAGCACAGTGTCTCAAAGAGAAGAAACCTGTGTGTGTGTGTGTGTGTGTGAGAGAGACACAGCATTTCTCAAAGTGTTTAGTGTGTCCCACTGGTGAGTGCAGAGGATAAAACAGTAGTATGTTTCTGTGTAAAATAAGTGTTGTCATATTGCCAAGACTATCGTATATATAGAATTACCCTAATATGTTTTTTCCAGTCCTGTGTTTAATAATAGTCTTTTTATTATTCTGAGACTCTCATCTCATTACCTTTATTCTCTACTAACGTTGCATGGGGTTCTTTCTGCCCATCACAGGGAGAAAGTTTCAGGCGCTGGGCAGATACACCCAGGACAGAGCGCCAATCTATCGCTGGGCACACACTCACTCATACACGCACACATTCTACACGGGGCAGACTGAAAACCAACTAATTTTACTTCTATTTACTATTTAAGTAAGCATTTAGTCTATTATTTTATGTCTTCATTATCTTTATTGTATGCTACATGACTTATTATGTAATCAGACCTATGGTCAGCACCAGTGTTAGTGACTCCTTTGGTTAAAAGGGCAAAGCAAAGATCAAAACGTGAAAATTAACCCAATCAAATTATTTCCAACCAAATAACAATTAGTGGAACCCAGAGAAGCTTTTTCTAAATTTTCATAACAATTCTGAATTTGCAAATTAGGTGGTGAAATACTAAGCTTGACATAAGCACTAAATTCAGCCACCTGTTAAATCAGACTGTAAACCTGTAGGTGAGGATGGACCGAAGGGAATCACCACACCTTGTTCTGCAATTTTAAACCTCATTAAGGACTCCAGAAGACAATCAAATACCAACTATTCTGCCATTAAAACTGCATCAAATACAAAAATACTAGCAAAGGTGCCAATAACTGAAATGTATTTATCATTTTTGTCATGAAACTTGTCACCAAGTGAGGTTACAGTTACAGTGCAAAACATGAAAAGACTTATATTTTAAATTTTTATATGCAGTCATCATAGTAATTGTGTTTAACTCCTCCATAACCATGTTCAAATACTAATTGGATATTTGCAAAGACAAGACAATGGTGTGTTACTGTCTTTTAGTTTTCTAGCTTTAGACAAGGTAAATGCTGATGATGTCAAGAAAGCTACTACTCCATGTGAGGTGTTAATGATCAAAGGGTGACACATTACAATGTGGGCTGTTTTATCTACAGCTTTTGCTAACGCAGCTAGATGTTTAGTGCATTGTGGTTGTCCTAGTACCACAGGATCCAATTTTGAGCTATGAAATTGCAAAATTTTCCTTTCACAACTACTCCCCCCTTTCTGGAAAAGAACAGCATTAACAATGCCTTCTTTTACAGAAACATCTAGGTAAAAGGGTTTTGTGTAATCAGGGGACTGAAGGTTTTCAGCGTGTGCTAAACTTTGTTTAACCTCAGTAAAGCATTGCTCTAATTTTGGGTCCCATTGTTTATGTGGCAAACTACAAATTTCCACATTAACTAACTGCCCTTCAGTTAATGGTGGCAATTTAGTCAGTATGCCCTCTTTATGGCTTCATGGCTGGTAAACTCTTTGCCCAATCTGTATACTAATTGCATGCTATTGACCATTTTTCCCCTACTGTCTGTCACGGTAGTCTACCTCGGGCAGAAGCGGTTGCGCATCGGACGCGCAAAGCCGCCGCGTATACACGCGCTGAAGGGAGCCAGGCACGCAGGTAGCAGTGAACAGGTTTATTTAAAGGTGCAGTGCACCACAAAACATGAGGTACGGAAAAGACTCGTGACATCAAACACAACGACCAGCACCGATGACAAGAAACAATGGAAAGAAATACAAAACGACACCCGACCACGTGTACAAGACCAACCAATTACAAAACAGAGTTAATTAACTAAACTAATAAGCAATGAACGTTAATTAACTGAAACGAATGGAACGAAACACAAAACAGGTGACAGGTGCCCTAGGCACCTGTTACATTACCCCCGCCCCTGGGGGGGGGGGGTTCCTCCGCCCTCCTTGAGCCAGCTTGGAAGGCGCCCTCGGGTGGACGCCCTCTGCGGGTGAGGCGTGCCGAACGCCCTCTGGATGCGTAGTCCGATGGACGGCCACAGCGGATCAGAAGTGGGCCACGCCCTCTAACTGCGTAGTCCGGTGGACGGCCTCGGCGGACGAGGAGTGGGCCACGCCCTCTGGCTGCGTGGTCCGGTGGACGCCCACATCGGGCGAGGAGTTGGCCACGCACTCTGGCCGCGTGGCGAGGCGGGCGCCCCCTGGCTGCGTGGTCTGGCGGGCGCCCACGTCGGACAAGGAGTGGGCCACGCCCTCTGGCGGCGTGGTCCCGTGGACGCCCCCTGGCGGCGTGGCGAGGCGGACGCCCCCTGGCGGCGGGGCGAGGCGGACGCCCCCTGGCGGCGGGGCGTGCGTCCCTGCTGCTCGGGCTGGGCGGCGCGCGGCCCCTTGACTTCGGGCTGGACGGCGCGCGGGCCCTTGACTTCGGGCTGGGCGGCGCGCGGCCCCTTGACTTCGGGCTGGACGGCGCGCGGCCCCATGACTTCGGGCTGGACGGCGCGCGGCCCCATGACTTCGGGCTGGACGGCGCGCGGCCCCATGACTTCGGGCTGGACGGCGCGCGGCCCCTTGACTTCGGGATGGACGGCGCGCGGCCCCTTGACTTCGGGATGGGCGGCGCGCGGCCCCCTGGACCTCGGGATGGGCAGGACCTCGGCGGGCATGCAGGCTGGCAGGACCTCGGCGGGCACGCACGCTGGCAGGACCTTGTCGGGCACGCACGCTGGCAGGACCTTGGTGGGCACGCACGCTGGCAGGACCTTGGCGGGCACGCACGCTGGGTGAACCTCCACCTCGGACTCGCCATCCTGCACACAGAACATATACACCCCCACCGCAATGCCAAAACACAGAGACATCTCAGACATGGGGAAGACGGACTGGACACACGAGACAGGGGGACACACCACGCTCACGCCACATTGATCCACATCTACCCCCCCGAGTGTTGGCTCCGGTACCGCCCCCTCGCAGCGCGATCCAGACACAGCGCGGTCCGGCGCGGCCGCGTCACGTGACTGCCCCGCAGCACACGTGCCGCGCGCATGCTGCGTCTTGGCACCGCGCCGGCGCGCTCTGCGTCTGGATTTCGCCACGTGGGGTTTAACAAGCTGGACCGGAGCGTCCGTCCAGAACTCCTCAGAGTTGAGGAGGGTTCGTATGGGCAGAATATGCCCATACAGGTACGACTCGCCCGTCTCATCATCGGATATCTGAACCAAGTCCAGACCCTCCTCAGCGCAGAGCGCTTTGTACCCATACCTCCACACCCACTCATCATCAGAGTCATAATCAGACATTACTGTGTACGAGTCGTCCTTACGGCTCCGGGACGACAGGCTGCGCATAGCGGCGCACTCACGGACACGGCGGAAAGCGCCGCGAGTATGAGGCTACACGGCCCCCGCAAAGAAAAATTTAAAAGAGCACTTACCTGGGCTCTGGACTTCCCAAATTTCCTGGCTGGTCGTTCTGTCACGGTAGTCTACCTCGGGCAGAAGCGGTTGCGCATCGGACGCGCAAAGCCGCCGCGTATACACGCGCTAAAGGGAGCCAGGCACGCAGGTAGCAGTGAACAGGTTTATTTAAAGGTGCAGTGCACCACAAAACATGAGGTACGGAAAAGACTCGTGACATCAAACACAACGACCAGCACCGATGACAAGAAACAATGGAAAGAAATACAAAACGACACCCGACCACGTGCACAAGACCAACCAATTACAAAACAGATTTAATTAACTAAACTAATAAGCAATGAACGTTAATTAACTGAAACGAATGGAACGAAACACAAAACAGGTGACAGGTGCCCTAGGCACCTGTTACATTACCCCCGCCCCTGGGGGGGGGGGGTTCCTCCGCCCTCCTTGAGCCAGCTTGGAAGGCGCCCTCGGGTGGACGCCCTCTGCGGGTGAGGCGTGCCGAACGCCCTCTGGATGCGTAGTCCGATGGACGGCCACAGCGGATCAGAAGTGGGCCACGCCCTCTAACTGCGTAGTCCGGTGGACGGCCTCGGCGGACGAGGAGTGGGCCACGCCCTCTGGCTGCGTGGTCCGGTGGACGCCCACATCGGGCGAGGAGTTGGCCACGCACTCTGGCCGCGTGGCGAGGCGGGCGCCCCCTGGCTGCGTGGTCTGGTCTGGCGGGCGCCCACGTCGGACAAGGAGTGGGCCACGCCCTCTGGCGGCGTGGTCCCGTGGACGCCCCCTGGCGGCGTGGCGAGGCGGACGCCCCCTGGCGGCGGGGCGAGGCGGACGCCCCCTGGCGGCGGGGCGTGCGTCCCTGCTGCTCGGGCTGGGCGGCGCGCGGCCCCTTGACTTCGGGCTGGACGGCGCGCGGGCCCTTGACTTCGGGCTGGACGGCGCGCGGCCCCTTGACTTCGGGCTGGACGGCGCGCGGCCCCATGACTTCGGGCTGGACGGCGCGCGGCCCCATGACTTCGGGCTGGACGGCGCGCGGCCCCATGACTTCGGGCTGGACGGCGCGCGGCCCCTTGACTTCGGGATGGACGGCGCGCGGCCCCTTGACTTCGGGATGGGCGGCGCGCGGCCCCCTGGACCTCGGGATGGGCGGCGTGACACCCCTGGGCTTCGGGATGGCCGGCGTGACACCCCTGGGCTTCGGGATGGCCGGCGTGACGCCCCTGGGCATGCCTGCTGGCAGGACCTCGGCGGGCATGCAGGCTGGCAGGACCTCGGCGGGCACGCACGCTGGCAGGACCTTGTCGGGCACGCACGCTGGCAGGACCTTGGTGGGCACGCACGCTGGCAGGACCTTGGCGGGCACGCACGCTGGGTGAACCTCCACCTCGGACTCGCCATCCTGCACACAGAACATATACACCCCCACCGCAATGCCAAAACACAGAGACATCTCAGACATGGGGAAGACGGACTGGACACACGAGACAGGGGGACACACCACGCTCACGCCACATTGATCCACATCTACCCCCCCGAGTGTTGGCTCCGGTACCGCCCCCTCGCAGCGCGATCCAGACACAGCGCGGTCCGGCGCGGCCGCGTCACGTGACTGCCCCGCAGCACACGTGCCGCGCGCATGCTGCGTCTTGGCACCGCGCCGGCGCGCTCTGCGTCTGGATTTCGCCACGTGGGGTTTAACAAGCTGGACCGGAGCGTCCGTCCAGAACTCCTCAGAGTTGAGGAGGGTTCGTATGGGCAGAATATGCCCATACAGGTACGACTCGCCCGTCTCATCATCGGATATCTGAACCAAGTCCAGACCCTCCTCAGCGCAGAGCGCTTCGTACCCATACCTCCACACCCACTCATCATCAGAGTCATAATCAGACATTACTGTGTACGAGTCGTCCTTACGGCTCCGGGACGACAGGCTGCGCATAGCGGCGCACTCACGGACACGGCGGAAAGCGCCGCGAGTATGAGGCTACACGGCCCCCGCAAAGAAAAATTTAAAAGAGCACTTACCTGGGCTCTGGACTTCCCAAATTTCCTGGCTGGTCGTTCTGTCACGGTAGTCTACCTCGGGCAGAAGCGGTTGCGCATCGGACGCGCAAAGCCGCCGCGTATACACGCGCTAAAGGGAGCCAGGCACGCAGGTAGCAGTGAACAGGTTTATTTAAAGGTGCAGTGCACCACAAAACATGAGGTACGGAAAAGACTCGTGACATCAAACACAACGACCAGCACCGATGACAAGAAACAATGGAAAGAAATACAAAACGACACCCGACCACGTGCACAAGACCAACCAATTACAAAACAGATTTAATTAACTAAACTAATAAGCAATGAACGTTAATTAACTGAAACGAATGGAACGAAACACAAAACAGGTGACAGGTGCCCTAGGCACCTGTTACATTACCCCCGCCCCTGGGGGGGGGGGGTTCCTCCGCCCTCCTTGAGCCAGCTTGGAAGGCGCCCTCGGGTGGACGCCCTCTGCGGGTGAGGCGTGCCGAACGCCCTCTGGATGCGTATAGTCCGATGGACGGCCACAGCGGATCAGAAGTGGGCCACGCCCTCTAACTGCGTAGTCCGGTGGACGGCCTCGGCGGACGAGGAGTGGGCCACGCCCTCTGGCTGCGTGGTCCGGTGGACGCCCACATCGGGCGAGGAGTTGGCCACGCACTCTGGCCGCGTGGCGAGGCGGGCGCCCCCTGGCTGCGTGGTCTGGCGGGCGCCCACGTCGGACAAGGAGTGGGCCACGCCCTCTGGCGGCGTGGTCCCGTGGACGCCCCCTGGCGGCGTGGCGAGGCGGACGCCCCCTGGCGGCGGGGCGAGGCGGACGCCCCCTGGCGGCGGGGCGTGCGTCCCTGCTGCTCGGGCTGGGCGGCGCGCGGCCCCTTGACTTCGGGCTGGACGGCGCGCGGGCCCTTGACTTCGGGCTGGACGGCGCGCGGCCCCTTGACTTCGGGCTGGACGGCGCGCGGCCCCATGACTTCGGGCTGGACGGCGCGCGGCCCCATGACTTCGGGCTGGACGGCGCGCGGCCCCATGACTTCGGGCTGGACGGCGCGCGGCCCCTTGACTTCGGGATGGACGGCGCGCGGCCCCTTGACTTCGGGATGGGCGGCGCGCGGCCCCCTGGACCTCGGGATGGGCGGCGTGACACCCCTGGGCTTCGGGATGGCCGGCGTGACACCCCTGGGCTTCGGGATGGCCGGCGTGACGCCCCTGGGCATGCCTGCTGGCAGGACCTCGGCGGGCACGCACGCTGGCAGGACCTTGTCGGGCACGCACGCTGGCAGGACCTTGGTGGGCACGCACGCTGGCAGGACCTTGGCGGGCACGCACGCTGGGTGAACCTCCACCTCGGACTCGCCATCCTGCACACAGAACATATACACCCCCACCGCAATGCCAAAACACAGAGACATCTCAGACAGGGGGAAGACGGACTGGACACACGAGACAGGGGGACACTCCACGCTCACGCCACATTGATCCACATCTACCCCCCCGAGTGTTGGCTCCGGTACCGCCCCCTCGCAGCGCGATCCAGACACAGCGCGGTCCGGCGCGGCCGCGTCACGTGACTGCCCCGCAGCACACGTGCCGCGCGCATGCTGCGTCTTGGCACCGCGCCGGCGCGCTCTGCGTCTGGATTTCGCCACGTGGGGTTTAACAAGCTGAACCGGAGCGTCCGTCCAGAACTCCTCAGAGTTGAGGAGGGTTCGTATGGGCAGAATATGCCCATACAGGTACGACTCGCCCGTCTCATCATCGGATATCTGAACCAAGTCCAGACCCTCCTCAGCGCAGAGCGCTTCGTACCCATACCTCCACACCCACTCATCATCAGAGTCATAATCAGACATTACTGTGTACGAGTCGTCCTTACGGCTCCGGGACGACAGGCTGCGCATAGCGGCGCACTCACGGACACGGCGGAAAGCGCCGCGAGTATGAGGCTACACGGCCCCCGCAAAGAAAAATTTAAAAGAGCACTTACCTGGGCTCTGGACTTCCCAAATTTCCTGGCTGGTCGTTCTGTCACGGTAGTCTACCTCGGGCAGAAGCGGTTGCGCATCGGACGCGCAAAGCCGCCGCGTATACACGCGCTAAAGGGAGCCAGGCACGCAGGTAGCAGTGAACAGGTTTATTTAAAGGTGCAGTGCACCACAAAACATGAGGTACGGAAAAGACTCGTGACATCAAACACAACGACCAGCACCGATGACAAGAAACAATGGAAAGAAATACAAAACGACACCCGACCACGTGCACAAGACCAACCAATTACAAAACAGATTTAATTAACTAAACTAATAAGCCATGAACGTTAATTAACTGAAACGAACGGAACGAAACACAAAACAGGTGACAGGTGACCTAGGCACCTGTTACACTGTCCAGTGTACATGTATTATTATTAACCAAGTTGCTGTGATATGTTAACTAATTGCTTTCAACAGCTTTACCCCGTCCAACATGGAGTTCAAGTCCACACTTGCAGTACCTTAATTGATAGCTTCTACCTTCTACCTTCTATATACCCAAATATATTACCATGTGGGGTCGTAGCATGAGTATCAATCGCATGGCTCTATATAAGAGCTGAGGATTCATATAATTATATACTTTAATGACCATTCTATACCACTTACCATAATATCTGATCCAGTGTACAAATGTCGTCACATTTGTCTGAATCAGCAGTAATATAGGCTTAATATATTATCTGGGATCCCAACATTAAAATACCTAAAAATAATAAAAAACTAAACCTCATTTCTGGTTACATAGTTATTGCTGGCATGCACTTCCTCTGACACACATAGCACAACGTATTAAGTGTGTGGAGGAGAGGTGTGTCACGGTAGTCTACCTCGGGCAGAAGCGGCGTGCGCATACGAGCGCAAAGCCACCGCGTATACACGCGCTGAAGGGAGCCAGGCACGCAGGTAGCAGAAAACAGGTTTATTTAAAGATGCAGTGCACCACAAAACATGAGGTACGTAAAAGACTAAGGTGACATAACACAAATGACCAGCACAGAGAACGAGAAACAATGGACATAAATACAAAAAGACACCCGACCACGTGCACAAGACAAACCAATGATAATACAGAGTTAATTAACGAAACTAATGAACCAATGAACGTTAATTAACTGAAACAAACGGAACGAAACATGGAACAGGTGACCGGTGCCCTAGGCACCTCTTACAAGGTGTCACTCCAAACTCTATAAACCCAACGCTCAATGTAAAATTGTGTCCAGTGTGTTGTGATGACGAATCTGATTGCTGAACCACTCAAGCACCTGTGTGAGAAATTAAAACATGGCATGACTACATTTTGAAATTTAAATACGCTCAATACAAAGGTTTTTTTAATATTTTATGGAAAACAGCAATTTTAATTACAAAGATGTGCTGCTACAAATAATCATTTAATCATTTAAATCAAATCAAAACAGTCGTTATCTTGAAGGTGGTATTTTCTGATGTTTGATTATTGGTACAAGAGGTGAACTCAGAGCCATATACAAAAACTTTTAGAAGGAAAGTTGATGGTAACCAGAAGTAAGATTTGGCCCAGGCACTGCTGCATTAACAAATCACTGTTAAACACCTGTACCATCACGTGTGTGTGACAGACAGTAAAAAGAAGGTGGGGGATCTAGAATAATTATTAAATATGTGTATTGAAGCTACTGTAGATAAGGGTCACTGTGTCCTTTTACTGTAAGGACATTGCATGTGCATGAACGAGGACAAAACCCAAGTCTCCACCTAGTGCTCATATTGCTACCTGCAAAATCCATGTCTCCAGAATCAAATCAACTACAGCCTGAGGGTGTGTAACATGTCAATCACTGCTTAAGTACATGTGACATGAAGCCCCATCACATGCATGGTCTTAGTAAAGCTGAATCGGGTTGCTTCAGTGTACACTGCAGCCTCATCTGCAGGCTTTGGGACAGGACTGGAGCACAGGAAAGAAGGAGGTATCTAAAATATGTACTTTATACAAATGAAGTTACAGAACTCTGTTCACAGTGACCCTGCAGCTTTAATGTGACCTGTACAATCTAGAGTAATTATTAAACCTGTTTGTTTTACAAATGATCTACACATGTGACTGTTATTGTACATGGGTAAAGAGCAGCTAGTGGGGTGAAATCCAGGGATAAGTTATGGGTCATTTATATAAAAAACAAATTTCATTATTAGCCGAAAATTCACTAAAACTAATTTTACTTTTAATTTTACTAAAGCACTTAATTTTACAATAATTCACTCAACACTTGTACAAGTCTCACTATTTGGTTTTAGTTGTACAGGTACAGAAGTGTGAACTGCAAACCCAGCAGATTAAAGAACTCTTTTGTTTTTAAATTTATATTTTCATTATTATTTTATTATTATATTTACTTTCTCACTTATACAGGGTGGACGGCAAAGTAAGAATTACATTGCGCCAAGAAAAAACATTTCTATATGTGCATATAACAATGAGCTTTGAGTTCTTGTAATTAAAACATCATGACCTAAGAAATTAGTTGGACAATTTGGAGAATATAGAAAGGAATGGATTAATTGCACTGTGTTCCCTGAAGCAGTGGCCCAGTGTTAATTAAAAAATCAAATTGTTCACCACCTGCACCACTGGTAACAATTGGTCCTGGGATAATTTCTCGACCTGTGGAGGACACATGACTAATTTGGAAGGTGAGTTGGAGGTGTTTCATTAAAACCTTATTGGTTGGGCACAGGCTGTCTACTGGGATATGGCCCAGTGGTCTATTGGCGCCATCTACTGGTGTACCTTGTAATGACACCCAACACAGGTAACTGTTAAGGTGGGTGAAGGGCTGCAAGCATTGCATTGACCATATGCTATGTGGGAGGAGCTATACGTGAGGTTGTGGCGGCCATTTTAAATCCTTTGTTCCAACTCAACTCTACCATGCTGCTAAAATATTAGCCTTTGGCTAGGTGTGTGCTAGTTGTCCTGAAGTAAGTCAGCCATTTTAATTAAGTTAATTTAGGTTGTATACCACACAAGCAGAACACAAATATTACTTACCAAGCTAAACACTTACTTACCAGCTAAACTACTTACCACAAAATGAACTCTCCCCCCCATTTCTCAAATAAAACATCAAGCACAAAACAGAACTTTACCTTTTGAGCTGATTTCAACCCCCAGCGTGCACACACGTGTTGCTGCTCCACACAAGACAAGACAAACACAAGACAAACACACATACAAGATTCCCTGAAATTTTGAATTTAGCCATAATTTGGAAATTTACCCCGCTAATTGGGCACGAAGGGACCCCAGGCCTCTCTCGATCGTTCTAGTCAATAACCAGTTATTTTTCCAACCATTGGATAACTACCCCGTTGGAAAACCTCCCGATTCCTTATTTTATAATTACTGGTCTGAAACCCTGTTTCACGAACCCAGTTATTCCTAAAAAAGCGCCTAGAACCATCTATCTATAAAACGCTTACTAACCCGAATGTGGGCATAGGCCCGTTCACCTTTACCACACAATCGTACGCCCCTATAAACCGGTTCTATCCCAAAAAACGATTATTAACCCAAATGTGGGGCATGGGTCCTCTTAACACACTTTGCCACACTTTTCGCGCGTTCCTCTTAAATATAACTCAAACTACGTTTTATACTCGAGCATAAACTTCGGTGCCGATATCAGGAATGGTACCAAATAAATCTACCTTCCAGTGTCCATGAAGAATTCTGATTACTGTAACAATTTATAACACTTACGGACCCCGGCATTCACACATACTCATTAAAACTAAATATTGAATGCAGCTAACTATGCAGTAAATCTGCTTACCTTCGGCGCGCCTATATGAGTATACATGAAATCAGGAGTCCAGGTCCAGTACCGAAATTATTGTTCTCCTGCCTATTTTCAAAACCATCCTCTGATACCATTTGTTAGGATCTTTTGATTTTGAAAAAGGCAGAAAGAACGAGCTGATGCAAAATGGTCGCCTCAACTTATTTATTTAGGACAAAGAAAACTTCATGGACACCTCCAGTAACTCACGCTCCTCAGCGTTCTGATGCTGTCTTCCTCCGCGTCTGAGTGAAAGTGCCCCTCCCTTGTGTTTACCTGGGTGTATATGGCTTAAAGCAGTTAAGGGGCGGGAACTAGACGTAACGCAATCACAAATTACCGCCCTAGGTTTTAAATCAGCCAATCTCAGCCCAGTATTTTCCTAGTAGCGGGAAATCCAAGGTCCTTTGTCTTTCAGCCATATTGGAATTCTCATAATGTATAAGGAATTTAAAATTCCTGACAAGACGAACAGACTTCCGTACTGGACGCCGCACTCGCGGCATTTCTCCCAGTCAACTTTCAGAACCAACACAGTCACTGATAAGAACTAGAGGCACGCAAACATGGAGCGCTGGCTAAAATGCAAATCTCCATCATCTGAAATTGAACCCGCTCAGAAAACAGCACCGGAACGCCAACGGACAGGCGCAAACAGCAGCCACGGTGACGTTGACAAAACTAATCGTCAGCATTCACAGACAGATGACGGTACTAAACTAAAGCAGCAGTCCAAAGATAAGTTTCAGGCCAACTGGCAAAGAATATATCGTTGACTCAAACTTAATAGCGGTGAAATGAGCTGCTCAATTTGTAAAATGTACTCTGCTGTGCCTTTTACCAGCCGATGCTACAAAACGTCGACTTTAAGTCGCCACTCGGCGGCTAGTGTCTCTCATACAGCAGCACTGAAAAGACAGCGCGAGGCTGATTCGGCTAAAAATGCGATGGCTAACGTTATTGAAGTTGCGTAGCTGCAGTGTGAGAAAGAAATAAAGGGGCGTCTCAAAACCGCTTACTTTATTGCAAAAAACGAACTGGCTAATTCAAAATTTGTTCATCTGGTCAAATTCATGAAAGAGACGGAGTGGCCTTCTTTAAAAAACCCGAAAACTGTTGTTTATGGAAGTTATGGAAGCTACCTTAATGAGAAAGGTGTAGCATAAATGCACCAAGCTATTGCAAGTGCACTTGTAGAAGATGTTGACAAAGCTGTGCTGAAAAGCCCTGTGTTTTCTTTAGTACTGGACGAGTCCACAGACATAAGCAACATGAAGTGACTTATAACATTTGTAAGGTACATACAGGACAACAATATGAAAACTAAATAGTTCAGGAACTCTGAAATTGTTGATGGAAGAGCAGACACCATTTTTGAGGATATGAAGCAAATGAATTTAGATAGAAAAAAGCTTGTACTCTCACTAGCTTGTACTCTCACTAGTGTTTTTGTTCTCCAGCAGGGGGTGCAAACCCCGGCCCAAGCGTTCATCTTTCTCGCATAGTGAAGCGGAGTGGTCGGGGTCAGCGGAGGTTCTGCTGGGGACCCGCCACTTTTGCGTGGCCCTCGTCGCGAGAGGACGAAAGAGTCTACATGGACCGGGATGAAGCACACAAAGGGCCCAACGATGGAGAGAGGACGTCAGGAGCTCGGAGGAATGAAGACATCGGATTCTCTCCCTGTCTCTTCACGGTGGTTTGCCCACATGGAGAACCTCACTGGAGAGCGTTTCAGGTGCTGTATGAATACACCCAGGACAGGCCGCCAATCCATCACTTCACACACACACAGACACATCATATAGGGGCAATTTAGATTGGGGCCATTTATAGCAGCCAATTCACATTGAAGTACAAGTAAATTATCTCGGGCTCACAAGTTATCTCGGGCTCACCACATAATAAGTCTGAACTTTACTGTCAACCAGGTCTAAAATA
The DNA here is from genome assembly GCA_019802505.1 of Corydoras sp. C115. NCBI lineage: Eukaryota > Metazoa > Chordata > Actinopteri > Siluriformes > Callichthyidae > Corydoras > Corydoras sp. C115. Next base: position 78,460 of record JAFMOC010000418.1, on the reverse strand, counting down.
TAAAGACATGACGCTGATTCCTGCCAGTCCTCATGAATATCTTATTACTGAGAGACATTTAAAACACATTTTAATGGCTAAAGGTCTGTTTCGCAACATCAATGACATCATAACGTTTCTACAACAGCATCTGCGAGATTCAGGTGGTCTCCATGGTGACAGGTGATGACGGACGTAGACGAGCTTTATCGTCGTTCCTAATACACGAGTGTACACAGAACGGAATTCCGTTGCAAACGGCGTTTCCATAATTTAGGGACGTGACGGACGTTGTTCAATAGATCACAGAATGGACATGAATGTCTAAATAAGCAGCAACATGGGAGAACAATCAGAATCAAACTTTAAATGTAAATGTTTTAGAATAGCGGCACGGTGGCTTTAGCACATTTGCTTCTCAGCACTAGGGATTCCTGGTTCGAATCCCGATCTTGGTGGAGTTTCCATGTTCTCCCCGTGTCCGCTGGGTTTCCTCCCACAGTCCAAAAACATGGATCAAGTCAATTGAATTCTCCAAATTGCCCCATATAGAGTGTGTCTGTGTATGTGAGTGTGTGCCCAGCGATAGTTTGGCGTTTTGGGTGTATCTGCCCAGTGCCTGAAATATCCCCCCCCCCCCGCGACCCTAATATAGTATAAAGCTCAAGATAATGAATGAATGTTTTAGAATATATAACTGCACACAGTGAAATGATATTAAAGTGCAACAGTGAGAAACGAGACCTGTGGACTTCAGATTGTTCATATATATATATATATATATATATATATACACACACACAGAGAAGTGAATTCAAATGAATCTGCAGTGTGTATGTAGGTATGAGATCAGCAGTCTGATGGTCTGGAGGAAGAAACTATTACAGAACCTGGTGGTCCTGCACCCAGCGATCCGGAAGCGCATTACAGCGGCCAACGGGATGAACGGTCCACAGTGAGGGTGAGGGGGTGATGTTTGGACCGGGATACACAGCGACAGATATTGATGGCAGGACCTGAATGGAGGAGAGAGAAGACCCGATGATGTTCTCCACCATCCTCAGCACTCGGAGGCTCTGCAGCCTCCACACCTCACAGAGATGCAGCTTGTCAGAATGTTCTCTATTGTGCTCCTGTATAATGTCGTGAGGACCGGTGGGGGCAGGTGGGGTCTCCTCCTCCTGCCCAGGACGTGCTTTTTGACCAGTGATGTGGTGCTCAGAGACCAGGTAAGGTTATTTGTGATGCCCACCAGCTCCACAGCTGGATTGTGGATGAAGAGTGGAGCGTGGTGATGCTGATGCTTCCTGAAGTCCAGAATGATCTCTTTTGTTTGATCCACATTCAGGATCGAGATGTTCGCATCGCACCAACCCGCCAACAGCTCGACCTCCTCTCTGTGGACCAGGTCATCGTCATCCTTGATGATGATCAGTGTAGTATTGTCGTGTGTCATTAGAGTGAACAGCAGGGGCGTAGAATACAACCTTGATGGGAGCCAGTGCTCCTGTCTTATTGCACCACACTGCCCTCTAGTGGTGATAACTGCACAGCAGTGGCTCTCAATACGTACTGATCGGGAGAGAATCTTTAAACAGTCTGTTCTGTGTGGAACCTTCTTTTTGGGCTTAAATCAAACGCTTAGAACCGACCTCAGATCAGTCTGTATTTTTATTAATGACTAAAAAAGCCGTCAGCCTCTAACATCACCTTTACTCGACGTTCACCTGACGTCACTGGTTTGAAAGGCGGTGGCAGGGCGGTGAGTGCGCATGCGTGGTTGTCGGCAGGTAAACCTCGGGCTGTTCGGTAAAAGTGAAAGTCTTTTGATGAAGAAGGAAAATAAAGTGGATCTGAAGACAAGACGGTGAGTGTCTCAATCTAATGTCCAATTGGACTCTGTTCTCGGATGTAGACGTTTCGGGCGCTGGGCAGATACACCCAGGACAGGATGCCAATCTATCGATTGGGCACATCACTCACTCACACACACACACTCTATCATGGGCAATTTTGGAGAAACTGACATTGACCTTGATCCAATGTTTTTTTGAGACTGTGAGAGGAACCGGAGACCCCAGAAGGAAATCCACCGTGGACCAGGGGAGAAACATGGAAACTCCACGCCAACATGGGGATGCGAACGCGGGATCCCTAGGCGCTGGAGAGGAGAAACATGCCAAACCACTAAGTCCACTGTGCCTGCCTCCCTAGAAGCATTATTAAACACTTTTAATTGGAAAGAATGCATTTCTGATGCAACCTGAGTAGATTGCTCGAAACCATTTAAACAGAAATGCAGAACATTGATGTTTTAAAACATATCAAACAATAATAACAGATGTGATGTCCATTGATGGAGAATCTGCAGTATAACTGAAGAGAGTATTAAACAACAAAAACAAAAGCAAGTTCCTTTCTGTAGAACCAGTGTAGAACTATAGCAACAGCCCAAGAACATTTAAAAGTCTATAGGAACCTCACGTGATTCAGTGTTTCTTGAGTTCATGTGTGCTTAAGGTACATAGTCCTCCACCCAACTTGGTGGTGGTCTGATGGGAGCAGAGTTCTCGTGAGAGTCCCTAACATCAGTGAGACGTCATTCCTGCAGGTGGTGCAACACTCTCAAGAGTCTTTGTGAAAGTAGCAGTGTGATGTTTTGACGCCTGAAGAACGTTGTTCTTTACCAGCAATGTTCTGGAGTGTCGTGTATGAGCTTTTGGAAACAGAACTGGTTTCGGGACACGCGCCCTGTCCCCTTCCTTAAGAACAATGAGACGAGCACCACCATGTAAATCAGTGAACATCTTCATGCTTTGTTGCTGGGAGGACACTCTCTGGTCCCCCCCCCCCCCGTGCTGCTGTCAATCACAGGAAGCCAAGCTCCTCCCACACGGTTGATCTGAATAAAGCAGTGTGTGTGATTGGTGAGTTTGGGTTCCACTGGTGCTCCAGGCTCCGCCTCTAAACTGAGATCCGCTCAGCATGGCATGAGCAGAGGGCTTTACAGCATGGTGGTGCAACACACAACTCTCCCCCGAGTACAACTCACCTCCAGAGTTTAGTTCCAGCGTCTAGGTGTGATGTTTCTATATGAAGTGTGTAGTGTTGTGTTGTGTGTGTTGTGTGTGTACTGAACCGTGTGCCCCGTACACAACACTTCATGATCAATACAACGTTCCACCCCCAGTACGTATGATATTGTTGGAATCATTCTCAGAGTTTATCTACAAGAGTCATGATATGAAACCATGTTAGTGTGTGTGTGTGTGTGTGTGTGTGTGTGTGTTTCAGGTTGCGTCATTGTAATCTATCAGGTGAAAGTTGTTCAGCTCTGTCCTCAGTTCTCAGTTCAAACTCCAGTCTGAAAAATCTGGACCTGAGTTCTAATAATCTGGAGGATTCAGGAGTGAAGGTTCTCTCTGATGGACTGAAGAACCCAGACTGTAAACTGGAGACACTGCAGTAAGTTCATCACTCTCTCACTGCACTTACACTAAACAGAACCATCACATGTTCTATTACACTAAATCACTCTGATACACAACCTGATTCAGGAGTGCACTAGGTTCTGAACGTTGACGTGGTGAGAACCATTCAGCAGCTCCAGCAGAACTGAAACTGAGGTCAGAGTAAAGTAGAACCACAGCAGAGACTCAGATATTGATCCAGGATCAGAAGAAGTCAGACCATGTGTGTGTGATCTGTTTATTCTGATAATGAACAAGCACACTAGAAACACAGTCACCTTCAGGCAAGTTATCAGAACCATCTGAAGGAACCTCATGAGGAACCACATGAAGAACCATGAAGAAAAGTGAAATTTCATGTCAATAAAACACAAGATTAAAGAAAAGTCCAGATTGTACAGAGGACCAGGAACTAAGAACCAGTTCATGTGTACTAATGATCAGAAAAATGGAAAAACTTAATGTGCTCAGTTTAAACTCCAGTCTGAAAAATCTGGACCTGAGTTCTAATAATCTGGAGGATTCAGGAGTGAAGGTTCTCTCTGATGGACTGAAGAACCCAGACTGTAAAACTGGAGACACTGCAGTAAGTTCATCACTCTCTCACTGCACTTACACTAAACACAAATGACATCACATGTTCTATTACACTAAATCACTACACAACCTGATAGAGTTTCTCTTTGACTTACCTGTTTATTTGATGTAATATCTGATCATCATTAAATATAAAAACTCTCTTCATTGTAATTCAGTCATTATCTCCCGCTTTATCCTCTATTAGGGTCGCGGTGGGGTTCCCCATGCCCATCCAGGGGAGAATGTCTCGGGCGCTGGGCAGATAGACCCAGGACTAGAGCCAATCCATCGCTGGGCACAGACTCACTCACACAGTCACACTCTATATGGGGCAATTTTGAGAATTCAATCGACTTGATCCATGTTTTTTGGACTGTGGGAGGAAACCCACGCAGACACGGGAAGAAATCATGGGAAACTCCACCCAGATAGGGATTCGAACCGGGAACCCCTAGCGCTGAGAGGCGAACGTGCTAACCACTAAGCCACCGTGCCGCCCCTCTTCATTGTAATGATTTATTATTTATGATGTTATTGTTTAAGAGATGCACTGATCATGAGGTGATTTGGTATGTTCTCTGTGTCTGTGCAGCTTAAACCAATGTGGTTTAACAGAAGAAGGTTTTGTTGCTTTGGCTTCAGCTCTGAGATCAAACACTTCATCAAACCTGAGAGAACTGATTCTGTACTTCAATAAACCAGGAAAATCAGGAAAGAAACTCCTCACTGATCTACAGAAGGATCCTCACTGTAACCTGAAGATACTACTGTGAGACACACACACACACACACACACACACACACACACACACACAGACTGGTATTTCCTCTGATGAACACCTGATGATGTCTGATCTGGTTTCTTCTCTCCTACAGAATCTGATCTGTTCTTCTCTACAGAGGATGAAGTGGAGCACCGATACACACCATCAGTGATTAATCAAATCTTTTGCTGATTCATTTTGAATGTTATTATTAACAGTGACACAGTTAGAGTATTGAAGTCCATGGTTCAGCTCATTCCTCTAACTAATAGATTGTTCTAGATGACATTATTAGATCAATAATTCTAAAGCCTGAGTGTGGAAGCAGCATATAACACAAACCAAGTGAAGAGCTCAACTTAAAGAGAGAAAAAGGAATGAATCAAACAGAACAAATCAAACAGAATCAGATCATAAAGACAAAGTTCATGTGGAACAAAGCACTTTAGGAAATGTGGACGTGAGCTGCAAAGTGAGAAAGAGGCTCAAAGAAAATGGACAAAGTCCTTTAAATGAATCAAATTAAAGGTGATATCCTTTAGTTGGTAGCTGCATGACGGCCAAGAGTAAGCTCAGCGCACAGTCATATTACCACCACCAGTACATTTACATTTACATTTAGTCATTTAGCAGACACTTTTATCCAAAGCGACTTACAAATGAGAACATTACAAGTCAGAAGTTATGCAGAAAACCAACTATACTGTAAATTCATCAAACCTGATTGAAGAATTATGAAAATCACATTCCAAAAAACTGTTTAGTGATTATTTTATATTCTTACAAAAGTGATTGATTTTTTTTTTTTTGTTTTTTTTTAGCATTTTCTTTTTAGATTAAAATAATATGATAAATTGCAATATGTCTAAGATTAGTATTTGTAAAAAGTTACAAATAAAATGTCAAAAATATTTTTCTGCAATGTTTACATAATTTCTAGAACATAAATATGTAATTTATTTACTTCTTTTTATAAATAAAAAAAGTTCTTAAAAATATATTAAAGTTATTTCTGTGTTTCATGTGTATTAATAAAAAAATTACATTTAAAGTGACAACGCAGTTGACAGTTTTAGAGAGATAGATAGAGAGGATACTTTATTTATCCCGGAGTAAATTTAGCAACCAGCAGCAGCAACAACAACATTCATTCATTCATTCATTATCTCCCGCTTTTATCCTCTATTAGGGTCGCGGTGGGGTTCCCCATGCCCATCCAGGGGAGAACGTTTCGGGCGCTGGGCAGATACACCCAGGATAGGGCGCCAGTCCATCGCTGGGTACACACTCACACACTCCAACACACTCTATATGGGGCAATTTAGAGAACTCAATTGACTTGATCCATGTTTTTGGACTGTGGGAGGAAACCGGAGAACCCGGAGGAAACCCACGCGGACACGGGGAGAACATGGAAACTCCACCCAGATGGGGATTCGAACCGGGAATCCCTAGCGCTGAGAGGAGAACATGCTAACATTACGATAAAAAAATAAAATAAAAAATATAATACAATAATAAAAAAAGAACAAAACAGTTTTTAAAAAAATAGTACAAAAAGTCTAAATGCAATTAAAGCTGATTAAATGGATGGCGGTGCAGATTGATGGTTAAGAATAAATGCTAAATGTATAATGTATAGCGTGTAAATAGTCATGTGACTGAATGTAAAGTGTTGTTAGTGTCAAAGTTCAAAGCTAAAGTGTCCCGTAGTGTTAAAGGTTTGTAATCAGTGTATAGAGAATACAACAGAATGGTGGAAGAATCTTAAACAGTCCGTTTAGGAACTTTGGAGACGCTTTCTTTATTGATGCCATGTTTAGAAAGCGCACATGTCCACTGGGGGGCGCCGAGTGTGCGAGCGTGTCGGACTCGACTCTTGAATCGATTCGGCGCGCGGTCTGAGGTGAGAAATGGCGGGAATGCTGGCGGGCTCAGGACTCTGAGGTAAATCTTGCTGATCATGTCGTTTCTTTGTCAGATTTAGAAGCTGTAAAGCAGGGGTCTCAATACGTCGATCGCGATGGAACTTTGAAAAATAAATCACGTATCAGCGCTTATTTTTACAGCACCGTATCAGAAGCACTTTTACACACAATGTGATTCATTCTGAATCGCCATCTCTGCAAGCGAGCGGTCAGCCCCTCCCTCACTCGCTGTTCCCAAAACGGCCCGTGGCCACGCCCCCGTGCTTAAATCCAAAGCACTGGATCACGAATCATCTAGTAGAGCTGTGCGATACCAAGAATTTTGGTATCGATCCGATACCAAGTAAATACAGGGCCAATATCGCGATATTCGATACCGATACCGATACTTTTTAATATTTAAGCTCCATTGATCAAAAAGACCTAGTATAGAATTTCGCCAAACATTGTAGGTGACAACAAATAATGTATCCCAATCAACATCTTTGTTTGGAAACAATGGAACAGTAATAAAACAAAGTTTGCTTTGACGTGAGGAAAATATATATTTTTGAGGTAAGAAACGACAATACAAATATAAATTAAAAATGCTCCCCTCACTCGACAGTTTTTTCTTTCTTTGTTTCTTTTTTCAAATAGAATTTTGTGTGTGCTGTGTGCTTTTTCATGTGCTTAAAAGTTTGTTGTGTTTCCTGTGTACCTAATAGACTTTTTGCAAACTGAACAGGTTGCTGAAGTCGCATTTTCGGCTGTAAAATACAGACGAACAGCGCTTCTCTTTCTTTCAGACATCTTTTTTTTATCTCCTAGCCCGAGCCTCTCTCTCCGTACTGTGACGTGTCGACTTGGGCGGGTCAGGCTGAGCCCACGTGGCCGCTGTCTTGAGTATCGATCTTTTTACGCAAGTATTGTTCAATACCAATACCAGCGTTGGTATCGATATTATCGATATTTGTATCGATCCGCACAGCTCTATCATCTACATTAGATAGTTTCTTTTCACATTAGATAGTTTCTGTTTTTTGCTCTTTATTTGACTGACAAGACGAGTGAAGGACTTCGCTCCAGAATAACTAAAATATCACTTTCATTTAGAGTGAAAGGATGAATATCTTTTTGCAATGTCAAACTCAAAATGCCTTTGCTTGATTTGCCAAGTAGCCATTGCACTTCCATTGTGTTCGGTCGTTTTCTCCATGCTATCTGCTGCAATTTCTGTGAAAATCTGAAGCCGTCTTTTCTATGCTGATTCGATAATACTAACATCCATCTATCCAGCCATTATCTTCCGCTTTATCCTCTATTGGGGGGGTTCCCCATGCCCATCCAGGGGAGAATGTTTCAGGCACTGGGCAGATAGACCCAGGACAGGGGTACATCTATTGCTGGGCACACACTCACTCACACAGACACACTCAATATGGGGCAATTTGGAGAATTCAATTGACCTTGATCCATGTTTTTGGACTGTGGGAGGAAACCGGAGAACCCGGAGGAAACCCACGTGGACAAGGGGAGAACATGGAAACTCCATCCAGATTGGGATTCGAAACGGGAATCTCTAACACTGAGAGGTGAACGTGCTAACCACTATGCCAACGTGCCCCCCCCCCCCAATACTAACATGATGTGTGTAAACAGGTTTCAATATAAAAGCCTAATAAATTATTAACCCTGGTAGATCTCCATGACCTGTCCAATGGAAAAGTAGATCTCAGGCCAGAAAATTGTGGGCACCCCTGATATAAAGGAATAACGTTGTGGGAGATAAAAAGGAAGTAAAACAAACACCCGAATCTGTTCCAAGTGCCCAAAACATTACCCATAGTGACCCCGCCCATCACCCCCCATCAGTTTAGTGAAAACAAAAGATTTCAGAACTTTAGAAAATTTGTTTTGTTTTATTTTTTTTTCGTCATTCGTATCCCTATGTCAGCAAAATGGTGCTGTTTCTCTATCTAGCGGCAGGTTTTAAAACAGCGTTAATGTCTTTTTAATTGTTTTTAATTTATTATCGTTATAAAAATATTTATATTTATTACATCATCCATCCATTATCTTCCTCTTTATCCTCTACTAGGTCTGCGTGGGGGTGGTTCCCATGCCCAATATTTATATTTATAACATTTATATGAGGGGGCACGGTGGCTTAGTGTTTGGCATGTTCTCCTCTCATCGCTCGGGATTCCCGTTTCAAATCCGAATCGGGGTGGAGTTTGCATGTTCTCCCCGTGTCCGCGTGGGTTTCCTCCGGGTTCTCTGGTTTCCTCCCACAGTCCAAAAACATGGATCAAGGTGAGTGTGAGTGTGTGTTCAGTGATAGATTGCCCCCCTGTCCTGGGTGTATGTGCCCAGCACCTGAAACATTCTCCTCTGGATGGGCATGGGGACCCCCTCCCCCCAAAAGTGGAAGATAATGGATGGATATTTATCTGAGGGTCATAGAAGTGAAGTTAATGAATAATGAAGTTAAATTGTTTTGTGATGTTTAATAACATTAGTTTGATCAGCAGGACGGATTATTAAACATCACTCGATCGGCCCGCTGTATTTAAAACCTCATGAACTCTTTTTGAGGACAAAATGAGGAGGATGGATTTTGAACTAATAATCAGGATTAATTTGGTGAGTATTATTTTCTTTAATATTGTAATTTAATGAGGTTATTGATGGATGTGAAATGCACCACCCACTGGTACCAACACAAGGTAATAACAAACATGTAAACAAACAAAACCAAATTTTAACGCTAATGTGATGCTCTAAAACTGTGAATATCATTAAATAAGGTAATGTTTGGGTGGAATAAGCGAGCTTTAATTAAGTCATAATTTTAATTAGAAAAAGCTATTAGTAGTAAAAGTTATTAAATACCCGTAGAGCCATCTGCATCACACCCTCTCTACAGCCTCCTGCCCTCAGGACCAAGCTACCGGAGCCTCTGGTATCTGAGCAGATACGTGATATCCTCTAAAACATAAAAACAATATCTCATTTATTTTCTTCTTTTTACAATTGAAAAAAAAAAACACAAATTCTTAATTCGCTTTTTAAAAAAAATAAGTCGCTAAATTAAGTTGGAAACACTGACCACAAGGAACAGCGTTTTCCTCGGAGTTGAACAAACACTTGGGCGAGAGGGTGGAGGCCGGGTTCCACAGCACAAAGCGCCAACAGACGAGGATCTGAATCCAATCAAAGGCTCCTCAGCCCCGACACACCGGTGGGACTCGTCAGCAAAGTGGGCTTCGATTTCCAGCTGCATCTTGGACGGAGAGGGACAGAAGGACATCGACAACGGTGTGACCAGCGGACTAAAAAGCACCAACCAATGAGGGATGGAACAAGAGAGAGCCGACGAGGATTTGCGTACGAACAGCCGAGGGAGCCACTGTGTCCCGTCGGCTCTTTGGAAAAAGACCTTTGGCTTCTTCCATCCAAAGCACCGGCATTTTTGAGGATATGAAGCAAATTAATTTAGATGGAAAAAAGCTTGTACTCTCACTAGTTCACTAAAGTCTGATGTTTTTGATCTCCAGCAGGGGGTGCACACCCCGGCCCAAGCGTTCATTTTTCTCGCCTAGTAAGGCGGAGTGGTCGGGGTCAGCGGAGGTTCCAGTAGCGCATGGAGTAGAAGACACCGGGATACGTCGCTCATCACTGCAAAAAAACAGAGGCACTGAAGGCACCTGATGCTGGTGCCGCTTTCGCGTGGCCCTCGGCGCGAGAGGACGAAGGAGTCTATATGGACCGGGATGAAGCACACAAAGGGCCCAACGATGGAGAGGGGACGTCAGGAGCTCAGAGGAATGAAGACATCGGATTCTCTCCCTGTCTCTTCACGGCGGTTTGCCCACACGGAGAACATCACTGGAGAGCATTTCAGGTGCTGGACGAATACACCCAGGACAGGCTGCCAATCCATAACTACACACAGACACATCATAAAGGGGCAATTTAGATTGGGGCCATTTAGAGCAGCCAATTCACCTTGAATCCATGTTTTTGAACTTCCCATGTGGACACAGGGAGAACTCCACCCAGATTGGGCTTAGAACCTGGACACTCCGGCTGAGAACAGATGTTAGAACCACTACACCCTCGTGCTGCCCTCATGTTAAAGTCCTTTAACTGAAATTACACAAAGATCATCATTAAATCATTAAATATGGAAACCCACTTCCACCCCAAAGAAATAACCCCCCCCCCCCATTAGAGAAAAAAATACGGAGCCCCTACAGGGACATGAGCACGAGTTAATTATCTCGTGCTCACAAGTTATCTCGGACTCACCACATAATAAGTCTGAACTTTACCTTTAACCAGGTCTAAAATATAAAGACATGACGTTGATTCCTTCCAGTCCTCATGAATATCTTATTACTGAGAGACGTTTAAAACACATTTTAATGAAAGGTCTGTTTCGCAGGCGGCACGGTGGCTTAGTGGTTTAGCACGTTTGCCTCTCAGCACTAGGGATTCCTGGTTCGAATCCCGATCTGGGTGGAGTTTCCATGTTCTCCCCGTGTCCGCGTGGGTTTCCTCCGGTTCTCCAGTTTCCTCCCACAGTCCAAAAACATGGATCAAGTCAATTGAATTCTCCAAATTGCCCCATATAGAGTGTGTCTGTGTATGTGAGTGTGTGCCCAGTGATAGATTGGGATCCTGGGTGTATCTGCCCAGTGCCTGAAATGCCCCCCTGCGACCCTAATAGAGGATAAAGCTGAAGATAATGAATGAATGAATGAATGTTTTAGAATATATAACTGCACACAGTGAAATGATATTAAAGTGCAATAGTGAGAAACGAGACCTGTGGACTTCAGATTGTTCATATAGACATATATATACACAGAGAAGTGAATACAAATGAATCTGCAGTGTGTATGTAGGTATGAGTTCAGCAGTCTGATGGTCTGGAGGAGGAAACCATTACAGAACCTGGTGGTCCTGCACCCAACGATCCGGAAGAGCTTTACAGCGGCCAACGGGACGAACGGTCCACAGAGAGGGTGAGGGGGATCTCTGATGAGGTGTTTGGACCGGGATACACAGCGACAGATATTGATGGCAGGTCCTGAATGCAGGAGAGAGAAGACCCGATGATGTTCTCCACCGTCCTCAGCACTCGGAGCCTCCACACCTCACAGAGATGCAGCTTGTCAGAATGTTCTCTATTGTGCTCCTGTAGAACGTCGTGAGGACTGGTGGGGGCAGGTGGGGTCTCCTCCTCCTGCCCAAGACGTGCTTTTTGACCAGTGATGTGGTGTTCAGAGACCAGGTAAGGTTATTTGTGATGCCCACCAGCTCCACAGCTGTATTGTGGATGAAGAGTGGAGCGTGGTGGTGCTGATGCTTCCAGAATCTCTTTTGTTTGATCCACATTCAGGATCGAGATGTTGGCATCTCACCAACCCGCCAACAGCTCGACCTCCTCTTTATGGCCCAGGTCATCGTCATCCTCGATGATGATCAGTGTAGTATTGTCGTGTGTCATTAGAGTGAACAGCAGGGGGCGCAGAACACAACCTTGAGGAGAGCCAGTGCTGAGGAGGATGATTCTGGAGGTGTTCTGTTCAACCTTCAGTGACTGTGGGGCCTTTCAGTGAGGACATCTAGGAACCAATTCTGCGTAGGGGTGCTAACACCCAGGAACTCCAGTCTGTTCACCAGACGCCGTCTGATAGAGAGTCTATAAAGTCTGAAGCTTCGTCTTTTCGGTTCTGATGTTACACATCGACTTTAACTTTACCTTTAATCATATGATGTGAAAAAATCTTGGAGCTCATACATTCAGGTAAGAGGAGAACCTACCAACACACAGAGTGTACGGTTTAGTCCTCTTTATGATCTTAATAAATACATTATTTTTCTCTCCTGATGCTCGATTGAATTTCCCAATGTGCAGAGGTACAGTACTGGATGGGGGGGGGGGGGGGGGTGAAGGGCTTCAAAACACAACCTACAAAAAAAACACATTTACCATAAAAAAGAAAATGATTAGAAACAAAAACGGGTTTTATTCATATGATATTTAAAGTAAAGCGTTTAGTTTATTAATAGAATCATATTGTGGAATAAAGGTCTAACAGTTCTTATTGAACTAGTCTGGTTCAGGAACCAGTTTGTTCCAGTTCCTCCTGGTACCAAGAACCAATGAGGTTCGATCATTGTGGACTCTCCTTTAAATGCTTTCCCTTCAGTTCGCTGTTATGTAGGGCTGTATTCATCTAAGGATTTTCATAGTCGAATCTGATTCGTCAGATTTTCCCTATAGTCGACTGATAGTCGAATCAGTTAAAATTTCACCACAAGATGGCGCTATAAGCGTGTTTTTAAAAAAAATTTTTTTTTTAATATTTTACTTGTTTTTCTGGAGCACCATAAATGGGTTAAAGCGCACACATCATTAAAAAAATATATTATATCTATAATATCTGAATGTGTAACAAGCAACTTGTTAAAACTTGCGTAGCAACAACTTAACTTTAACTCGCACGTTAAAGAGCGGTGCACTTTTCTTAACCTGACGAACTTTTTAGAAATTAACAAATTGTACTAAGGGTGTTAATTATTGTTTCAAGGGCACATATACACGTATATATAAATTTAAATAGGAAATATAATGCATTTAAATTGATTATTTACCTTGAATCACACACGAAATAGACAGGGTAGCTCGAATCGACAAGCGAAGTGTTGGAAATCGTCTACTGTGATGTGCGCATGCGCACTAAGCCAAAGTAGCTCAACTCGATGGGTAGCGCAACTCGACGGAACACCGGCTGACGCGTAGCCGGATTCCGGGAGACGCTTATTATGCGCGAGCGGCATTCGCGATTTCCCCGCGGAGCTGCTCATCTCCGGGGAAAGACGGACATTTGTGACAGGATGATTTTATTTGACAAAAGGCTATATATATATATATAACGAAAACAAAGACATTTCATGTGAAAACTAATGCTTAGCAGCAGCCATGGACACCCCCATGTGGTCAAAATGGTACATTCGACTATGAGGTTCATAGTCGACTACGGTTCTCCGAATCGAATCGTCGAATCAGCGAATATTGCAGCTCACCCCTACTGTTATGAACCTGCTCCTGTCTTATTGCACCACACCTCTCCCTAGTGGTGATAACTGCACAGCAGCAGCTCTCAATACTGACTGATCGGGAGGGAATCTTTAAACCAGGGGTCTCAAACTCAAATTACCTGGGGGCCACTAACCAGGCTGTGTTTTCGATGAGGGGCCAGATTAAAGAATTGCAACAAAAAGCAGCGGGAAAATGGAAAATCAGCTATTTATATAATAGCTATGTACACATATTCATTCATTCATTCATTATCTTCCGCTTTATCCTCTATTAGCGTCGCCCATGCCCATCCAGGGGAGAACGTTTCGGGCGCTGGGCAGATAAACCCAGGACAGGGCGCCAATCTATCACTGGGCACACACTCACTCACGCATACACACTCTATATGGGGCAATTTGGAGAACTCAGTTGACTTGATCCATGTTTTTGGACTATGGGAGGAAACCGGAGAACCCGGAGAAAACCCACGCGGATGCTGGGAGAACATGGAGAACAGATGGGGATTCGAACCTGGAATCCCTGGAGCTGAGAGGAGAACATGCTAAGCCACCGTGCCACCCTATGTACACATATTGTAATTCAAATACACTCAGTGTTTGCTCGGTGCTTGCTACCAGAAACTGGACAGTGCTTCTTCTGACACAAATGAGCCACATTTGCTTTAAGTGAGTTTGCAGTGGACACTCTGATGATGGAGGACGAATACGAGAGATGTACGATACATGTGGAAAAGTAAAGAGATTCGGAGTTCCTATTATTACTACACGAGTCTGTGTCTTTCATTAGCACCAGAGACACATCCACACCAGAGACACGTCCACACCAGCGACACGTCCACACCAGAGACACGTCTGTTGTAATACAGTAATTTGACAATAGAGGTCAAGAGGTGAAATTCTGCCACCTACTGTCTCCTTGTATATTGTTTTTTTTCTTCCATGTTCTAATAAACACGTGAAACTTCAACAGGTTATGGGCCCAGTCAACGTAGCTTAAAAACAGCGGGTTTACACTGAATTAGTTTATTTGTGGGATTCACAATGGAAGATAAGCTGTTTATTGAAAAGCTGAGTGGACCAGAGAACTGGGCAACATGGAAATTTCAAATGGAGCATCTTATGAAAGCTAAAGGACTGTGGGGCATGGTGATGGAAACGGACACGTTAGCAGCAGATGCTAATGCACAGGTACAAGCTGATTTCACAAAACGGAAAGAAAAGGCATTCTCTGTGTTAGTACTTAATGTAACTACATCACAGTTGTACCTGATTACAAGCTGTCAGACTCCTAAAGAAGCGTGGGACACGTTAAAAACACATTTTGAGAGAGATACTCTTGCAAATAAGTTGTTTCTAAAGAAAAAGTACTTCAGGTGTGAAATGAAGGAAGGAGAAACAATTAATGAGCATTTAAAACAAATGAAGGAGCTAACTGACAAGCTAGGAGCAATAGGTGCTGTTATTGAAGATGAAGACCAGGTTGTAACACTGCTAGGAAGCCTGCCTCCAAGCTATGCAACAATTGTCACTGCACTAGAGACCAAGATGGACAATTTGACACTACAATTTGTGCAGCAAGCTTTAATAAATGAAGAGCAAAAGCGAGTACATGCCAATGATAATGTAGGTGGTACTGCATCAGGTGGAGCATCAGCTATGTCAACACAAATCCATAGAGAAATGCAGGTTCATTCAAAGGCAGTGGGAGTTCACAGATCTAAATGGAAATGCTATAAATATGGAAAAGAAGGACATTTAAAGCGCAATTGTCCAAGTGTTAAAAATAAAAACCAAACTCACAAGGTTAAAAGCATGACATGCGAGGATGCTGAAGACTCATCTGAGAGTGCCTTTATTGCCAAAGAGGCTGATCTGAATAAGTTCACACAGCAGGTAGAGTGGCTGATCGACTCTGGAGCATCAAAGCACATGACCTGTCATAAAGAAATACTTCAAGACTACCAGGAATTCTCCAAATCACAGTCGGTAAAACTAGGTGATGGTCGCGTGGTTGACGCCCAAGGACTTGGTAACGTCAAACTCAAAATGACTTTGAAAAATAGTGATGTCAAAAAGGTCACCATGTATGATGTGCTGTATGTTCCCAAGCTATCTGGAAATCTTTTTTCAGTGGGAGCTGCTGCCAGAAAAGGAAATACAGTGCAGTTCAAGAAGTGTCAGTGCTACATCCGTGGTGAAAAAGGAGATCTTCGAGGAATGGGAACACAAAGATCTGATGGATTGTATCAGCTGGACATTGGAGGCAATTCAGCCGTCTATCATGGTGCAGCAAGTGCATCAGGAACAGCTAATTTATGGCATCAGAGAATGGGACACACTACCAAGTTAAAAGAGCTTAAAACTCTAGTAAGTGGAGTGGACTTCTCTGCAGAGAAAGTAGTTTCCTTTTGCAAAGCATGTGTGGAAGGCAAGCTGTCTAGAAAGCCTTTTAAACCAGTGGGAGAAATCCGTTCCAAGCGTAAGCTGCAACTGATCCATAGTGAAGTCTGTGGTCCTATGCAGACTGAATCCATAAGTGGATCAAAGTACTTTGTGACATTCATTGATGACTACTCAAGATGTTGCAAGGTATACTTCATGAAACACAAAAATGAAGTGCTTAACAAGTTTAAGGAATTTGAAAGAACATTTTCAAATGACAAAAGGTCACAAGACTGAGAACAGACAACGCTGGGGAATACACATCTAAAGAATTTCAAGAATACTTGACAGCTCAAGGTATCCACCATGAAATGTCTGCACCTCACACGCCTCAGCAAAATGGGGTGGCAGAGAGAAAAAATAGGACTTTAGTTGAAGCAGCTAGAAGTATGCTGTCTCATGCTAAGTTGCCAAAGGTGTAGCAACAGCAGCTTACATACAGAACAGGCTACCAACATCAGTTCAGAAGCAAGAGACCCCGTACCAGAGATGGTGTGGTAAAAAACTGAACGTGAGTCACATGAAAGTATTTGGCTGTGTAGCATATGCACATGTTCCAGACACAGAGAGAAGAAAGCTGGACAAGAAAGCTGTGAAGCTTCGATTTGTGGGATATGCAAACAATGCTAAGGGATATCGTTTGTTTGATGAGGAGAAAAAGAGGATTCTAATTCGCCGGGATGTTGTTTTCAATGAGTCAGACTTTGACTGGAAACAGGAAGTGGAAGTTTCTTATTCAGAAAATGAAGCTACCATTAAAACAGATGAGAGGGAAGCATCACGTGATGAGGCAACTATCGATGAAGCTCCAAGAAAAGGCGACAGAATCAGAAAGCCTCCAAAGAGGTATGGATATGATGAGTTTGCTGATATTGTGACGGTTGATCATTTTGCCAATGTCTGTAGTGTAACAGAACCAATCACACTAAAGGAAGCAATGATGAGCCTTAATGCAAAAGAATGGAAAGAAGCGGCTGACTTGGAGTATGAGTCTCTACTAGAAAATGATACCTGGGACTTAGTGAATTTACCAAAAGATCGAAAAGCCATTGGATCGAGATGGGTGTTCAAAGTCAAGTATCAAAGTGACGGACAGGTGGAGAGATACAAGTGTAGGCTTGTCGCTAAAGGCTATTCACAGAAGTATGGTACACACTACGATGAAACGTTTTCCCCAGTAGTACGATTTAGTTCAGTTCGTACATTATTGTCCTTTGCTGTGCAGAATAACATGCATGTTCACCAGATGGATGTTGTAACTGCGTTTCTTAATGGACATCTGGAGGAGGAAATCTACATGGAGCAAACAGAGGGGTATGTCAAAGCTGGCCAGGAACACTTAGTGTGTAAGTTAAAGAGGTCAATATATGGTCTTAAGCAGTCCCCTCGCTGCTGGAGTAAGACTTTTATGGGGTTCATTAAGGCTATTGGGTTTAAACAGAGCACATCAGACCCTTGTGTGTTTGTAAGATCTCGACAGGAACTAGAGATACTAGCTGTATATGTTGATCTCATTCTGATTACGGAGTCGATAGAAATCATGAATGAGTTGAAAGGTGCTCTGAAGAAGCGATACAAGATGAAAGACTTGGGTGAACTGTCCTACATACTGGGCATATCTGTTGTTCAAGACAAGACAAAGAACTGTATGTTTCTACACCAGAAGCATTACATTAAAGCTATCCTTCAGCAATATGGAATGGATACAGCCAATCCAGTTGCGACTCCAGCTGATGCAAACGTGAAGTTGAAAAGAAATTATGGCGTCAGTAAGCCAGTGAACCCAAGTACTTATCAGTCCATTGTAGGTAGTCTGCTGTATGCTGCCATGGCTACAAGACCAGACATTGCACAAGCTGTAGGTGTTGTGTCAAAATTCAATGCAGATCCAATAACTGTTCATCTGACTGCTGTGAAAAGAATTCTTCGTTTTCTGAAGGGCACCGTGAATCTTGCTCTTAAATATGAACAATCAGAGTCTGGAGCCTTAGTTGGCTTCTCAGATGCTGACTGGGCTGGAGATCAGGATGACCGTCATTCTACAACTGGTAATGTTTTTTTTACTGGGTGGAGGAGCAGTAAGCTGGCTAAGCAAGAAACAGTCAACAGTTGCACTCTCAACAGCTGAAGCTGAATACGTTGCCCTCAGCCAAGCAGCACAGGAATGTACATGGCTTACACGATTACTGAGTGATCTCGGAATGGATGCTACACCTGGCGTGATCCTGGAAGACAACCAAGGTGCTATTGCCATCGCGAAGAATCCAGTTTATCATTCAAGAACAAAACACATAGACATTCGTCATCACTACATTCGTGAATGTGTACAGAATGGACAAGTTCAATTGCAATATTGTCCTACAGATGACATGAAAGCGGATATCTTGACCAAGCCATTAGCAAAGCAAAAGTTTGAGTATTTTAGGAGAGAGATTGGATTTTGTGCTGTGTAATCTGTTTAGTATTGAGTTGAGTTATAGAACTTATAGTCTTCAAAGTGTTTTATCTGTTTCCTAAGTAGTGACAAAAAAAAATAATTGTAAAATTAAGTGGGAGTGTTGTAATACAGTAATTTGACAATAGAGGTCAAGAGGTGAAATTCTGCCACCTACTGTCTCCTTGTATATTGTTTTTTTTCTTCCATGTTCTAATAAACACGTGAAACTTCAACAACGTCCACACCAGAGACACGTCCACATCAGAGACACGTCCACATCAGAGACACGTCCACACCAAAGACACGTCTACACCAGAGACACGTCCACACCAGAGACACGTCTACACCAGAGACGCGTCTACACCAGAGACACGTCTACACCAGTGACTGTTATACTGTTCATCCACTTTGGTTCGTTTCTGAGTACAACCCGTTACACGCAGAGACGTGCAGCTTACGAGTGGGTTGGGCTTACGCAGCAGGCGCTAATCACCAGGCAACACAGCATACGCAAAAAAAAAAAATAAAGACAACACACAAACACCACATTACAAATTAAGATAAAATATAAAGATGAACATAATAATGTATAAATAATTAAACCAAATTGCGGGCCAGATTATAATTATATATATATATATATATATATATATATATATATATATATATATATATATATATATATATATATATATATATATATATATATATATATATATATATATATATTTTTTTTTTTTTTTTTTTTTTATTTATTTATTTTTTTAAATGCTTATTTTGTTAACCCTCGAGGGGCCAAAAAAGACTGCTTTGCGGGCCGGATGTGGCCCACGGGCCGGCACTTTGAGACCCCTGCTTTAAACAGTCTGTTCTGTGTGGAAACTTATTTTTGGGTTTAAATCTCAGATCAGTCTGGATTTTTATTAATGACTAAAAAAGCCGTCGGCCTCTAACATCACCTTTAATCGACGTTCACCTGACGTCACTGGTTTGAAAGGCGGCGGCAGGGCGGGGAGTGCGCATGCATGGTTGTCGGCAGGTAAACCTCGGGCTGTTCGGTAAAAGCGAAAGTCTTTTGATGAAGAAGGAAAATAAAGTGGACCTGAAGACAAGACGGTGAGTGTCTCAATCTAATGTCCAATCGGACTCTGTACCCGGATGTAGAGGCGTCTCTGCTGTTTGGAAATGATGTTGAAATTAAGTCTTTAATTTAATGTTTAGAAATATGACATGTTTTCCGCTCAGATCTGTTCCCTTTAATGTTTCCGTGGTCCTCCACCTGAAGCAGGATGACATCACAACTACAAATGAATGAATAAATACAAACAAGCCGCCGAATCGAACGAGATTTATTCCGAACACAAAAGAACAGCTTCTTCTTTCTGCTCTTTATTTGATTTGAATGATATTTAGAGAGACATCAAAAGATTTCGCTTTGCTTCGGTGATGTTTCAAAGATCAAAGCCTTCTTTACTATAAAACTGAAGCTCGTGAGACTATTAATTGTTGATCAAATGAATGTAACATGAATAACTCTGTAAATAACGACCGATCTATTAATTTGTTGGCTAAGAATTGAACCTAATGATTAGATCTGTGTCTTTGTTCTTTTAATCGATCTGATTGGTCGATGGCAAAGCTCTCAGATGTTTAATGCAGAAACTCTAAAGCTGGGCTCTCTGAGATCTTTCTTCATCCTTGTTGGTTGGTTGATGATTTGTCCTGCACTTGTTTCTGATGAAGCTGTCCGTGGTTGGGTTCTTTGTCTGTATAAACACTTGTGCTTTCAGGGCGGTTCCTTTTACAGGTCTGTTCCTGCATGTTTGTTCTTGTGCATCTTGTTTGTCTGGTTCTGCTTCATGGTTCTCCTTCATTAAATCTGTTGATTGATGTTCTTCCTCACAGGCTCTCGTTGTTTTTGTTTAAATTCAGTAAAGCTGCTTCTTCTCATGTTTATTCTTTACAAACTCAGTGCTACAGCTTCACCGTCTTCAGTTTTATTATTATTGGTGTATGATGACTTGGTAATAAATCACAGTGGAAGCACCAAAAATACATAAAATACTGTGTGAACTGCAGAATCTGATCCATTTAAAATGAGAACCAGGAGAACCAACACATTTTCCAGAACGTTCTGCTTTGTCTGGTTTATTAAAATAGGTTCTAGATAATTAAGTTTGTTGGTGTTCTGCTGAATCACAGTTTAATTAAGAGGAGTTCTAATGCTATTGGTGAAACCGATCCCTTTACAAAGACCTGAATAGATTATTACCAATAAATAAAGAGCTGAGTGAGAAAATTGCTTCATTGGATTAAAAGATCATTTGAAAACGTTCTAAGTTCCAGGTGATGGTACGTCCTGAGTTCTGAGGTACAGAACATGTTCCCACATTCTTTACTGTTTTATAATGACGTGTTGATGGAACGTTGGCGACAGGTTCTAATCTTTCTGATTGTACATTTGATGTTCTGCAGAGGTTCTCTACATCTCTCTCTCTCTCTCTCTCTCTCTCTCTCTGTGTGTGTGTGTGTGTGTGTGTGTGTGCAGGTTCTAATCTGTAGGAAAAATGGGCTCTGAAACGAGTGTTTCTGTTAAACCACCTTACATGAAACAGGAGAGGTGAGGAACCCATGTTCTCTGGTTCAGCAGCTCTGATTAGATCAGTACACAAACCTAAACTCAAACCCAAACTGAGAGAGAAATATCACAGAATTAATAAAGGAGCCTCATCATCTGGAAGTTCAGGAGGAAAGATGAACTCCAAAATGAGTCTCTCTGATCAACGGAACACCAAGAAAGAGGAGAGGTGAGGAACCCATGTTCTCTGGTTCAGCAGCTCTCATTAGATCAGTACACAGTATCATGATGAAGATGGAGATCTGTAATGATGATGCAATGATGATGTAATGTTGATGTTCTTCAGTCTGATTCAGGGTGAGAGATCAGATTCACCTGAACCCAGCTGTGTCTCCATGAAGAGTGATTGGTCCATGAATCCTCCAGAAAACTTTAAAGATGGAGTCAGTTCTCCTGATCTGAGGTCAGTACAGTCTCATATATTAGTTTCTCACTCACATAATCAACTGATAAAATAATTAAATTAATTAAAGAATGAATTAGTGAATCTGAAATGAATGAATGATGAAATCCAGCAGGGTTTAATTGGTTTGAGATCTTTATTGATGTTTGATTTCTTTACAGAATTCAGGAGGAGAAATTAAAGATGAAGTACAGAAATTGGATGGAATCCATCTTTAAGGTGTCTACAGTGTCTGATTCAATGTTTCAGGAAATGGATTACAATGATTGATGCTTTGATCTCTATGTGTAATGATGTAATCAGACTGGAGTTTGATCTGGATCACTCTACACCAACTCTGAGATCTGAATTCACACTTTTATTAATTATCAATTATTTTACACTAATTACTCTATAGTTCCTTATTTGGTTCCTCCAGAGTCTCATCTTGACAGCTGTATGATTCTCCTTCTGATCATCTAGTTCTGTTTATTCCTCACCAGGAACTGGAGAACAAACTCATCACTCTGTTAAAGAATGAACTGAAGAACTTCATGAAGGTTCTGAGTTCAGATTACCCATCATGTTCTGAGACACAGTGTGAGGAAGATCAGCGTATCAGAGAAGGATTGTTGAAGATCACACTGCAGGTCCTGAAGAACATGAAGCAGACAGACCTCGTTACCACACTGCAGAACAGTAAGAGCCCTGAACCATGGAACTAGAACATCACTTTAACTTTGGAAGAACTGGTTCATACAGATCATAGATCGGTTCCTCTACCAGAGATGATGATGGAAGCTTTAATGTTCCTGCTGATATCAGTCTTAATGTTTCTAATGTCTTTATTGATCATGTTCTTCTGTTTATTAGAGATGATCTCTGTGTATCAGAAGAAACTCAAACCCAAACTGAGAGAGAAATATAACAGAATTAATGAAGGAGCCTCACCATCTGGAAATTCAGGAGGAAAGATGAACACCAAAATGAGTCTCTCTGATCAACGGAACACCAAGAAAGAGGAGAGGTGAGGAACCCATGTTCTCTGGTTCAGCAGCTCTCATTACATCAGTACACAGTATCATGATGAAGATGGAGATCTGTAATGATGATGCAATGATGATGTAATGTTGATGTTCTTCAGTCTGATTCAGGGTGAGATATCAGATTCACCTGAACCCAGCTGTGTCTTCATGAAGAGTGATTGGTCCATGCGCCATCCAATATTCTTTAAACATAGAGTCAGTTCTTCTGATCTGAGGTCAGTACAGTCTGATATATTAGTTTCTCACTCACAGAATCAACTGATAAAATAATTAAATTAATTAAAGAATAAGTTAGTGAATCTGAAATGAATGAATGATGAAATCCAGTAGGCTTTAATTGGTTTGAGATCTTTATTGATGTTTGATTTCTTTACAGAATCCAGGAGAAGAAATTAAAGGTGAAGAACAGAAATCCGATGGAATCCATCGTTAAGGTGTCTACGGTGTCTGATTCAATGTTTCAGGAAATGGATTAGAATGATTGATGCTTTGATCTCCATGTGTAATGATGTAATCAGATTGGAGTTTGATCTGGATCACTCTACACCAACTCTGAGATCTGAATCCACACTTTCATTAATTATCAATTATTTTACACTAATTACTATATAGTTCCTTATTTGGTTCCTCCAGAGCCTCATCTCTACAGCTGTATGGTTCTCCTTCTGATCATCTGATTCTGTTTGTTCCTCACCAGGAACTGGAGAACAAACTCATCACTCTGTTAAAGAATGAACTGAAAAACTTCATGAAGGTTCTGAGATCAGATTACCCATCATGCTCTGAGAGGAAGATCTGTGAGGAAGATCAGAGTATCAGAGAAGGATTGTTGAAGATCACTCTGCAGGTCCTGAAGAACATGAAGCAGACAGCCCTCGCTACCACACTGCATAACAGTAAGAACCCTGAACCATGGAACTAGAACATCACTTTAACTTTAGAGGAACTGGTTCATACTGATCACAGACCGGTTCCTCTACCAGAGATGATGATGGAAGCTTTAATGTTCCTGCTGATATCAGTCTTAATGTTTCAAATGTCTTTATTGATCATGTTCTTCTGTTTATTAGAGATGATCTCTGTGTATCAGAAGAAACTCAAACCCAAACTGAGAGAGAAATATCATAGAATTAATGAAGGAACCTCAGAGTCTGGAAGTTCAGCACTTCTGAATGAGATCTACACAGAGCTCTACATCACAGAGGGGTGGAGTGCACAGATCAATCATGAACATGAGGTTAAACAGATTGAAGCAGCATCCAGGAGACCAGCAACTCAGGAGATCTCCATCAAATGTAGTGACCTGTTTAAAGAACCGTCCATCAGAACCGTACTGACTAAAGGAGTCGCTGGAATTGGAAAAACCGTCTCGGTGCAGAAGTTCATTCTGGATTGGACTGAAGGAGAACACAATCAGGACGTGACTTTCATGTTCCCACTTCCTTTTACAGAGCTGAACTTAATGAAGCAGAAGAACCTCAGTCTGATGAAACTTCTTCAGGATTTTTACCCTGAAATGACGGAATTTCAATCAATAAACTGGGAGTTCCATAAAGTTCTGTTCATCTTTGATGGTCTGGATGAGTGTCGCCTTCCTCTGAACTTCCAGAACAATCAGATACTGTGTGATGTCACAGAAGCAGCTTCAGTAGATGTTCTGCTGACCAACCTCATCATGGGGAACCTGCTCCCCTCCGCTCTCATCTGGATCACCTCTCGACCGGGAGCAGCCAATCAGATTTCTCCTGAGTGTGTAGATCAGGTAACAGAGGTACGAGGGTTCAGTGGTCCTCAGAAAGAAGAATATTTCAGGAAGAAAATCAAAGATCAGAGTCTGTCCAGTCAAATCATCTCCCACATCAAGTCTTCAAGAAGTTTGTACAACATGTGTCACATCCCGGTCTTCTGCTGGATCACAGCCTCTGTTCTAGAGAGAATGCTGGGTGAAGCAGAAGGTGGAGAGGTCTCCAAAACTCTGACTCAAATGTTCACCCACTTCCTGATCTTTCAGATCAAACACAAGAACCAAAAGTACCAGAAGAACCGTGTGCTGGATCCTCAGCAGATCAGAGAGAGTGTTCTGGCTCTGGGAAAACTGGCGTTCCAACAGCTGGAGAGAGGAAACCTGATCTTCTATGAGGAAGATCTGAGAGACTGTGGGATTGATGTTGGAGAAGCAGCAGTGTACTCAGGAGTCTGCACCCAGATCTTCAGACAGGAACCTGAACTTCACCTGGGCAAGGTCTTCAGCTTCATCTACTCGAGCGTTCAGGAGTTTTTAGCTGCTTTATTTACATTTCTCTGTTTCATCGAGAACAAAGCAGCGGAACCACAAACCTCTGCTCTGTCTGATCTGTTCAACAAGTCCACCATGTCCGAGTTCCTGAATAGCGCAGTGGACAAGACCTTACAGAGTCCCAAAGGACACCTGGACCTGTTCCTCCGCTTCCTCCTGGGTCTCTCACTGGAGTCCAATCAGAAGCTCTTACGAGAACTGCTGCCACAGACAGGAAGTGATTCCTACAGTACACAGGAAACAGTGCAGTACATCAAGAAGAAGATCAATGAAAAGCTCTCTCCAGAGAAATCCATCAATCTGTTCCACTGTCTGAATGAACTGAAGGATGAGTCTCTGGTGCAGGAAGTTCAGACTTACCTGAACAGAGGAGATTGGTGTCTCAGTGGAGTTGGTCTGTCTCCAGCTCAGTGGTCAGCTCTGGTGTTTGTGTTACTGAACTCAGATCAGCAGCTGGATGAGTTTGATTTGAGGAAATATGATCCATCAGATGAATGTTTATTGAATCTGCTGCCAGTGGTGGAAGCTTCCAGAACAGCACGGTGAGTTTGATTAATTTAATAAAATATTAGAACTGTACTGTTCTAAACATCAATCATCATCAATATTATAGATTTAATTTAATTAACATGATGAATTATTAATCACATTCACAAACATTATCATTTAATAAACTTATTTTATATCAGAACATTTTATTATTTATATTAATGTAATCAATCATATTTAACAACCTCACATTCATTATACTAATATACAACTCTGTGTGTGTGTGTGTGTTTCAGTTTGAGTGAGTGTAATCTATCGGGTGAAAGTTGTTCAGTTCTGTCCTCAGTTCTCAGATTAAACTCCAGTCTGAAAAATCTGGACCTGGGTTTTAATAATCTGAAGGATTCAGGAGTGAAGGTTCTCTCTGATGGACTGAAGAACCCAGACTGTAAACTGGAGACACTGCAGTAAGTTCATCACTCTCTCACTGCACTTACACTAAACATAACCATCACATGTTCTATTACACTAAATCCACAACCCGATTCAGGATGTTCTGCTTTAGTGACTCTGTTTCTTTGGTTCTTGTTCTTGTCATTTTTAATCTCTTTGTATGGATTTATTGGTTTATTTCTCTTTAATTATTGTTAATTCCATGCACCTGTGTCCCGTCACGTTCCTTCCTCATAAGATAAATTCCAAGAACAATCAGTATTTTAAATTTATTTTCATATTTATTTCCTTAATCTTATTAAATCTTCACACTGATGATGTCATTGAGTTGAGTTCTGCTTTTTAAATTCAGTTTCTAGTAGATTTTCTATCAGGGTCTTAATTGAACCAGATTAAAATAAAGACTTTTAATTGAACTAAACACAGAGTGAATATGTCCCTCAGCATAAATACATACAAAGGGCAGGATGAAAATGGGTGGAGCTTAGCAGAGTAAAGCTGTGAGTACTGTATAGTGAAATGGGTGAAGAGAGCATTTAGATTAAAACAGTTGAAGCTGAGAGAACGTTAACGTGGTGAAAACCATTCAGCAGCTTCAGCAGAACTTTAAACTGAGGTCAGAGTAAAATAGAACCACAGCAGAGACTCAGATATTGATCCAGGATCAGAAGAACTCAGACCATCTGTGTGTGTGATCTGTTTTTCATCATTTCCAATATTATTAATGACTTTATAAAGATCTCAGTCATGTTATTGATTATTCCAGAACATTCTATTCATTTAATAAGATCAAAGAGTTCAGTGATAATGAATCCATGTGTGATGTCACCACCTTAATGTAAGGTTTTAATGAAAATGTAATCTGTTCATTAATTATAACCTGCTTATGTAACAGAGTGAAATATATCACAGTTTTAAAGTAGATGTAGTAATGTGAAGTAGTTTAGTATAAGTTTAACCTTTTATTTATCCTTTTTATATAATTTATCATATCATATTGAACTTCTCATTATCTTTTATAATGACTTCTCTTTGTCCTCTGGTTGACCTTGGCTGGTTCTTAGAAATCCTACAGGAAGTCTGACTTCACTTCCCTTTGACCTCAGTGAATTCCTCAAACTCCTGGTTGTTCTGCTCTGTAGCTTTATATACCGAGCTGTTCCCTTTACTATATGAAGCATTGATCATCAACACTTGCGAGCTTCTCTTTTCTTTTCAAACGTTTGCACTGCGGCAATCAGAGGGCTCCAGCATCAGGACCAGAAACATCGGGACGCTCAGTGTGTTTCCTGACTGGTAGCTGAAGACTGGGTCGGCTTTTCATTTAGAAACCTAACAATATGGAGCACCAGCAGGGGCATTTTTAGGGTGTTGAAATATCAGGGGCTTAAGCACAGAGCCCTTATTCCTCTTTAAAAAGTGTATTTATCATTTTTCAAACGGTTGTTACAGTCATTTTGTTTGATCATTTAATAGTTATTGGATACAATTAAATTACATATGAAATATATCTATCAGCAGTGGAGAGCACATTCAGTTCTAATAAATGATGGTTTTGGCTGAAAATATTTGAATAAATGAACCTGAGTTTCGGCCATTGCAAGTCCATTGCAGATGAGAGTTTTAACAAGGTTTTGATTTGAAATACCATAACTCTGCGACAGTTTGCGTCAGCAGAAAAATTATGACGGTTTTTGAAAGCTGAGAAACTGCGCTTTACAGCCAACATACAGTTATTACGGTAACTTTACACCCACTACAGGCGAAAAAAATCTGTCTCCCTGGAAGCACAAACAGCTGACGGTGACTCCATCGTTCGGTCCCGCTGCTGGAGGAGAGGCTGCAGAGAAAGCTGGTCTCATTTGATCCGGGGCAACTGACAAAACCTGGGGCTATAGACCCAAAGCCCAGGTCTAACGAAGCCCCTGGGCACCAGCATCGGAACAGTAGCTGTTTGTTCAGCTGGGGATTTGAACCTGACAGTTAGAGCTGATCCCTACTATGTACCTCTGTATATTTTAGATCAGTGATAATTATAATGAACATCAACTACATACAAGACTCTGTGTGTGTGTGTGTGTGTGTGTGTTTCAGGTTGCGTGCGTGTAATCTATCAGGTGAAAGTTGTTCAGCTCTGTCCTCAGTTCTCAGTTTAAACTCCAGTCTGAAAAATCTGAACCTGAGTTCTAATAAACTAAAGGATTCAGGAGTGAAGGTTCTCTCTGATGGACTGAAGAACCCAGACTGTAAACTGGAGACACTGCAGTAAGTTCATCACTCTCTCACTGCACTTACACTAAACACAACCATCACATGTTCTATTACACTATATCACTCTGATACACTCACTACAGTATCACACAGTAATGAGTGTGTATGGTGTACAATTATGAGTGAATGGTTGGATGGTGTACAGTGATGAGTGTATGGTATACAGTGATGTGTTAATTGTTAATTGTCAGAATGTTGCTGATGCATGGTGAAGAATTCAGTCCTTAAACTTTTTTAAACCCAAACTGGAGCAAATGCTAAATGCACCATCTAGTGGTGATGGGTGAAATTGAGGGTTTACAGTGATTAGTGCACAAATAGAGTTCCATTTTCTGTGGAAGTGCAGTTTAAATTAGTTCCATATTCTAAAGGAACTACTAAATGAGAAGTCTTTAATGTGAGATGAAGATGTTTTGCTGAATGAACAAACTAAATCACCAAGTCAGGTTTAACGCAGTTAGCCTCCATCTGAAGCCAGGCTCGAGACGCAGCATCAGAACTCATCAGAACCAGCACTCTACAATTTGAAGGTCGGCTTCTCAAAGTTAGAACCTAAAGTTTGCTAAAGCCACACCCCTAAGCTCCTTATGTCTTTGGAAATGTTGCTTCTACTCCAAAATAAAAGTCCAATTTATATAAAAAGCCCTGATGTAAAAAAAAAAAAAAGTGGTACAGACTGAAATAATAAATAAATTGAGGAAGATCATTTATTTTAATGACATTAATTCATGCAGCTAGGGATAAATTTAATATAGACCATCGAGTCAGTTCTTTTTTTAATTGTGTTAAAAGTGGAATGAAAATTGTCTTGTAAAGATTTATAACATCATTCATTCTAATGAATTAATTAATTTAGGGTCAGGAGGGCGATATTTAAAAAAGATGTCTGTTTGCCAGTTTGCTTTAAGGATATAACTGCAGGTAATATTGTTTCCAGTTGATGAACTAAAGGTTTATAATCTGCATTTATTAAGCTAACTGGACGGTTTGCACAGAAACTAAGAGGACTCCTCCCACACGGTTGATTTGAATCATAATCAGAAAACTTGATTGATCCCCGGAGGGAAACTGCGGCACTGCAACAGGCTGCATGCACGGCTCGCGCATGCGCCCTCGAAAGAACCCTCCACTCGTGCTGCAGGCTCTGCCTCTAAACTGAGATACACTCAGCATGGCATGAGCAGAGGGGTTTACAGCGTGGTGGTGGTGCAACATACAACTCGCCCATGTGTGTGTGTGTGTGTGTGTGTGTGTGTTTCAGGTTGTGTAAGTGTAATCTATCAGGTGAAAGTTGTTCAGCTCTGTCTTCAGTTCTCAGTTTAAATTCCAGTCTGAAAAATCTGGACCTGAGTTTTAATAATCTGAAGGATTCAGGAGTGAAGATTCTCTCTGATGGACTGAAGAACCCAGACTGTAAACTGGAGACACTGCAGTAAGTTCATCATTCTCTCACTGCACTTACACCACTATCACATGTTCTATTACACTAAATCACTCTGATACACTCACTACAGTATCACACAGTGGAGTGTGTATGGTACACAGTGATGAGTGGATGCTGTATAGTGATATGTATGGTGTACAGTGATGTGTGCGTAAGGTGGATGGTGTACAGTGATGAGTGTATGGTGTACAGTGATGTGTGGATGGTGTACAGTGATGTGTGGATGGTGTACAGTGAGGTGTTTATGGCGGATTTTGTACAGTGATGTGTGTATGGTGGATGGTAGGTGTGTAATAGTACACCAAATATTTTTTTTTATTGTTGAGCACTTTTATTAAATGTATTAAATCAGGCTCTACAACATTTGGAGCGGATCACGGCTCACTTCTCGCTGCTTCAGTAAAATTTTGAAAAACTACAAATTTGGAAATAACTAAAAAAGTTCTACTGTCTTGGTGTGATGTTTCTATATGAAGTGTGTAGTGTTGTGTTGTGTCTGTTGTGTGTGTACTGAACCGTGTGCCCCGTACACAACACTTCATGATCAATACAACGTTCCACCCCCAGTACGTATGATATTGTTGGAATCATTCTCAGAGTTTATCTATAAGAGTCATGATATGAAACCATGTTGGTGTGTGTGTGTGTGTGTGTGTGTGTGTGTGTGTGTGTGTGTGTGTGTGTGTTTCAGGTTGCGTGGTTGTAATCTATCAGGTGAAAGTTGTTCAGCTCTGTCCTCAGTTCTCAGTTTAAACTCCAGTCTGAAAAATCTGGACCTTGGTTCTAATAATCTGGAGGATTCAGGAGTGAAGGTTCTCTCTGATGGACTGAAGAACCCAGACTGTAAACTGGAGACACTGCAGTAAGTTCATCACTCTCTCACTGCACTTACACTAAACACAACCATCACATGTTCTATTACACTAAATCACTCTGATACAGAACCTGATAGACTTTCTCTTTGACTTCCTGTTTGTTTGATGTCATATTCTGATCATCATTAAATATAAAACTATAAATATAAAATCTTCGTTGTAATGATTTATTATTTATGATGTTATTGTTTAAGATATACACTGATTGTGAGGTGATTTGGTATGTTCTCTGTGTCTGTGCAGGTTGAATAGTTGTGGTTTAACCGAAGAAGGTTTTGTTGCTTTGGCTTCCGCTCTGAGATCAAACACTTCATCAAACCTGAGAGAACTGAATCTGAACTTCAATAAACCAGGAAAATCAGGAAAGAAACTCCTCACTGATCTACAGAATGATCCTCACTGTAACCTGGAGATACTAGAGTGAGACACACACACACACTGACACAGACTGGTATTTCCTCCTGATGATGTCTGATCTGGTTTCTTCTCTCCTACAGAATCTGGCCCTGAGAGGAGAACATATCACCACTAAGCCACCGTGCCGCCCTATATTTACATTTATAATATTTATATGAGGGTCATTTATGTGAAGTTAATAATGAAGTTAAATGAAGTCAAATAATGAATAAATAATGAAGTTAAATTGTTTTGTGATGTTTAATTACTTTAGTTTGATAGGGAGGACGGATTATTAAACATCACTCGCTCGGCCCGCTGTATTTAAAACCTCGTGAACTCTTTTTGAGGACAAAAGGAGGAGGATGGATTTTTGTTGAGTATAATTTTATTTAAATACTGTAATTTAATGAGGTTATTGAAAGGTTTGAAAGTACGACCCACTGGTACAACCAAACAGAAACAAAGAAAACCAACTGTTAATGCTAATGTGATGATCTAAAACTGAAAAATATCATTAAATAAAGTAATGTTTGGTTGGAATAAGTGAGCTTTAAAACTATAAGTACCTTAATTAAGTCATAATTTTAAGTGGAAGAAGCTATTAGTAGTAAAAGTTATTAAATACCCGTACCCCCTCTCTACAGCCTCCTGCCCACGAGTTCTCCTGCTTTCTCCATCGGGCCGCCAGGGTGGCTGAACTGCGTCCACCACCTACCCCCCATGCATCTGGACTAAAACGTATTCATAGAAACCAACGCCACACCAACTCTGTGGAACGGTGGCTTAGTGGTTGGCATGTTCTCCAAACACTGCTGGGGATTCCAATACCATTCTGGGTGGAGTTTGCATGTTCTCCCTGTGTCCACGTGGGTTTCCTCTGGGTTCTCCGGTTTTCATCTCACAGTCCAAAAACATGACTAAAGGTAAATTAAATGCTCCAAATTGCCCCATATAGAGTGAATAAATATGCATATCAGTGTTATGTCAACCACCAACCCCCTCGGCTCCCTCTCTGTTCTTTTGTATCATGTTTTTTTATCATGTCTATATTTTTTTATTTTATTGTATAAATGTTAAATGTCTATGAGAAACAATATTTTGATTTTCCTACGTGTCCAAAATCTGTAGTGAATAAATTTATCCTCATTATCTTTAATGATGTCAATTGCTTCTGTAGTTTCAGGAGATTCTACCTGGTCCGCAGTACAGTACACATCAGGGATCCACTGTGGATGGTCCCTATTAAGCCCTCATATTTCCTGCGGTTAACTGTGGCGTTAGAGTGATTCTTATCTATGCCTAGTTGTCACTTACTTTAGGTGTGGTTTTACAAACATGTGCATGCTACCTTCATCCTGTGTGGTGCAATCAGTGGCTGTCTCATTGTCCTGTCCCTCATGCCTGAAAAAGCAAAAGACAGTTGTGCCCTATGGGAATCCCAACACTCCCTCTAAACCTAGGGTCTATATTATTTTTCTAAAATGTCTGAGACTGGTTGCATGACAGAAACATGCCATTTGTCCATGTTTTGTGTCAGGTTGGGAGAGTTGGGTCCCTCCTCCCTGCCTCCCGTGTTTCCGGTTTTCGGCCATATCGGGCTTCCGTAGGTAGGACCCACCCCCTTGAGCAGGGATTGGGTCCAACCTGATCACGTGCGACCTACTGACTGCATTTGAGTCATCTCTGCTGAGCAGCCAGTAGGTCAGCATTGAGTTTGTTTGAGCTCCTGCTCAAACGTCACATCGGGTGTTTCGTGTGGGTATTTATATTTGTATTGAATTTATCTTTTTTTCTCTCTGGGCTTATCTCGCCCCGCATCCAGCGGCTTTTCCGCCGTTTGCTATTTTTATATTTAGTACCGATTACTACACGTTTCATCGGGTAGTCAGCGGCGTTCCCGCTAGTCTGTGTTTCTTTGGCTTATTTCGGTTTGCGTCTCCTCCTGCGGCCTTTCCGCTGAGTTGAGTGAATAAAGTGGTTGTGTTCGCTTACCTGGTCGCCTGGCTCTATCTACTCTCCACCACACCGCGCTGTACCGCCATTTTCCGGACAGCGCGCCCCGAACGCTGACAGAATGTTGACCTCGAGCAACAGTAGCAGAGTCCAGGATTCCTCCTCCGGGTAAGCGATCACTGTTATTATATTTCTGCGCGACCGCGTTCAGCCGCGTTCCCCGGCTTTCGTCCCGGGTTTTTTTTTTTTTTGTTTGTTTGTTTGTGTATACATCGGTAGCTGCGTTAGCTTCGGCGCTAGCCCGCTTGTGTACCGTGTTCCAGCTGCAGCATTCGGCTATTTACATCGGCGTTAGCCCCGCCATTAGCCGCATTTTTCAGCAGCAGCATTTGGCTTTTTAGATCAGCGTTAGCCACGCCACTAGCCACGATTTTCGTTGCTGTGTTTGGCTATTTAGATCAGCGTTAGCCACGCCATTAGCCTCTTCCTCCAGCTGCAGCACCGGCTCTCTTATTTCGGCGTTAGCACCGCCATTAGTCGAGTCCCCGGCTGCAGCAGCAAGGCTTATTAACTCGGCACTAGCCATGCCTGTACACACCCCAACTGTAGCGATCGGCTTTCTTAGCCTGGCGCCGGCCATGCCGTTGAGTTCTCGCCGCAGTACTCGCTCCTCGGAGGTTGGAACAAGGAGGGTTATCGAGCGGGTCCCGGAGTATGGGGAGATTGTCCTCCCTCTCTCGGCTTCGGTCAAGCTCCCGGCACCCTGCGACGGGGTGGCGTTAAAGCCACTGCCGTATATTATCGGCTGTCGCAGGGTGTTCGACATGGTCACCAGTCGGGAGCTTTCGGACCGAGAGTGGGTGTTATTTTACCTCTCCCGTCTCCTGGGTCCTGCGCTGAGGTGGGCCGAGGGCCTAGTGGCCACCGGGGACGTCTGTCTCACCTCAGCAAGCCGTTTCGAGTCGGCATTCTTAGCCCGGTTCGCCCCGGGTTCAGATGCCGGCTCCATGGGTGAGCACCTGGACGCGGTGAAGAGGCAGCTTTACCGCGGACGGGTCGTGAGTCCGCGGCGCGATCCGGCGCGTAGGTCGAAGCGCGAGCATCCGCGCTCCTCCGCGCGTCTCCCACCGTGGGAGATTCCCGGTCCCAGGGTTCACCCATTGAGCGAGTTTTTTCTCGCCGCTAGGGATTCGCAGCATGCTCCTCCGTGCGAGCTTTCTGACTCCATGGAGGACCCGTTCAGCGATTTTTCTTTCGCCGACCGGTTCCCACCGCGTGCTCCTCCGTGCGAGTCTTCTTACTCCACGGGGGACCCTTTCAGTGAGCTGGGGCTCGCCGCTCGGATCCCGTCGCACACTCCTCCGTGCGAGTCGTTTTACTCCACGGAGGCCCCGTTCAGCAAGTCCCTCGGGCCGCGCCTCGCGCTGTGCCGCCTCACGCGTTGGATGAGGCCTCTCCTCAGCGCGTTTTTCCTCGCGGTGTTCCCCGCGATTCCCCTCGCGTTGCCCCTCAGAGCCCTCCGCGCGTCTCTTCCCGCGTTTCCACTCTCGGTTCCCCTCGCACGGTCCCTCATGCTGTGACTTCCGACGTTCCGGTGGGGACTTCCCCTCAACGCGTCTCTACTCGCGTTGCATCTCGAGGTCATCCTCAACGCGTGTCTCCTCGCGGTGTTCCCCGCGATTCCTCTCGCGTAGCCCCTCGCAGCCCTCCGCGCGTCGCTTCCCGCGATTCCGCTCGCGACTCTTCTCACCCGGCTTCTCGTTCTGCTTCTCGCTGTGCTCAGGGTGACACGCTGCAGGCGCCCCAACGCGTTTTTTCCCACGTTGCTCCTGGCGCCGTCCCTCTCGTTGCCCCTCAAGGTTCTTCCCGGGTTGCTCCTCGCGATTCCGCTCGCGATTCCCCCCGCACCGAGCCGCGCGATATCCTAGGTGACACTCAGCACGCGTCTCAACGCGCCTCCCCTCGCGTTGCCTCCCGGGGTTCTTCTCAACGCGTGTTTTCTCGTGGCTCTCCCTGCGATTCTCCTCGTGTTGCCCTGCGCACCGGTAGCCAGATCCGCCTAACCACAAGCATTCCTTCACCTGTATTCGGCGACCCGTCGCGCCTTGTAGGCGATCCGCGGTGCGCCGCGAGCCATCCTTGCCGCGTGTCTCACCTATCGCTCCCCGCTGAGCGCGTGACACTTATCCCCCCGCTCAGCGCCTTCGTCAGCCCGTTCTCTGATCCAGGCTATGCCGCCAGCAACTCGTGCCGCGCCGCCTGCACGTGTTGCAGGGTTCGGGAGGTTTAGCCAGATTTTGGTAGTCGTGCCACGTCGGTCACGTCCGGTCCCGCGTCTCCCGGGTTAACACTTTGGGGCGTCCGGTGTTCAGTAACCGCTTCGGTTGTTCGGGACAGTCAGTTATGTGGTATGGCCGTGGTACTGGCTTTCACCTTTTGTGTCCAGGTGGCGGAGAGGAGACAGACTGAGAGTCGGTGCATGGTGCTCAGTGCATCTCCTAGAGGGCAGTCCAGTGGTCTGGTGAGGAGGCAGTGGAGTCCTGTGGGCCCCGCACAGGATAGATGGATCCCTGCTTCGGACGTTAAGACCGCCGTGCTGGACGATGTGCCCTGTATTGTGGATGGCCAAGGACTTTGGGGGCGAATGAATTCACATGGGACCCTGGGCCGGCTGCCATGTGTATGGACCTACTCGGCCTCACCATCTCGTCCACTCGGGTCACACGTGCGTTCACTCTGGGTTTTTCTGCGGTCACTCGGGTCACTTATGCGTCCACTCGGTTCACAAGTGCGTTCACTCGGGTCACATTTGACTCTACTCGGGCCTTTTCAGCATTCACTCGGGTCACCTGTGCGGTCACTCGGCTCACTTCCGCGTCCTCTCGGTTCCCCCCGCGTCCTCTCGGTTCTCGGTTCCGTTCCAGTATGGGATTCTCAGGTCCCCAGGTCCCCAAGGGGTTTCCTCGCCCTCCTCGCACACTCCTAGGGCCGCGTCGCCTTTCTGTGCCCAAGGGGCCACGACGTCGCTGCCCGCACAAAAGGTCGCGCCCCCTCCGCCGGGCTCACAAGGGGTCACGACGTTCCCGTACCCTCAGATGTGTTGAGCCCTCTCATGCTCACCAGGGGCCAGGTCCTCCGCGCACGCACCAATGGTCACGGCGCCCCCGCAGACTTAAGGGGTCCCGTCACCCTCGTGCCCACAGGACGGCTAGGCACCACCGCCTACACAAGGGTCTACTTCCCATTACCTTCCACACGGGGTCACAGGGTTTTCATACCCTTCGGGCCTCACAACGGCCCTACCTTCTCAAGGGGTCACGTGCCCCTCGTCAATACACAAGGGCACGACGTCCTAACCCTCACACGGGGTCATTATTTGTAATTAAAAAGCGACATTAGCAACATGGATGGATCATCGGAGTTGTGTGGCATTGCTGTTTACATTTTGCTTGGTGGTGTAATTAACAAACTTCCAGTAAATGGATGTCTGGATGTCTGTAGGACAGCATTGAGGTGGGTTTGTGGTCGGAGATCACCTGATACGCTGCTCCCATCATGAGCAGTGACATGGCGACAGCATAAATGGTCATTTCTCGTTTGTAGACTCGTCTTGAGGCATTTCATGGCCTTTTGCAGTGGGTGTAGTGCAGTGCTTGCAGTCAGGGGAACTTTGACTGGCCCCCTCCACCTGGGTTAGTTCTACCATTTTCTCCTGAAGTCTAGTCTCCGGGTTGGAACGGGTGAATGGATGGTCAGCTGGCTTCGGTAGGATCGCCTTTACCTGCACAAAAGAAAGTGATTTGTGCAGCGATACACAGTGCTAAAGCATTGCTTCATCAAGGAGGTGGTCATCTAGGTTCTGCGGACTTAGACTTGTGTTTAGAGGTCTGCTGAAGACAATCTCGAACGCTGACAACTTGGTCTTTGCTTGTGGGCGTGTTCTACACTGCCACAATACCAGGGGTAGAAACTTAGTCTGTCCCAGACCTGTTTCCTGATTCAGTTTTGCCAAACCTGATTTAATTGTGCAACTTTTTAAATTATTATGTATATATATATATATATATATATATATATATATATATATATATATATATATATATATATACACACAGTGCATCCGGAAAGTATTCACAGCGCTTCACTTTTTCCACATTTTGTTACGTTACAGCCTTATTTCAAATTAATCTCTTTCCTCAAAATTCTACACAAAATACCCCATTATGACCATGTGAAAAAAGGTTTCTTGAGAGTTTTGAAAATTTATTAAAATTAAAAAACAAAGAAATCATATTTACATAAGTATTCACAGCCTTTGCTTAATACTTTGTAGAACCACCTTTGGCAGCAACTACAGCAGTAGTGTATAAGATGCACAATGTGTCAAAATTGATTGATTTATGACCTGATTTATGACATGGGGCGGGACATCCGTTTATGGAATGTGCAATAGTGGGTGGTACATCCGGTAGGGGGTTGTCCCTCGGTGGGGGTTGTAACCCCTCCTACCCCTCCTAACCCCACCTAGAAGGTGTGTCAGAAATTTCACGTCCCTCCTCCTCCTCCCAGACCCCAGCCATCTCCTACCCCCCTAATGTTATAACATATAAAATGTTATAGCGTGTAGAATAAAAGTAATTTAAATCATTTGTTTAAAAAGTTTTAAAACTCTGAGTCCCTCACTAAAACCTGGTAATCTAAATAATATGTATTAAAAAGTTTTAAAAACAATAAGACACTAGCTAAAGTCTGGTAATTAAATCATTTGTTTAAAAAGTTAGTAAACAGTTTTAAATGTTTTTTATAAAACGAATCGTGGTCTTCGGTGTATTCTTAAACAATGGTTTTAGTAAAAAACTTGGTGTATTTTTTTAAAAGTTTGTTAGAAAACAAAGCGTGGACTACTGCATTAGCTTTTAGTAAAAAACTTGGTGTATTTTTAAAAAGTGTTAACATTTAGTAAAAGTTAAGCTTTTAGTAAAACTTGGTGTGTGTTTAAGCTTTTGTTAACCTTTTTGTAAAGAGTTGTAAAAAGCTTTTTTAAAATAAATCTTTTGTCGAGATTTAACAAAAGTAGCAGCAAAAATAAAATGAGAGTCCAAAAAGCAAGCCGTGTTTTTTTAAACAAGTGTGATTTGTTTAATTTGCACTAAACTGTCATTATAAAGCGTTTGTAAGCTATATGTTATAAGTTTTAAAACTAAAGAGATTCGTTTTTATAATTTATTTACGATGCTGTTTTATTTGCACTAAACAGGATCCATCATTATAAAAGCGATTTTGTAAGCTATATGTTACAAGTTGTTTTTTAGTTAAAAAAACCAAAGAGGTTCATTTTTATAATTATTTACGGCTCTGGGAAAGGAATTTGTTTATTTAAAACTGGCGCCACAGCGTCGCACAGGTGTTCTTAAGATAAGTGTTTTTATCACTTTATGAGGTTATAAAACCTGTGTTTTATCATGTGAAATTGCCGGCGCCGACGCAATTTATTTAGGAACACAGAGAGTCGTAAATACCTTTGTTGTAATACCATGCAGACGCATTGATCGGCGCATTGATTTGATCGGCGAGACGCGAAGTGTGAAAACACCCGTTTGGCGCGCAGACGCCGCCGGAATACCCAGCTATCAGACAAACCCACCCAATCTTAAAATCTTATTTTTTACTGGTTGTGAGAAAAGGCGCGAAAAATCAGCGGTTCATTTAAACTCGGCCGAAAGCATCGTTATTTTGCTCACGAGTGAACGCAAACCAGTCGCAGTCTTCCTACGCCTAAGCAGCCGTCCAACAAAGTTTGAAAATGGCCTATTTCTACGGTAGGTACATATTTATTATTATATGCCATGTAGCTTAACGAATACACTTTTATAACATTTTTTTCTGTTTATAAAAAGGTTTTTCGTTAAT
This sequence comes from Corydoras sp. C115, assembly GCA_019802505.1. Lineage (NCBI taxonomy): Eukaryota > Metazoa > Chordata > Actinopteri > Siluriformes > Callichthyidae > Corydoras > Corydoras sp. C115. The sequence goes on along the minus strand of JAFMOC010000418.1, from coordinate 39,610 downwards.
ATTTAGATATTTCTGATGAGGAAAGTATTCACAGCGCTTCACTTTTTCCACATTTTGTTACGTTACAGCCTTATTTCAAATTAATCTCTTTCCTCAAAATTCTACACAAAATACCCCATTATGACCATGTGAAAAAAGGTTTCTTGAGAGTTTTGAAAATTTATTAAAATTAAAAAACAAAGAAAAAAACAAAGAAAAAACAAAGAAATCATAGATATTTCTGATGAGGAAAGTATTCACAGCGCTTCACTTTTTCCACATTTTGTTACGTTACAGCCTTATTTCAAATTAATCTCTTTCCTCAAAATTCTACACAAAATACCCCATTATGACCATGTGAAAAAAGGTTTCTTGAGAGTTTTGAAAATTTATTAAAATTAAAAAACAAAGAAATCATATTTACATAAGTATTCACAGCCTTTGCTTAATACTTTGTAGAACCACCTTTGGCAGCAACTACAGCAGTAGTGTATAAGATGCACAATGTGTCAAAATTGATTGATTTATGACCTGATTTATGACATGGGGCGGGACATCCGTTTATGGAATGTGCAATAGTGGGTGGTACATCCGGTAGGGGGTTGTCCCTCGGTGGGGGTTGTAACCCCTCCTACCCCTCCTAACCCCACCTAGAAGGTGTGTCAGAAATTTCACGTCCCTCCTCCTCCTCCCAGACCCCAGCCATCTCCTACCCCCCTAATGTTATAACATATAAAATGTTATAGCGTGTAGAATAAAAGTAATTTAAATCATTTGTTTAAAAAGTTTTAAAACTCTGAGTCCCTCACTAAAACCTGGTAATCTAAATAATATGTATTAAAAAGTTTTGCACTAAACAGGATCCATCATTATAAAAGCGATTTTGTAAGCTATATGTTACAAGTTGTTTTTTAGTTAAAAAAACCAAAGAGGTTCATTTTTATAATTATTTACGGCTCTGGGAAAGGAATTTGTTTATTTAAAACTGGCGCCACAGCGTCGCACAGGTGTTCTTAAGATAAGTGTTTTTATCACTTTATGAGGTTATAAAACCTGTGTTTTATCATGTGAAATTGCCGGCGCCGACGCAATTTATTTAGGAACACAGAGAGTCGTAAATACCTTTGTTGTAATACCATGCAGACGCATTGATCGGCGCATTGATTTGATCGGCGAGACGCGAAGTGTGAAAACACCCGTTTGGCGCGCAGACGCCGCCGGAATACCCAGCTATCAGACAAACCCACCCAATCTTAAAATCTTATTTTTTACTGGTTGTATGGGTTGAACTTTTGAACCGTCGTGCTCCCGCCAAGAAAATTGTTACACCCTGTATTACCATACCGCTGTAACGGCAAATTAATGTTCCCTCTGTGTCGTACATGCGCAGAACTTGAAAATCAGACGGGGCTATGCACGCACGAGGAGCGAGACAGATCCCTCTCGGGAACGTGGGTCAGTCTCGAGTTGATAAAGGCGTTAGAAAAAGGTTACAAGCTCGTTAAAATACACGAGGTGTGGCATTTTCCAGATAGTTCGGAAACTTTATTCGGCGATTACGTGAAAACCTTTCTAAGATACAAGCAAGAGGCCAGCGGATACCCCGCCCACGTCCTCACAGAAGCTGATAAAGCTTTATACATAGAATCCTATTTTAAAAAAGAGGGTATAAGACTCGATCCTGATAAAATCGTATTGAACTCGGCGCAACGTTCCATAAACAAATTATTATTAAATAGTTTATGGGGACGTTTTTCCATGCGTGAAAATCTGCCCGTGACCGAAATGCTGACGGACCCTGAACAATTTTCGCAGCACATGTTTGGCGACGGATACGAAGTTAAATTTTTTCTCATTCGTGTCCGATACCACGGCTCTGATTCAATGGCGTTACAGGGATGGGGATGGCACCCCTACGCGCGATATAAATGTGTTTCTAGGGGCGTTCACTACAGCGCACGCGCGTCTAGAGTTGTATGATTTGATGGATTCTTTGGGGGACAGGCTGCTGTACAGCGACACCGATAGCGTTATTTTTGTCAGTCGTGAAGGCGACTGGGAGCCCCCTCTGGGGCCCTACCTCGGTGAATTGACGGACGAGCTTGACGCAGGCGATCACATTACCGAGTTCTGTTCTGGAGGTCCCAAAACTTATGGTTACGCTACCGCTCGGGGCAAAACGTGTATGAAAGCTAAAGGCATCACGTTAAACGCCTGCAACGCTAGACTCGTTAGGCTAGATACTTTAATCGATCTTGTAGCGCATTATGTGAAGGATCGCGACAACGAGAGACATATTTTGACTAGCGCCGACAGTATAGTGAGGAATAAATCAAACCTCACGCTAAAAAACAGATCATTGGTAAAACGCTTTAAAGTAGTTTACAACAAAAGAGTTCTATTACCTGATTTTTCAACGATTCCTTATGGATATTAAAAGCTCCGGACGTTATAATGACTTTCAATATTTTGATCAGAGATTGCAGCATCCTTTTTCGTGTGTGATAAGTGGACCATCAAATTCTGGGAAAACCTTTTTTGTGAAACAAGTTATCCAACGATCCGACGAGCTGATATCGGTTAAGATACAGAATATAGTATATATTTATGATTGCTGGCAACCTCTGTATGATGAAATGTTGAAATTGAAAAACATTAATTTTGTCCAAGGGATACCTACGGCTCTCAACGACGAAAGCATTTTGCCTTGTGAAAAAAATAATTTATTAATAATCGACGATCTTATGACCGACGCTGGTAATAACTTGGAGGTTCAGAAAGCTTTTACACAGTACGTGCATCATCGTAATTTAAGCGTCATTTATCTCATGCAAAACCTGTTTTTTCAAGGGAAATCTAGCAGAACCATTAGTTTAAACACAAATTACCTCATATTGTTTAAAAACCCTAGGGATAATAACCAAATAGCTGTTTTGGGGAGACAGATGTATCCGGGCAATACTAAATTTTTTATGGAGTGTTTTCATAACGCCGTGAGCAAACCTTACGGACATCTTTTAATCGATTATAAACCGCTGACACCGGATAAGTTTCGTCTCAGAACAGATACACTTTCAGACAGACCGGTAGTCTACATTCAGAAAAACCATGTCAGATCGTTTAAATAGAAATTTACCGATCCTTAAGCTTTTATTTAAATCCAAGCCCGCGCAGAGACGCGTTATCCTACAGACTGCTTCTAACGAACTTATATTGGCTTTATGCGAACTGTCTTTGAACGTTATTAAGGGGAATATACCCCTCACGCCGAAGCAATACAGGGCGTTAAAAAAGAATAAATCGGGTATAAAACTTTTGGCTAATAAAAAGGTTAATATATCTCGAAAAAAGAAGATTGTCAATCAGAAAGGTGGTTTTCTGCTGCCGCTGTTAAGCGTAGCTTTACCGTTCATCAGTAGTCTGATAACTAAATGAGATATGGAATATGCAGAAAAAATGTTTTTAGTGCCGCAGAACCAGTTGGCCAAGTTGCAAGGCTCGGACAAACGCGAATCTATCGGGCAAACTGTCGAAAACGATCTGGACGCGTCTATCAGACACATCCTGGCGAGGACAGACTTGCAGAATTACGAGAAAGCCGTTCTTTACACCAATGTCTTACAGAGGTATTTAAAATTGGCCAAAATCGCCGATAATGAGCCCGTATCTTTAAAATTGAATGTTCCTGCCAGCGAGGCTGCGGCGAGCAAAGACTCTTTGATAGAAGAAGTTATTAAAAATGTACCAATGCGTAATAGACAGAACGCTCAGTACATATTAGATAAAATGGCTGTTTCCAAAGACGTTTCGTCGTGGAACGATTCGGGGGAATTTATCTTAAACGGTGTGTGCACGCGGGGTTCCCATATTTTAGATCTGGTTAAAAGCGTCACGGCACCGCACAACATTCGTGATAATAGCAGACCGCACGGATGGTTAAAGTTTCTGCAAGCGATCGCGAATCTAAACATTCCACTTTCTACAGTGCCTAACAAAAGCGTTAGAGAAAAAATTAACGCGTTAAAAAACGTGGAGTCTGGCGTGTTTAGTTCGCCGAAACTAGACAAAAGTATGTGGTTAAACTTTTAAATGATGTGTTATTTTTTTCATTGTGTTTTGTTGTAAATATCTGTAAATCATGTTTATCATTTGTTGTAAATATTATTGTGTTTTGTTGTAAATAAACGATTCATTTTCGAAAATGTCTGTTTAGTACGCTTTTTATTTTTCACAACACACGTAAATACACATTTTTAAACTTTTCGACCCTGTTGAACACACTTAAACACCCCTTTGTTACAAACCCTGGGGCGTATACATTTTACAAAATCAGAAACCATACGATCATTTTTTAATAAATCAAAGCTATATTTAGACATTACATTTTCATAATTCAAACCGTTAATCATGTGATATAGAAAAAACACACAGTGCTGTCCGCACGTCTCTGACGAAAAGTCCTGTACTTGTTTGTCCGTATACAAAGTCCTTATGCAGGAAATGTTGAGAAAATCGCTAATCATTTTAGGAAATTTATGGTAATAGGGCTCGTTACCAAAACTGTCAAAAAAGCACCCCGTTCGTTCTTCGCTTATGTACGTGGCGAGCCAATGTTCCCCAGGCAAGTCTGACGTGTGCGTGTTAATTATCGCCAAAGCGGGTAATTTCCTCACGGCTTTTGTGGGTAATTGGTCACAAGCCAAAACTCCGAGAAAATGCGTGTTAAACGCTAAAAAGTCCATGACCTCGCTCAGTTCTATGGTATTCATTAGTAAAAATCTACCAGAACTTGCCTGCGATTAGAAATTTCCAGTATACTGTCAAATACGGAGTAAATCACTAAATTTATCGTTTGCGGGAGAGGATTTCTGAAACGAGCCTCCAGTCTAATATTTCCAGATTTAATAAGAGACACGTGTTGGCCGCATTCTTCGTCGGGCGTGAGATTGAAAGCGTATAATGTATAACCTTGTAAAAATTCTTCTCTGTTGAAAGGCAACGCCTGGTTTTTCAAATGTCGCCCGGTAGCGAGCGCTAGCTGATAAAATTCACGAACGGCCGACCGCTCTTGATAATTTGGCTGGTGAGGTTTAGCGGGGAATTGTTGTCCGTCCAAATAAATCGCTAGAAATTCGAGATCGTAATTTTTAAAGTCAAAGGGGTTTTTGTTGTACGCTCCGGTGAACGCGTCATTATCAACCATACCGATAATTATGGCTTTGGGTAAAGTACCCAGGAATAGGTTTTCCTGGTTGCTGACGCGAGTTCCTGCGGGTATCGAGAAATTTTTTAAACAAACTCTGTCTATGGGGTATTTAGCGGTGGCAGACAGCAACGCTTGCGCGTGCCCCAATCTTACGGCCGGGGACACCGAAACCTTTTTAACAAATAAAGACGCCGAGATAATGTTAATTTTGTACGCTGAAGCGTCACTACGCATCAGACAGAATTCATCCTTGCCGCGAGTCAGACGAATTTTAACATCCACGCCGTTGAGTAACAACCTTTCCTGAAAAAACAGGTCGCTGTGTATGGGGTTAACAATTCTACAACGTTACTGCCCGCTGTAAAAGAGGCTCTTTTTCTCAAACCCATATTATTTCTTGCGGGGTTCGCTTCATCCATATGTCCGGCGGTGTCCATATAAAATAGTCCGGCTGTAAAATTAGTTTCCAAAGCGTCCCTGCCATAATTGACCAAGCACTCCAATAAACAGCGATAGGGATACGTGCTAGAACTTTGTGAGATAAGTCTGTCACCCAGAGAAACGTCGAGTTGCGAGAATAAGGTCGCTCCGGGGTAATTAATTAATCCAACAGGCGCATCAGCTTCTATGTCGGAGCCGTCAGGTTTTGTGATTTTAAGGCTTATATATAACAGAGTGTTATTAAGATCCGTATAATGTTCACCGTGTCCCGCTATAAAAAATTCTAAAGGCACGTTGTCCGCGATAGCCGAAAGCGGTGGTATCTCCACGTACGTGCATTTTTCAACTACTGTCTGGGTTAAAGGCACTTTAAATAAATCCAGTTCTGATTTGATACATTCTTCCGACATCCCGTGCAGCAATGCCATGATTAGAACAGTCCTTTGGTTTTTCCAACGAAAGAGGCTTTAGTCTGTTTAACCTTTACAGGTCTTTTTGACGCTATGGCGTCTTTAACACCGCGTCTGGCATTCTTATGCGTGTGGCTCCGTCTCTTCCCAGGAGGTCTTTTGACGGCTTTTCGCGCCATCACCAACACCCCGGATCCGTCCTGAACATCGTCGCGCTTTATTCCATTAGCCACAAAATCACCCACGATATTTTTAGCCGCTGTTTTTAAATGAGGTTTGGCTATGCTGAGTCCTCTTTTTAAGAACGGTACGGCCATTCGAAATAAGTTTCTAAAAATACCCCCGATACCCGCTCCGTACATTACAGGCGCTCCTGAAAAGCCGGGGAGAAAACCCCCGGCCTGATTTTGATAATAGGATATGTAACGTTCTGGATCCATAGTTTGATGGTCGTAGTACTTCATATTTATTATTAATATTTTTTAAAGATTAAGACCGTGTTTTGTGGGTCTGAAATGTAGCTTTACGATGACTTTTCCGTATGAAAAGTCTACGAGCTGATTCTGATCGGTTTTAATCTCGATTAAAACGTCATCAAAGTGAGATTTTGTTACAGCGCAGTAATGCGGCTTGCTGAATCGCGTATTAATGAGATCGTGGTTTCCTCCTGAAATATTAACGCTTCTTAACAACGGCACGAAACTGTGCCCCACGAGCTGATAAGCCGCTAGATCGCTATAAATATATAGCGCGTAAAATCCTCCGTTCAAATCCACGGGGTGCGGAGCGTAATTTCTTAGTTCGGGTCCGAAGCACGACTGCCACACGTCCTGTTTAAACCCTAGTATTATGGCTAACGAGCCCTTAAACATAACATCTATGTTATTCAGTCGTCTTTTTTTTTTTTTGCTTTTTTAGAATATTTTTATTGAAATATAAACAATATCCTTACAACAACAATAACAACTAACATATTCCACTTTTTCTTTTAAAACAAACTACCCCCACACACAAAGAAAATAAAAATAATTATAATAAAATTAGAATATATATATATATACACATACATACATATACATACATACATACATATACATATTTGAAATTATACACCTGATAATAATAAACATTAACTATCAAAGCAAACCACCCCCCTCCCCATAACCACTCGGCTCACCACGACCAACCGACATATTGCTAGTATAGTGCAATATTAAAAGGCACATGAAAAACAAAGAGAAATGAAAAACAAAAGAAGATCACACATTTAATTTAATTAGGAAAAACTGCAAGATTGGTGAAATAAGAAATTAAAGGTTGCCATATGCTATAAAACTTGGCTGTACAGCCTCTCAGGGTATATTTAATTTTCTCAAGTTTTAAGAATGTCATAACATCTCTTAGCCAATGGGAAATAGATGGATATTTCGTAGATTTCCATTGTAGTAGTAAGAGATGTCTAGCTAATAGAGATGTGAAAGCAATAATGTCCCTTTGTGAAGCATTAAGTGCAAGTGAAGGATCAGGCACACCAAATATGGTAATCAGAGGACAAGGTTGAATATTCACCCCGAGAACAGTGGACATGGTCGCAAAATACTGAACCCAAAAAATTTCCAAGCCAGGACAGAGGTAAAACATATGGCTAAGATGACAAGGGGAGCCATGGCACCTATCACACTTATCTTCGATATCAGGGTAAATTGCAGATAGTCTAGCCTTTGAAAAATGTACCTTATGTAAAACCTTATACTGGATATGTGCAAGACGAGCACAAGAGATAGAAGACCTTATCCTCTCGATGGCACATCCCCAGGTCTCCTCACGCACCTGTATACCTAGTTCCTTTTCCCACGTACACTTAAGCTTAGCATCAGAATGCTTGCCAAAAGCTGAGATTGTATCGTACAGCTTTGAAATACTTTCTTGGCAATGAGGAGGCAGCGAAAGCATAGTTTCCCAACATTGCTCAGGAGGCAAGGAGGGGAAATTAGGGAATTGTTTGGACACAAAATCACGAACCTGAAAATAACGAAATAAATGAGTATTAGGGAGGTTGTAATGAGATGACATACTGGCAAAATTATCAAATACTCCGTCTACATATAAATGTTTAAACTGTGTAATCCCCTTGTCAGACCATACTGCAAATGTTGAGTCCGAAAGTGATGGAGGAAATAAATGATTTTTGTTTAAAGGACCCAAGGAAGATGCAACAATGAATTTAAAAGATAAAGAAGGACCCCTACAGGATAATAGCTCCAATTTACACCATACGTTTTGAGGGGATTTCAGTAAATAGCAAAGTTTGTGTATGTGGGCAGCCCAATAATAAGATCGAAAATTAGGTAAAGCAAGTCCTCCACTCAGTCTGCATCTCTGCAGTATAGCATTACTTACCCTAGGTGATTTCCCGCCCCAAATGAAAGTCCGAATTATAGTATCCAGTGAATTAAAAAAATGTTTTGGCAGGAATAGAGGAATAGATTGGAATAAGAATAGAAATTTGGGCAAAACATTCATTTTGATGACATTAATCTTGCCAATTAATGAAAGGGGAAGATTGCGCCATCTTTGGAAATCAGCTGAAGTCCGTGAGACAAGTGGAGTGAAATTAGTAGCAGCTAGGCCAGCCAAAGAACGGGTCACATTAATACCCATGTATTTAAACCCAGAAGGACTAAAACGAAAAGGAAGGCTTTACTGTTGAAGATGACATACTGCAGTATTGATGGGAAAACATTCACTTTTCTCCAAATTTAGTTTATAACCTGAAAAGGTGCCAAACTCTTTCAGGACATCCAAAACAGCAGGAATAGAAACAGCAGGATCAGTTATATACAATAACAAATCATCTGCATAAAGTGACAGTTTGTATTCAATTCCATTCCGCGTGACTCCTTTGAATAAAGAGGTGGATCTTAACATAATCGATAGTGGCTCAATAGCAATGGCAAAAAGCAAAGGAGATAAAGGACACCCCTGGCGTGTTCCACGTTCAAGAGGAAAATACTCTGAATAAACATCATTTGTGTGGACACAGGCTTTAGGAGATGCATAAAGGAGGCGGATCCAAGAAATAAATTTGTCACCAAATCCGAATTTCTTCAAAACCGCAAACAGATATTCCCACTCTACCCTATCAAATGCCTTTTCCGCATCTAAAGATATTACTAGTTCAGGAAGTTCAGTCACATGCTTCGAATATATAATATTAAAAAGTGTACGGGTATTAAAAAACATTTGACGACCCTTTATAAACCCATTTTTCTCCTCTGAAATAAGATGAGGAAGCACATTCTCTAATCGTAATGCAATAATTTTAGCCAAAACGTTTACATCCGCATTTAGTAAAGATAATGGTCTGTAGGAGCCACATAATGTTGGATCCTTGTCATTTTTGAGAAGGAGAGCAATGGAGGCTTGTGTCAATGTTGGTGGTAATGAACCACTATCAAAGGATTCATTGAAAACAGATAATAGTAATGGGGCCAATTTGTCGCCAAATTTTTTTTAAAAATTCAACCGGAAACCCGTCCAGACCTGGGGTTTTGTTTGATTGCATAGATTTAATTGCATTTGTAACTTCTACAAGGGAGAATGGGGAATCTAGGTGCCTGGCAGTATCAGTGTCGACAACAGGGTTTGAAATGTTCTGAAGAAACTCATGTAGGTTTATGTTGTCTGCTGAAGATTCAGATTTATATAATGATGAATAAAAAGATTTGAAAATAGCATTAATTTCCAAAGAGTCTGTAGTAATAGCGCCATTAGAGTTTTTAATACTAGATATTAAACGGGAAGTGGCCCGCCTTCGAAGTTGATGTGCCAGCAGATGACCCGCCTTATCACCGTGTTCATAATATGAGCCACGACTTTGTAGTAATAAGCGCTCTGCCTCTTTAGTTGAAATTAGGTCAAATTCTGTTTGCAAGTCGAAACGTTGCTTAAATAATTTTGAAGAAGGGGACAGTGCATATCTTTGGTCAAGATCACTAATTGCAGATGTGAGTTCCTTAAGCTTAGCATTAATATTCTTATTTGAAAAAGCAGAGTAAGAAATAATTTGGCCTTAAGTGCTCAGATAGCACTTAAGGGTCTCCCAAAGTAGTGAATATGAAGAAGAATCATTCTGATTAAAGAATAAAAATTCATCTATAGAATTTGAAATGAATTTGCAAAATTTTTTGTCTGCCAAAAGGAGAGTATTAAATCTCCAACGTGGTGGGCTACGTTTATAGGTGGAGATGTGAATATCTAATAATAAAGGAGAATGGTCAGATATAACAATACCCGAATAGTCAGTATAACTGACACGAGTATTAAGTGTGTTATTGATAAAAAAGTAATCGATCCTCGAATATGAATGGTGAGCTTGGGAAAAAAAAGAACATTTTTGAATGGAGGGGTTACGGAATCTCCAGGGGTCAACAAGCCCATTTTCTATCATGAAATCAGAGAATGCAGTAGACATGGCGGAATGAGACACATTTAGAGGATTTGACCGATCTAGAGATGGATCAAAGACACAATTTAGATCCCCTCCAAAAATCAGCAGATGCGTATTCAAGAAGGGGATTTTACTTAGTAACCTGTTGGCGAATTCAACATCATCAAAATTTGGGGCATATACATTCACCAGCACAACCTTCCTTTGATTTAATGTACCAGCAACCATGATGTACCTGCCATTCCTATCAGCTATAACATCACTGGATACAAACTGAACCCTTTTGTTAATTAAAATAGCAACTCCCCTAGCTTTCGAATTAAAGTTAGAGTGGAAGACTTGACCCACCCAGGGGCAATATAACCTGTGGTGATCAGTATTGCGAAGGTGGGTTTCCTGTAGAAACACCAGATCAGAGTTTAAGCATTTCAAGTGTGCAAAAACCTTGGATCTCTTAACAGGGTTACCCATACCTCTGATATTCCAGCTAATGAATCTAAGAGGTGTGCCTGAACCAGCACTGCTGGGATCTATATTGCCACTAGCCATTCCAATGAAAAAAAAACTACAAAGATGTAACTGGTCGCAGTAAGCCGAGATGTAACACCCTCCCCATAATAACCCCTAAACATAAACACACTCAAAGTCTCCATAAAACAGAACAAAGGAGACAGCAGTGTAACCCACATTAGTCAAAGGACACCTAGAGTATTAACTAAATCACCCCCCAAGTAAAATGGGAAAGAAAATAGAAAGAGAAAGACCCTCCCACTGATCTCAACATGTATTAATTTAAATAATAATAATAATAATAATAATAATAATTATAATATGCGCACTGATAAACGCATTGCCTTTACAAATATGTATTTCCCAACCCTCTGCGATCCTAAATAAACAACCTGGTTAGTGCAACAAACCAGAAAGGAACATAACACTGCACCGATGTAACATTAAAAGCCACCCAGCCACAGAACCAACAGAGCCCAGATCCGGAGAACCCGCCCGGAGTTTACACACTACCCATTAGTGAGAGTTTTGACGTATTTGCTGGCCTCGTCCGCTGATGTGAAATCTTTTTCGACGCTGTTGTAGGTGATGCGCAGCCGTGCAGGATGAAACAGGCCGTATCGAACCCCGTCCATACCACGGAGCTGCCGCCGAACCTCGTTAAAAGCGGCACGAGCCCGAGCAATCTTAGCGGTGTAATCGGGGAAGACCGATATATATTAAAGTCTTTAACTTTAATCTGCCGAAGTTCTTTTGCTAGGCGCAGAATGTCCGCACAATCACTATAATAGTGAAACCTGCACACCACCGCTCGTGGTCGATCCTGGGGTTTGGGTTTGGGCTGAAGGGTCCGATGAGCCCGGTCCAATAGCGGTTCCTTCTCCAGTCCGAACGCATCTTTGAATAACGCGGCCACCGCGGCAGTAGAGCAGGAGTCAGGGCCCTCCGGAACACCCAATATGCGAACGTTGTTCCGCCGTGACCTGGATTCCAAGTCCTCACACTTGTCTTCCAACTTGGTCATGTTGGCTGTGAGGGTCTCGATGGTCGTCTTCATTGCTGCGATATCATCGGAGCACACAGTGAGCGCGTGCTCCATCTCTCCGACCGTGTTTTTAAACTCCGATATCGTAGCATCTACAGCCGCTTTGTCATTCGCTAGTTGCGTCTTCAAAGACTGCAGGTCGAGCTGGATAGTGGCCAAAGTGTCCCCGAGCGATTCCCGAAGCTCTCTTTTAAAAATCTCTGCGATGTCATTCCTCAATGACATCAGCAGCTCAAGTTTGAGAGAATCTATATCAATTTTCGCGTGCGTGGACGCGACCTCAGATGTCGTCGGTGGCTCGCTCGGGGCTCGCAGATGTGTCTGAACAGCACCGCGAGTTTTCGGAGTCTTTCCAGACATTTTAATGAACAATAAAGTTACTGTTCAGTACCACTCAGTACAGAGCACATATATTTCTAAACAGTGCAAATTTTAATTCAATTTCTATAGAAATCAGCAGGAGCTTACAAACTCACGTCTTACTCCATAGGTACTCAGCAGCGCCCCCCGCAGTCGTCTTTAACAGTCCTCCAAGTGCGTGGGTATTGAATCTCAATAAGTCCTACTTCCCACGAGCCTTTCAAATCAATCTGTTTTGCCAGTTTCGTCCTAAATCTGGATATTTTGTTTTCAGGATACATATCCTTTGAAGCGTTACTCGGCAGACACATATAGAAATCTTCATCCCCCATATTTCAAACCAAAATGGTATAGTTTTATAAAACGAGTCGTTTTTAAAGATTCCTTTTCAAGAACCCAGCTATTGAATTTTATTGGCCACCCTAGCCATTTCACTAATACCATCGATTTTTTACCACGAGTCTTTTTATCAAAATTTTTTTCCACTTTGAATAATTTATCTTTAGCCAGCTGAATTTTTTGCAATTCTTGTTCGTAAAAACTGCCTTCTATTTTTTCCCCGTCATAATCTGTCAATTTATAAACGGGCGGCTCTCTTCCGATACATTCTGAGACTGTGAAAAACTTGTGAGTGTAATTCTCTTCATAACCTTTTGCGAACAGTCCTCTGGTTTTAGACACCCGAACCACATCCCCTGTTTTGTATTTAAAATCGCGTTCATCGGGCTTCTTAAAACACCTGCCGTAAAGAGCTTTAAGCACCTCTGATTCTTTTTATTTAGAAACGTCAACGGGTCTCCGTTTTATACTGGTATGATAACTATTGTTATAGCTCGATAATATATCTTGAATAACGTCCACATACCTTTTAGAATTTACGGCAGTCAGATATCTCCACATGCGAGTTTTTAACGTTCGATTAAAACGTTCTATAACGCTGGCCTTTAATTCGCTATCCGTAGCAAAATGTATGATGTTGTTTTTAGCCGTTAATCTCTGAAAATGTTTATTGAAAAATTCTTTCCCTTTATCAGTTTGTATTTTTTGAGGGATTCTGCCTTCATTTAGTATGGAAGAGAAGGCTTGCGTCACAGCGACGCCCGATTTATTTTTCATCGTCCGCACCCACGCGTATTTGCTAAACACGTCTATACACGTCAACATAAATTTATAATCATCATTTTCCTTAGAATAAGCGGTCATGTCGACTAGATCCGCTTGGAACTGTATGTCTATACCATGTACTATAACTCTGTTTCTCTTGAAATTTCTTCTTATAGGCTTGTGTAACGTGTAAGCGTCCTGACTCGCTAACCATTCGGATATACAGACGTCGGTCAATCTCGTATCATTTTTCTCCAATAAGCGCCTTTTTAAACGATCTTTACCTCCTAAAGATCCAGGATCGGTCGGGGTGTAATAAGAATCTGCCAGCTTTTTCGACGTTACTCAATCAGCTTCTAAAAAAAAATAATGAGCTCGAGATGGTATTTTTTTTTATTTTTTAATTTTTTTATTTATTTTTTTTATTTAAGGACATGCATCAAGAAAGTCTAAAAAATAAACACAGTCATCGTATTTATGTTTTAACAAATGATCAACAAATGTTTCAATCACTTTACAAACGTTGGTACAGGAATCTAAGAATATTTAATCACGCAGACGTCTATCACATAAGCAAACAAACATAACAAATGACCCGATTTCACATCGCATTCGTCTTTTAACATAAGGTTCAAAAGTTCTTTAAACAGAATGTCTGTCTGTGTTTCGCTGTTAACACCCCTCTGTGTTAAAAGAGACCATTCATCAGCGTTAGTTTTAACATAACACACCAATCTCTTAAAAATGTTTTAAGCGTTAAAAAGCGTTTAACACACTCGTTATCAAAAGCCCTGACGCTGCATACATGTTCGTTCAAACAATTACACAATAAGTGTGTTATTTCTGTCTTTACATGCCGTTTTAATACAGCGACGCGCAATTTCTGAAGACTAAACAACATACCCATATTTATTTAAAATTTTTGTCCTCAAACTCTACCCGCCAACTGTTAACAGCTTTCGTCACTAAAGAGTCGGTAGCTTCATCAAAAAGTTGTGCCCTCATCTGCGTTAGACGTTCGTTAATATAAGGAACTCTTTCTAACTCACACACTATAGTTTCCACACAACCTTGAATTTTTAAAATAGGTAGATGAATACCTGTACATTTCAAAAGATCGGATATGACATTTTTCAACTTTGATGTAAAAAGATTCTTTGCAACGTCTTTATAACATCTTGCGAAAAAATAACGATCGGGCTCGTACAGGCAGGTATGTCGGCGTTGACTGGGGTGATTGATGAAACACCCCTCACAGTCTCTTCGCAGTCTGAGATCCACGATATGCTGAACAACTTCGACCAGTACCGATTTGATTAAATTCAAGGCTTTTGTGCATAAACGACCTTCCCTCGTTTCAGAAAGTCCGTCGCCATCACAGGTTTCGGTAGAAGCATCGTCGTCGGTCTGGAGAGAGGCGGGACTCGCGTCCTCTTGGTAGGTACCGCACGGCTCTTGACAGCTGTCATCGGCTATGATTTGCGCAAACTCGTTACGACTGTAATCAGGAGCGATGTTTTCCTTTGAAAAAACACGTTCCAAAGCCTTGTAACGTTTGCTTCCACAAAACTCTGAAGCTTCATCCTCTGCGGCGTTAAAAGAATCATCTGTTGTAGAATCAAAGAGATTGACCTTAATATCGGCGAGGCTGCCACGCGACTTTGTCAAAACGACACGTCTTTTCCTTCGGGGAGCGTACTGCAGACCCTGTTCTTCAAACAGCTCGCTCAACGGCGTTACGGTCAAAGAGTCTTCTCTGTGTTCATCAGCCATTTCGTCTTTTTCAAAAAACACCGATAACTAGAGGAATACGTGTTTATATTTTACAGAGAACGCTGAAAGGAGGGCGTGGTTTGCGCGTGTGTGTGTGTGTTTGTGTATGTTTACGTTCTGCTTACAGCGTGGAATTTATGACAAACAGGTATTTACAGGTATATATCCTGAGCCACAAAACATTTGTATATAATAAAACACAGGGTCATAAAGTGATAAAAACGCTTATCTTAAGAACACCTGTGTGACGCTGTGGCGCCAGTTTTAAATAAACAAATTCCTTTCCCAGAGCCGTAAATAATTATAAAAACTAACCTCTTTGGTTTTTTAACTATAAAACAACTTGTAACATATAGCTTACAAAATCGCACACTTGTTTAAAAAAACACGGCTTGCTTTTTGGACTCTCATTTTATTTTTGCTGCTACTTTTGTTAAATCGCGACAAAAGATTTATTTTAAAAAAGCTTTTTACAACTCTTTACAAAAAGGTTAACAAAAGCTTAAAAACACACCAAGTTTTACTAAAAGCTTAACTTTTACTAAATGTTAACACTTTTTAAAAATACACCAAGTTTTTTACTAAAAGCTAATGCAGTAGTCCACGCTTTGTTTTCTAACAAACTTTTTAAAAATACACCACGTTTTTTACTAAAACCATTGTTTAAGAATACACCGAAGACCATGATTCGTTTTATAAAAAACATTTAAAACTGTTTACAAACTTTTTAAACAAATTATTTAATTACCAGACTTTAGCTAGTGTCTGTGAGAAATCCAGGTTCTGCTTCTGTCTCTCCGTCACGCTCTGTCACTCGCTCTCTTAGCCTCGCCTTCTAGTTCCGCTTTCGCTCCGTCACCAGGTGAGGCTAATTTGTTTGATGGGTCGTTTACCTTATTTAAACTCTGCTTTCACACTGGACGAACGCGAAGTATTGTCCCTGGTCTCCATACATACAGAGCGATTTTTTGGCTACTGTTCTCGATCTGTTCTATCTGCGTTTCGTCCTGTGGTGTATCTGGTCTCGGTGAGTGTGCGTCTGTTTGTGTTAGCTTTTGTTAGCATCTGTGCTCTCACCTCTGTGTTTAGGTTAGTCTGTGTTGTTGCATGAGTGAACGTCTGTGTGATTCTGTGATCGCTCCCTGTGTCTTGTTTAATCCTCTTTCTGGTTTCAGTGTTCACCCTGTCCCTAGAGTCCTGCGTCCCGGGAGCGATCGTTGTCTCTGTCCGTCCGCTCAGGTGGTTTGGCTTTGGCCGGTTGGGGCGGAGTTCGCTCTCACCCTAGCTCGCTCCGCTGGCGCATCACCACCTGAGGGCGTCCGTGTCTCAGTGTTCACCCAGCATACTAACGTTTCCAACCTGTTTACTAATCCTCTCTCTCTCGGTGAACTAACCCTGTTTTCTCCACTGTGCATTAACCACCTCACTGTCTCCCCGTCCCTTATATGTTTCAGTTTCGTTCTGAGCCGCTCTTCATCCCGTTCAGTTCACCGTACCTCTTTGAGCACTTTCAGCACGTATTCTTCCTTCAGGTTTTTGTCTAGCACTCTCTTTGACATGCCTGTCCTTTCTATCTTAGGGTTTGTTATTTTGTTTACTCTAGACAACCTCACTAGACCTTTCTGCTTTTCATCACGCATAGCCAGTGTAGGGTTCTCTTTCTACAGCGTTACTATTATATTTGTGTGCCTTGTTTTGTTTGGTTGTTCTTTTTGCTCGGTGTTGTGCTCTGCCCAGTCCTCCGTCCAGGTTCCACACCCCGGCCTGGGTCCAGTTGGCAACACCCCTCTCGATCAATACTCCTCCTGCACCACCCTACCTCTGCCTTGCTTATCAATAAACCCTATTTGTTCTGCATCCACATCTCCATAAATCAATCAATTTTGACACATTGTGCATCTTATACACTTCTTACAGCCTCAAGTCTTTTTGAATATGATGCCACAAGCTTAGCACACCTATCTTTAGGCAGTTTTGCCCATTCTTCTTTGCAGTACCTTTGTAGCTCCATCAGGTTGGATGGGAGACGTCTGTGCACAGCCATTTTCAGATCGCTCCAGAGATGTTCAATCGGATTCAAGTCTGGGCTCTGGCTGGGCCACTCCAGAACATTCACAGAGTGGTCCTGAAGCCACTCCTTTGAGATCTTGGCTGTGTGCTTCGGGTTGTTGTCTTGCTGAAAAATGAACCGTCGCCCCAGCCTGTGGTCAAGAGCGCTCTGGAGCAAGTCTTCATCCAGGATGTCTCTGTACATTGCTGCATTTATCTTTCCCTCTATCCTGACTAGTCTGCCAGTTCCTGCTGCTGAAAAACATCCCCATAGCATGATGCTGCCACAACCATGCTTGACTGTAGGGATGGTATTGGCCTCGTGATGAGCAGTGCCTGGTTTCCCCCAAACATGATGCCTGGCATTCACACCAAATAGTTCAATCTTTGTCTCATCAGACCAGAGAATTTTGTTTCTCATGGTCTGAGAGTCCTTCAAAATCGATTTTTGATTCAGAATCGATTTTTTCAGTTCAAATGCCCTTTAAATTTTGTTTAAATGATATGATTGACAAGATGAAACGACAATGTAAACAAATAGAACATTTATTTAAAATAATCGAATCCCGCTCTCTCCCCACTCCATGCTTCCCACTAGCATGAACTAGCATGCTAGCAAACTACAACGGGAGCTGATCAACGAGCTTTGCTGTATGGTGGCTGAGTGGATCCGCAATGCGATATGCGGTACGCATGGGAGGGGGCGCCAAAAAATAAAACGTAAACGCATTTTTAATAAAATCGATTCTTGGGCATTTTGAATCGTTTCAGAATTGCCAAAACTACGAATCACGATTCATTCAAGAATCGATTTTTTTTTCAGCACCCCTAATTCTTATTATATATATATATATATATATATATATATATATATATATATATATATATATATATATTTATTTATTTATATATATATATCTGGGGCGGCATGGCTGCTTAGTGGTTGGAATGTTCTCCTCTCAGCGCTGGGGATTCCCTGTTTGAATCCCAATCTGGGTGGAGTTTGCATGTTCTCCCCATGTCCGTATGGGTTTCCTCTAGGTTTTCCAGTTTCCTCCCACAATCCAAAAACATGGATTAAGGTCAACTGAATTCTCCAAATTGCCCCATATAGAGTGTGTGTGAGTGAGTGTGTGCCCAGTGATAGATTGCCCCCCCTGTCCTGGGTGTATCTGCCAAGCACCTGAAACGTTCTCCCCTGGATGGGCATGGGGAACAAACTCCAGCTTCACTCCAGCTTTTCTTTTCATCGGTGATCCAGTAAATCTTATTATTAAAATACTTGGGTCCTGATTTCAGATCACCTTCACGAGGAAAAAGAAAATTATTATGTTTCTGTAGGATGTAAATCACATTTGGTCGTTTAGCAGATGTTTTTTTTTATGGTTTCTCCTGCTGTTGCTATGCTGATGACACTCAGCTTCGTTTGTCCGTTGTACCTGATGACGCCACCATCTCAAATCGGATATCCAACGCCTCACCGACAGATCTGTTGGATGATCCCATCATTTCAAACAAAATTTAGCTTAATCAGATCTTCTCATGATTCCAGCTGAACCCTCAAGCTATCATGACCACCCGACTTGCTCCATAACCACGGTTACATCATGGACTCCCATCTTAAACTCGCTGATCATGTGACTAAAATGGTTCTTCTCTGTAGAATATCAGGAAGATCAGCGTGTTCTTGACTGTACATGCTCCTCAGCTGTCAGTCCAAGCCTTCAGCCTATCCCGGCTCCATTATTACAATGCATTGCTTGCCTGTCTCCCAACTCGCACCATCAGACCTCTACAACTGATTCAGAACTCTGCAGGCCGACTCGTGTTCAACCAGCAATGTGAATTATGTGACTCCACCTTTCATCTCTGATTGGCTCCCTGTAGCTGCTGCATTCAGTAAAAGACACTGACTCTGATCTACAGGATGATCTCTGGATCTGACCCCTCTGAGCTTCACTCTAGATTTTAAAACACATTCCGACTCGTTCACAACGTTCTAGTGATGAATGTTGACTGGTGGTTCCACCTCACCACCACTCTGTATGGTTCTCCACTGATCAATGTTGGAACCATCTTCCCAACTCTGTTTGTAAGGTGCTGAGTCACTGAACATTGTCAGGAATTTTAAATTTCTTATTATACATAATGAGAATCTCAATATGGCCGAAAGACAAAGACTTCTGAGTTTCCCGCCACTAGGAAAATACTGGGCTGGGATTGGCTGATTTAAAACCTAGGGCGGTAATTTGTAATTGGCTTAAAGCAGTTAAGGGGCGGGAACTAGACGTAACGCATATACACCCAGGTAAACACAAAGGAGGGGCACTTTCACTCAGACCCGGAGGCAGACAGCATCGGCACGCTGAGGATGGCAGACCGCTGGCCAGCGTGAGTAACTGAAGGTGTCCATGAAGTTTTCTTTTGTCCTCAATAAATCAGTTGAGGCGACCATCTTTGCATAGGCTCGTTCTTTCTGCCTTTTTCAAAATCAAAAGATCCTAACAAATGGTAGCAAGAGGATGGGTTTTGAAAATAGGCAGGAGAACAATAATAATTTCGGTACTGGACCTGGACTCCTGATTTCTTGTATACTCATTACAGGCGCGCCAAAGGTAAGCAGATTTACTGCATAGTTAGCTGCATTCAATATTTAGTTTTTAATGAGTATGTGTGAATGCCGGGGTCCGTAAGTGTTATAAATTGTTACAGTAATCAGAATTCTTCATGGACACTGGAAGGTAGATTTATTTGGTACCATTCCTGATATTGGCACCGAAGTTTACGCTCGAGTGTAAAACGTAGTTTGAGTTATATTTAAGAGGAACGCGCGAAAGTGTGGCAAAGTTGGTGAAAGGTCCCATGCCCCACATTTGGGTTAATAAGCGTTTTTTGGGATAGAACCGGTTTATAGGAACGTACGATTGTGTGGTAAAGTTGGTGAATGGGCCAATGCCCACATTCGGGTTAGTAAGCGTTTTATAGATAAGAAGGTTCTAGGCGCTTTTTTAGGAATAACTGGGTTCGTGAAACCGGGTTTCAGACCAGTAATTATGAAATAAGGAATCGGAAGGTTCTCCAACGGGGTAGGCGACTGTTTTCGTATCCAATGGTTGGAGAAATAACTGGTTATTGATTAGAACGATCGAGAGAGGCCTGGGGTCCCATCGTGCCCGAATAGCGGGGTAAATTTCCAAATTGTGGCTAAATTCTAAATTTCTCTGGTGCAAATATCAGGGAATCTTGTATGTGTGTTTGTCTTGTCTTGTGTGGAGCAGCAACACGTGTGTGCACGCTGGGGGTTGAAATCAGCTCAAAAGGTAAAGTTCTGTTTTGTGCTTGATGTTTTATTTGAGAAATGGGGGGGGAGAGTTCATTTTGTGGTAAGTAATTTAGCTGGTAAGTAAGTGTTTAGCTTGGTAAGTAATATTTGTGTTCTGCTTGTGTGTTATACAACCTAAATTGACTTAATTAAAATGGCTGACTTACTTCAGGACAACTAGCACACACCTAGCCAAAGGCTAATATTTTAGCAGCATGGTAGAGTTGAGTTGGAACAAAGGATTTAAAATGGCCGCCACAACCTCACGTATAGCTCCTCCCACATAGCATATGGTCAATGCAATGCTTGCAGCCCTTCACCCACCTTAACAGTTACCTGTGTTGGGTGTCATTACAGGGTACACCAGTAGATGGCGCCAATAGATCACTGGGCCATATCCCAGTAGACAGCCTGTGCCCAACCAATAAGGTTTGAATGAAACACCTCCAACTCACCTTCCAAATTAGTCATGTGTCCTCCACAGGTCGAGAAATTATCCAAACACCAATTGTTACCAGTGTTGCAGGTGGTGAACAATTTGATTTTCTAATTAACACTGGGCCACTGCTTCAGGGAACACAGTAGAGTACTTAGTACAAATAGGGAACATTTAGTACAAATATACTCACTACAATGGGTTGCTCGGAATCTATTCATAGTCATCATTATACTACTCCACTGGTTCTGGAAATTGGAACTCTGCAATTAATCCATTCCTTTCTCCAAATTGTCCAACTAATTTCTTAGGTCGTGATGTTTTAATTACAAGAACTCAAAGCTCAATGTCATATGCACATATAGAAATGTTTTTTCTTGGTGCAATGTAATTCTTACTTTGCTGTCCACTCTGTATAAGTGAGAAAAAGTAAATATAACAATAATATAATAATGAAAATATAAATTTAAAAACAAAAGAGTTCTTTAATCTGCTGGGTTTGCAGTTCACACTTCTGTACCTGTACAACTAAAACCAAATAGTGAGACTTGTACAAGTGTTAAGTGAAATATTATAAAATAAAGTGCTTTAGTAAAATGTTAAAATTAGTTTTAGTGAATTTTCAGCTAATGATAAGATTTGTTTTTTATATAAATGACCCATAACTTATCCCTGGATTTCACCCCACTAGCTGCTCTTTACCCATGTACAATAACAGTCACATGTGTAGATCATTTGTAAAACAAACAGGTTTAATAATTACTCTAGATTGTACAGGTCACATTAAAGCTGCAGGGTCACTGTGAACAGAGTTCTGTAGCTTCATTTGTATAAAGTACATATTTTAGATACCTCCTTTTCTGTGCTCCAGTCCTGTCCCAAAGCCTGCAGATGAGGCTGCAGTGTACACTGAAGCAACCTGATTCAGCTTTACTAAGACCATGCATGTGATTGACATGTTACACACCCTCAGGCTTTAGTTGATTTGATTCTGGAGACATGGATTTGGCAGGTAGCAACATGAGCACTAGGTGGAGACTTGGTTTTTGTCCTTGTTCATGCACATGCAATGTCCTTACAGTAAAAGGACACAGTGACCCTTATCTACAGTAGCTTCAATACACACATATTTAATAATTATTATTCTAGATCCCCCACCTTCTTTTTACTGTCTGTCACACACACATGTTGGTGATGGTACAGGTGTTTAACAATGATTTGTTAATGCAGCAGTGCCTGGGCCAAATCTTACTTCTGGTTACCATCAACTTTCCTTCTAAAAGTTTTTGCATATGGCTCTGAGTTCACCTCTTGTACCAATAATCAAACATCAGAAAATACCACCTTTAAGATAACGACTGTTTTGATTTGATTTGTGATTAAAATTGCTGTTTTTCATAAAATATTAAAAGCCTTTGTATTGTGCTTGTTTAAGTTTCAAAATGTAGTCATGCCATGTTTTAATTTCTCACACAGGTGCTTGAGTGGTTCAGCAATCAGATTCGTCATCACAACACACTGGACACAATTTTACATTGAGCGTTGGTTTATAGGGTTTGGAGTGACACCTCTCCTCCACACACTTAATACTTTGTGCTATGTGTGTCAGAGGAAGTGCATGCCAGCAATAACTATGTAACCAGAAATGAGGTTTAGTTTTTTATTATTTTTAGGTATTTAATGTTGGGATCCCAGATAATATATTAAGCCTATATTAATGCTGATTCAGACAAATGTGACGACATTTGTACACTGGATCAGATATTATGGTAAGTGGTATAGAATGGTCATTAAAGTATATAATTATATGAATCCTCAGCTCTAATGCTCTAATATAGGTCATGTGATTGATACTCATGCTACGACCCTACATGACAATATATTTGGTTGCTAGAACCTAGAGTTGAGTAGTATATTTGGGATAGAGGAGTTTATCAGAAGGACACAGTTGAAAGTTACCATTGATATAGTTTTCAGTCCGCCTGAGAAGGTAGAAGCTTGACTGATAAATTTTATCAATTAAGGTACTGCAAGTGTGGACTTGAACTCCATGTTGGACGGGGTAAAGCTGTTAAAAGCAATTAGTTAACATATGTTACAGCAACTTGGTTAAATAATAATACATGTACACTGGACAGTAGGGGAAAATGGTCAATAGCATGCAATTAGTATACAGATTGGGCAAAGGGTTTACCAGCCATGAAGCCATAAAGAGGGCATACTGACTAAATTGCCACCATTAACTGAAGGGAGTTAAGTGTGGGTGTTAAGTTGAATAGTACACAGCAGGTAAGATGCTGTGTTTGGGTGAAGTAGGGGTAATAGCGAAATTAGAAGGTAAAAGGAGGTGAATATTGATTGAAATAGTGGAAGAGGTTTGAAAGGAAGGACAGAAAACACCATTTTCAAGCATAAAAGAGGATGTATGGGATCTACTTAAGGATATACCCCGTAACTTATAGTTTAACATCCTTGCCAGCGTTTAAGAGAGCTGATAAGAGTAGATATAGACATGGTGAAACTTTTAGAAAGTGTGGTGACTTATGGCTGGAAGCAACAGAAATGTAATGGAGATCGCAGGTAGGGAACGCATGTGAAGGGCAGTTAGGTGATGTGGTGGAAATTCAGTTTGCCACATAAACAATGGGAAAAGACAGTAACACACCATTGTCTTGTCTTTGCAAATATCCAATTAGTATTTGAACATGGTTATGGAGGAGTTAAACACAATTACTATGATGACTGCATATAAAAACTTAAGCTATAAAGTCTTTTCATGTTTTGCACTGTAACTATAACCTCACTTGGTGACAAGTTTCATGACAAAAATGATAATTACATTTCAGTTATTGGCACCTTTGCTAGTGTTATTGTATTAGATGCAGTTTTAATGGCAGAATATTTTGTATTTGATTGTCTTCTGGAGTCCTTAATGAGGTATAAAATTGCAGAACAAGGTGTTGTGATTCCCTTTGGTCTATCCTCACCTACAGATTTACAGTCTGATTAAACAGGTGGCTGAATTTAGTGCTTTATGTCAAGCTTAATATTTCGCCACATAATTTGCAAATTCAGAATTGTTGTGAAAATTTAGAAAAAGCTTCTCTGGGTTCCACTAATTGTTATTTGGTTGGAAATAATTTGATTGAGTTGATTTTCACATTTTGATCATTGTTTTGCCCTTTTAACCAAAGGAGTCACTAACACTGGTGCTGACCATAGGTCTGATTACATAATGTCAATTACATAAGTCATGTAGCATACAATAAAGATAATGAAGACATAAAATAATAGACTAAATGCTTACTTAAATAGTAAATAGAAGTAAAATTAGTTGGTTTTCAGTCTGCCCCGTGTAGAGTGTGTGCGTGTATGAGTGACTGAGTGTGTGCCCAGCGATAGATTGGCGCTCTGTCCTGGGTGTATCTGCCCAGCGCCTGAAACTTTCTCCCTGTGATGGGCAGAAAGAACCCCATGCAACTTTAGTAGAGAATAAAGGTAAAGTGATGAGAGTCTCAGAATAATAAAAAGACTATTATTAAACACAGGACTGGAAAACATGATATATTAGGGTAATTCTATATATACAATAGTCTTGGCAATATGACAACACTTATTTTACACAGAAACATACTACTGTTTTATCCTCTGCACTCACCAGTGGGACACACTAAACACTTTGAGAAATGCTGTGTCTCTCTCACACACACACACTAGTTTCTTCTCTTTGAGACACTGTGCTGCTTTGACATCCTGCCTTGTCATCCTAAATGACTCAGGTAATGAAGCTATACCATGCATAACTGCATGATGTCATTGGTCTAACAAGTGGGAATATCACTCACAATGTTTCTGTTGTGAACGATATGATAATGGCACATCCTTATTGGTTAGCGTACAGCCAAAATCCACTGTGGTTAGAAATTCAGATTTATTAATTTATTTTATCCCATTATATGATACAGTAGCCAGTTCTAGCCTTACTAACAGCTTATGGTTAAAAGAGGTTGTTAATCAAATTAAAATTTTGTGGCAGCATGTCCACATTTTTGCTTTAAATTTCATAGCAGCTAGAAATATCTATATTTTTATATTAGGAATTGTCATGCTTCCTCCCTGAATATTATTGGGTGTTATATACATCAGGATTAAGATCCATAAAATATTTGTGATTATCAACATTCCCTATGCTTTAACTATTTATACCCTTACCGTATTGAAACGGCCTCCAATAGATTATTTAATATCCATTTACATTTTCATTTTAACTACTGTTTTAAGTAGCGTGGGAAAATGTTTGGTGAATCGCAGTTGCATCATTTCACTAAATACATTTTCCTTTTGGAATGTCACATTTTTCATTATAGATATTTTATGCGGACAGGTGCCAAATATATAGAGACAGTATTGTATACATATATACTGCACAATTATTTGTTGAACAAAGCCCTTGTAATTGTTGCATTTTTTATAGATTTGTATGGTAAGCTGTCCCTGGAGGAGTTTATTAAGAGTGCAGAAAGTGACCCATCCATTGTGCGACTGTGGCATTGTGACCCAAGCAGTACTGGACAGTTCTGATAGATGTGTCCACCACGTTATTCTCCAGTGTTTTATTTATTTATTGGTGTTTGTTTAATGTATATATTATAAGGCATCCGACCAATTTATTTAGGTAAAATAATTCATAATGAAAATATATGGGAAAAATGTTGAGCATGTAGCCACATGCAGTAAGAATATTATTTTATTTTATACAGTGTTTGTATGGTTTGATTTTGGTTTTGTTAGTTTTAGTTTTAAGGTCTCGCGGTTTTACTGTTCCTTAAGTGTAAACTAGGTTGGTTATTGGTGCACTCTTTCACTCAGCTTTAAATTTCTACACAGTGATCATCTTTTAAATATCAACATACTGGTTTTGCATTTTGGGCAGCTCATTAAATTAAAACCACCACAATTAGCTTGTATGGAAGCATTCATAACCATCTTGTCTGAGATTAACTTATCATTCCTTGTCTGGCCTTAAACATGCTTGTTTGAATGATGTATTTTGTCTTTAAAACAGAGCACATTATTCTTGAGCTGCTGGAGTTCCCGTTTCCAACAGACATGAAATTCAGTCCTGATCCCATGGCCTAAACCTGTTCTCTAGATGATTGGTGTGTTTCAGATTAAATGTGGCTGGATGTAGGGGTGAAACTAGATTCTCTAGGAAGTGGAGTTCCAGGAACAGAGTAAGTAGTGATCAGGATGGATCTGCGGTGAGGATGCTGATCCTCGGGGCAATGGAGACCAGTCCCTGTAGGAAGAAGAGGATGCTTCTCTGGATGTGTCAACAGACCAATTCAGGGTGGTATAGAGGTGGCTGCTAACTCTGCTTTTAGAAAAGTGATGACGACGAGGGTGCTGCTGATGATGATGACGGAGAGCCGCTGACAACAAGGGAGCTGCCATTGATGATGATGAGGATGACAACAGGAGGACGACAACGATAGAAGGAACTTCAAGAACCGACGAGGGAATGCTGGGACTACAGAACTAAAAGACTAAAGCAGATACTGACCAGGAGAACAGAACCTTGAAGAATCTTCTGGGAAAGTTTCTGTAACAGTGCTGCAAGGGGGGTGGTATTAAAGTTTCTGCAACAGTGGTGCAAGGGGGGTGTTATTTTGGGTTTGTGAGTGTAGGGACGGAGGCTGTCTCGTTAGGCGCGGTCTCTATTAGTATAATTGATAGATGTTTGTTTTTTAGAATTGTGTTTTCAGCCTATATGGCCATGTAATATGTTGGGCACCTTCAAGAGGGGTTTTAGTTAGAGGGGGTAGTTTAATTAGCGCTCTGCCACCTCAGCATTCAGTTATGTGAACTTGTAAAAGTCATATTGGAAGTTAGTTGCGTTTAGATTTGGGTTAATTGAGTTGTGATAACATGCAAATTTTTAGAAATGGTAACGTGTAACGTTTGGCTTAAAATTTATGGCCGTAGAATTTTTAATTTAAAATTTATTTATGGGAGCATGTAGGTGCTCCCATTAGGGGGAATTGTCAGGAATTTTTAATTTCTTATTATACATAATGAGAATCTCAATATAGCCGAAAGACAAAGACTTCTGTGTTTCCCGCCACTAGGAAAATACTGGGCTGGGATTGGCTGATTTAAAACCTAGGGCGGTAATTTGTGATTGGCTTAAAGCAGTTAAGGGGCGGGAACTAGACGTAACGCATCTACACCCAGGTAAACACAAGGGAGGGGCACTTTCACTCAGACCCAGAGGCAGACAGCATCGAAATGCTGAGGAGGGCAGACCGCTGGCCAGCGTGAGTAACTGAAGGTGTCCATGAAGTTTTCTTTTGTCCTCAATAAATCAGTAGAGGCGACCATCTTTGCATAGGCTCGTTCTTTCTGCCTTTTTCAAAATCAAAAGATCCTAACAGTGTGTGTTTTATTTTTATTTTTTTAAACAGATGATGTGTGTATTGTGATGTTCTCTTAGGAAGTCACAAGTACACCCTGACAACAAGGACACCAAACAAACAAAGATCAACCAATTAGCAACCTAATTACATCTACACAAACGGGCTGAAGCTACACACAAATAGAATTGTGGTCGGAGGTGCGATTCCTGAGCCTCTCTCTATCTCTCTCTTACACACACACACACACACACACACACACATTCTAAATGAAGGAAACATGTATTGATGTGCATGTGTGTCTATGTGTGTCTGTAT
Organism: Corydoras sp. C115; assembly: GCA_019802505.1. Taxonomy (NCBI): domain Eukaryota; kingdom Metazoa; phylum Chordata; class Actinopteri; order Siluriformes; family Callichthyidae; genus Corydoras; species Corydoras sp. C115. The sequence continues at coordinate 11,794 of JAFMOC010000418.1, read as the reverse complement.
TGATGTGCATGTGTGTCTATGTGTGTGTGTCTGTATTGATGTGCATGTGTGTCTGTATTGATGTGCATGTGTGTATACGTGTGTGTCTGTATTGATGTGCATGTTTGTCTGTGTGTGTGTGTCTGTATTGATGTGCATGTGTGTCTATGTGTGTGTGTCTGTATTGATGTGCATGTGTGTCTGTATTGATGTGCATGTGTGTATACGTGTGTGTCTGTATTGATGTGCATGTGTGTCTGTGTGTGTGTGTCTGTATTGATGTGCATGTGTGTCTATGTGTGTGTGTCTGTATTGATGTGCATGTGTGTCTGTATTGATGTGCATGTGTGTCTGTGTGTGTGTGTCTGTATTGATGTGCATGTGTGTCTGTGTGTGTCTGTATTGATGTGCATGTGTGTGTATGTGTGTGTCTGTATTGATGTGCATGTGTGTGTATTGATGTGAATGTGAGTCTATGTGTGTTCCTGTATTGATGTGCATGTGTGTATATGTGTGTATGTGTATTGATGTGCATGTGTGTATATGTGTGTGTGTGTGTATTGATGTGCATGTGTGTATATGTGTGTGTATTGATGTGTATATGTGTGAAATTAATAAAGTAAACTGAACTCGCATGGTGACTGATCACATGTTAAAATAGAATGTGTCTCTCAGACGAGCAATAAACAGAACCCAATGTATATAATGATGATCCACACAACCAGTGTTCCATGGTTCTGAGATTCAGTTATGTGATTCAGCATTTTTAGGTTTAGAACATGGTGTAGCTGCTTTGAGACCATGCTCTATAGAAATACAGTGTTTAATTAAAGTCTAAATAAAGAATAAAGCGCTATATAAACTAATAAACCTGAAAGATGAATATGTAAGTAGGGTCACCTGTGTGTTGAGGCTGTAGGTTTTCATTGGTGTTTGCACCCCTGGCCTTTGTGTCAGAGTCGTCAGCTGTACAAATCTCAATACTCTTATAAATATCAACCACCGTCTCGATTCTCTTGTCTGTCAGATCCAAAGCAACATTATAACAAACCTTCTGTGTTCCAGACATCGTAAAACAAAACTCACTCTGCTGACTGTTACTCTGAGTGTATGTCCACAAATACACATGATCTCATTATATCAGTGTTAGGTTCCAAATCCCGAGCCGACCAAACAGCTGCGGTCCCGATGCCAAATGAAAAGCTGACCCTGTTGTCAGCTATCAGTCAGGAAACACGCTGACTGCAAATGATGCTTCTGAACCTGATGCTGGAGCCCTCTGTGTGCCGAAGTGCAAACGCTGTGGAAGAAAAGACAACCACGCGAGTGTTGATCATCAATGCTTCGATTTATTATGATTCACAGCTAGTTTATATAGGTAGATGGAAACGAACAAAACACAAAACAAAGACAGTCTTCCCACAGACTGCTAACCAGGTGCATGTGAAAGAACCACAGTTTGTCAATACAACCCATGTCCCAACCGTGTGAAGATTGAGCCCAATCATTTTCCACAGGACAGTAACTAGCAAACATGTATTTCTCAGCCAGAAGTCAAGGTCAATTAGGCCTTTCACCAGAGAAAGTGAGGCCTTCTAAGGGTCATTAGATCAACATAAAGTATCATAGTACATTATAGTAAATGGTTCAATGATATGAATGAAATGCATTTGAATGATTAAGAATAATATAAACATAAACTTTTAAGCATATGACCTCAATCTCTAATATATCAAACAAATTACTCTCCATTATACATTACAACCTTACAGTCCCCCCTTTGATCACAAAGTGATCACTTAAAAAGATGTGCAGGAGGAGTGATCTCAGGGTCTGTTCTTCTTGCAACATACATCACGGGTCTCAGGAGGTTGGAGGTTCAGAGGGAAGCAGGTTGGTCATACGGGTCTGGATACATTGGCAGTAGCATGTTCCAAAACAAAAGAGGAGTACCATGTTGAATAAAATGGGAAGGGCAGCTGCTACATAGGGTGAAAGCCACCTGAAAAGGGTCCACCAGAGTTCCCAGGATCTCTCCTCATGATCATCTTTTGTCACCCCTTTAAGTTGATGTGCAGAAGTGGCTGGTGTCACCAACTCTGATGGTTAAGGAATGCACTTGCAGTCGCAGGCGGCCCCACATTGCTCGAAATAATTATCAATATACATCAGTGGTCCTCCCTTTTCGTGAAATACTGCGAAAGTAAAAATAGACAAGTAGTTATTATTTGGACTGGTCCACACTGCTATGTCAGCGTCATCCTCTAGAACCTGCAAATCATCTTGTTTGATTAGTGCAGTTAATCATAACATCAAACAGACTCTGAAAAATAACTTTTTAATGCAAATCACACAACATATATTTAATACACGTGTTTCTTTTGTTAAATGTGGAGTCTGTTTAGGCCACATTCAGTGCACAGCCTGGAGAAAGTAAAACTCTTATCAGTTAGTTGATAAGAAACATGCATAAATGTACAACTCACTGCTGCAAAGAAAAGTTATAACTTTAATCATTATGTATTATTAATGTCTCTGCAAACTTTTTCTCGTGCTCCTGTGGAGAAAATACAAATATCATTTATAAGTCCTTGTCCTCATTATGTATTGTCAGTCAGGTCAGGTTGTGAGAAATCCTGTGTCTGTGTCTGTCTCTCCTGCACGCTCTGCCACTCGCTCCCTTAGCCCCGCCTTCTAGTTTCGCTTTCGCTCCGGCACCAGGTGAGGCTAATTTGTTTGATGGGTCGTTTCTTCTATTTAAGCTCTGTCTTCGCACGGGACAGATCGCGAAGTATTGTCCCTGATTTTTCATACATGCCGAGCGATTTTTTGACTGCTATCCTGTCCTGCTTTGTGTCTCGTGGTGCGTCTGGTCTCGGTGAGTGCGTGTCTGTTTATGTTAGCTGTGTGTTAGCATCTGCGTTCTCACCTCAGTGTATAGATCAGTATTTGTCGTTGTATGAGTGAACGTCTGTGTGTTCCTGTGATCGCTCCCTGGTGTCTGTCTGATACTCTTTCTGTTTTCAGTGTTCAGCCTGTCCTTAGTGTCCTGCGTCCCGGGAGCGATCTCTGTCCGTCCGCTCAGGTGGTTCGGCTTCGGCCGGGTGGGGCGGAGTTCGCGCTCGCCCTAGCCTGCTCCGCTGGCGCGCCACCACCTGAGGGCGTCCGTGTGTCATCGTTCACTCTACTTACTAATGGTTCCAAGCTTTATACTAATACGCTCTGTTTTGGTGAACTAACGTTGTTTCCTCCAGTGTATACTAATACCTTGACTGTCCTCCCAGCCCTCGTTGTTCTCAGTCTGGTTCCCAGCCTTCAGTCGTCCCGTGTAGTTCACCATACCTCTTTGTGCACTTTCTACACTCTTTCTTCTTTCAGGTTTTGTGATTCCACTCTCGTTAACACACCTATTCTGTCTATCATAGGGTTTGTTATTTTGTCTATCCTAGACACACTCACTAGTTTCTTCTATTCCTTCTCACGCATAGCCAGTGTAGGGTTCTCTTACTACAGCGTAGTTTACTCTGTGTGCTTTGTTTTGTTTGGTTGTTCTTTTGCTCGGTGTTGTGCTCTGCCCAGTCCTCTGTTCCAGGTTCCACACCTCGGCCTGGGTCTAGTTGGCAACACCTCCACCAACCGACACTCCTCCTGCATAACCCTACCTCTGCCTTGCATATCAATAAACTATAATTGTTCCGCATCCTCGTCTCCAGACCTATCTTTACAGACAGTTTGTGACACAGGTCTAGTTAGTTACCAGTTAAATATTCCTGGGGTACCCCGTGATTCATTAAATGAAAAATGAAAGTGGTGCACCACATATTTTTTTCATATTTAAAATAAATGAAACTTTTCGCTCTGTTCATTCATTGCTTTGTAATTTAATAGATTATTACTGTCACGAGCACATTGTTCATTTATCCCCGTTTTGTTGGTGCTTCGGCACCATCTCTTAATAAATTCTGTTTTGGTTTTTATCCCGGTGTTCCAGTTGCCTCCTTCCCGCATTTCTGCCATGGTGTGTCGCTGCGCGAGCGGCGTCCGCGATTTCCCGGCGGAGCCGCTCCCCTCTGGGGCACTATGGACAGGATGTGACAGAAAGACGTGCCAAACATCGGAGGCTACTGGACACCTGGGGTCACCCAACGTGAGCGGAGAACCAGAGGCTGAACCGCCGACCTGACCGAGTCTGAGAACCGGAGACCGCCAGCGGCAAAGCCCGGCTACCGGAGGGCGGCAGTCGTCGAGTCGAGATCGACTGAGGCCGTTCGCCATCGGTCCCGAGCACCAGAGGCCGCCCATTTCGGACTCGGAGCACCAGGAGGTGCATGCCCCAGCCTCGCAGCGAGAGGGCGTCGATCTGCGCTGCGAGAGGACGCGTTCTCCGTCGTCAGCTGGGAGCAACCGGCTGGTTACAGCCCGAGGGACTTGTTACCCCCCCCCCCCCGTTTGTTATTTTCTGCATGCATTTATTATTGTTATTATTTTTGTTCTTTTGGCTTGGGTCGCTTTCCCTTTTGCGCGACCCTTGGGGTGGGGGTATGTCACGAGCACCTGCTGCACCTGTCCCTCGTTTTCGGTTCTCATTATCTCACTTGGGTGATTGGTTGTTTTTGTCACGTGTTTAGTTGGGGTTCCTATTTAGTCTGTTTTCGCCCGTAAGTCTGAGCACGTCTTTGGTTTGAGGTTATTCTACCCAACGTTACGTTTTGTTCATTTATCCCCGTTTTGTTGGTGCTTCGGCACCATCTCTTAATAAATTCTGTTTTGGTTTTTATCCCGGTGTTCCAGTTGCCTCCTTCCCGCATTTCTGCCACGGTGTGTCGCTGCGCGGGCGTTCCGCGCAGGTCACATTCGTGGGAGCGTCTCCCTCCGTCTAGACTGGCGGACGCGGTGGTCTACGCGTCGCCGGATCCCGGGAGACGCTCATTATGCGCGAGCGGCGTCCGCGATTTCCCGGAGGAGCCGCTCCCCTCTGGGGGACTATGGACAGGATGTGACAATTACCATGAATTCAAAACTATTTTTAAGGCCCTGCTAATTGATAAAGACACACCATACCAATTCCAAAAGCTTTTACTACTTTAACCTGTTAAACAACCACAATCCAAACAGCAATTTGTTTACACAAAATCTTGCATACACATCTGTACTCTCATAACAGACAGACAGACACACACACACACACACACACACAATGTTAAAACAGAGATAAGAAGATGAAAACAGAACAGAAGAGCGCAGACAGAGCTTATGAGAAATGTGTCTCTATTACTATAGAGTTATTAGTGTTTTAGCCTTAAATTACCTGTTCATTCAACTGTTAAGCAAATATTAATTTGTAAGACAAATTTATTTATTACTTTATTTAAATAATTAATTTTATATTTTACAATGTGTAGCTTGAATGAATTTAATTAATTTGTGCATCCTATAGTTTTACGTAAAACATTTTTTTTTACATTTTAAATGACAGCATTTCAGTCAGGCTTGGTTTGTGGTTTGGCTCACAGACATGGCAGACTTGGTGATCTGGACAGCTCTCTGATCCTGAGATACTGACCATGACTTTCCAGCGTCGACATCCCCCCTCATCTGGGCAGGTCTGGGACCAACAGACCTATACCTGTCTTCGGGGGGCATGTCCTCTTTTCTCACTGGAAACTCAGTCTCCATCAGTTCATGACCTTTCAGAGCGTAGTTATAAATTCCAAGCCCTGATTTGTTAACCATTATTTAACACAATAAATGGAAGCAGTGTACATTTTGTCTTTAATACATTATATGGTTATGAACTTATTAATTAATTTACTTCTTAATTTATTATTGTATCATGTTATGTTACTGTCAGGTTGGGAGGGTTGGGAGGGTTGGGCCCCTCCCACCTGCCTCCCGTGTTTCGGGTTTCGGCCGTGTCGGGCTTCCGTAGGTAGGACCCACCCCCTTGAGCTGGGATTGGGCCCTACCTAATCACGGGCGACCTACTGGCAGGATTTAAGGAATCTTGGCTGAGCTGCCAGTAGGCCAGCACTTCTGTGTGTGTTAATATACATCGTGTATGTGTATTGTCACGTCGGGTGTTCGTATGGTGGTTAGTTTAATGTTCGTTCGGCTTCCTGCGGCTTTTCCGCGGTTGCATTTGTCTCCACGTATTTTCAGTACGTGCCATCGTGTCCGCAGCGGCGTTCCCGCTGCACCGATTGTTCTATGTGTATTGAGCTCTCGGCTCGTTCTAGCGGCGTTCCCGCGATCAGCCATTAAAAGAGCTTTTTGTGTTTGTTTACCTGGTCTCCTGGCTCTGTGATTCTCCACCGCGCCGCGCTGCACCGCCATTTTCCGGGCAGCGCGCCCCGTCGTAACAGTAATGCTGGCCTCCAACAACAGTAGCAGAGTCCAGGAATCCTTCTCCGGGTAAGCAAACCCATTTATTATATTTCTGCGCGACCGCGCTCCCCGGTTTTCGTCCCGGGTGTATAACTTATCTGCGCTAGCTACGTTAGCTTTCGTGCTAACCGCGTGTAGCCGCATTTCCCGGCTTTCATCCCGGGCGTGTTTTTTTTTGTTTATTTAGCGCGAGCCAGCGTTTAGCGTTTTAGCCGCGTTTCCCGGTTTTCGTCCCGGGGTTAGTTTTTTTTTTTTTCCTCCCCCACTATCGGCAGCTGCGTTAGCTTCGGCGCTAACCGCGATTAGCCGCATCTTCCGGCTGTTCGCGTTCTTAGCTCCGTTGCTGGCTCGCGTCGATAGTGATTTCTTTGCCGCAGCATTTCGGCTACTTAGTTTGGCGCTAGCCACGCCGCTAGCCGCATTTCTTTGTAGCTGGACTTGGCTTTTAGATCAGCGTGAGCCACGCTATTAGCCGCGGGTTTTGCTGCAGCACCTGGCTGTTTAATCCGGCACTAGCCATGCCATTAGTCACCCCAGCACGCCGTTTCGAGTCGGCATTCTTAGCCCGGTTCGCCCTGGGTTCAGATGCCGGCTCCGTGGGTGAGCACCTGGACGCGGTGAAGAGGCAGCTTCACCGCGGACGGCCCGGGAGTCCGCGGCGCGAGCCGGCGCGTGAGTCGATGCGCGAGCATCCGCGCTCCTCCGCGCGTCTCCCGCCGTGGGAGATTCCCGGTTCCAGGGTTCACCCACTTAGCGAGTCCGTTCTCGCCACTCGGGATTCGGCGCGCGCCCCTCCGTGTGAGTCTCTGGACTCCACGGATGACCCTTTCTGGGAACTAGGGCTGACCACTGGGGCCCCGTCTCCCGGTCCTCCGTCGGAGCCTTTCTCCACGGAGGATCCCCTCGGCGAGTTCTTTCGGGTCTCGCAGACCCTGTCTTCGGCTCCTAGTTGGACCCTTTTTCCACGGAGGACCCGTTCGACGCGCGTCTCCCGCCGTGGGAGATTCCCTACCCCACGGTTCACCCACTAAGCGAGTTTTTTCGCGCCGCCAGGGAATCGTCGTGCACCTCTCCGTGCGAGTCTCTGGACTCCACGGAGGACGCCTTCGACGAGCTGGGGTGGGCTGCGCAGGTTCCTTCGCCCGGTCCTCCGTCGGAGCCTTTCTCCACGGAGGACCCGTGCAGTGAGTTTATCCCCACTGCTCGGATGGCGCTGGGTCGCCCCGCACCGGGCTGCCTAGCGTCGCACCCCGCACCAGGCCGCGTAGCACCGCATCCCGCGCAGCTGCACCTCGCGCTGCGTCGTCTCGCGCTGCATCTCGCGCCTCGCGTCCCGTTCGCATTCCTCCATGCGAGTCTCCTTTCTCCACGGAGGACGCGTTCAGCGAGTTCCCCCTCGCTGCCCGGGATCTGCCTCGTGCCGCGCCCCGCGCCGTGCCGCCTCTCGTCGCTCCCCGCGCAGCTGCACCTCGCGCTGCGCCGTCTCGTGCTGCGTCGTCTCGCGCGGCACCTCGCGTCTCACGCCGCGTTCGCGTTCCTCCGTGTGAGTCGCCTATCTCCACGGAGGACGCGTTCAGTGTATTCCCCCTCACTACTGGGGATCTGTCTCTCGCCGCACCCCGCGCCGTGCCGCCTCTCGCCGCACCCCGCACTTCAACTGTTTGTGACGGACTCTCGGCTGCAGTGTGTAAGCAGAGATTTGCTTTGGTCATCTACTGATTCATGTGCCAGTAGAATTGGAACAGCGATCCCGACGAGGTAGGGTTGCGGTTGATTGTTTAATATTTTGTTATGAAAATAATTAAATGATATTGTGTTTTTTAGAGTCGCGGGTTTTCTCTGCAGTGTCTGGCTGCGGGGTGTGTACAGTATAAAGGAGCGTGGCATTAAAGTTATTTTATTATTGGTGTGGTGTGTAAATTGTAGATTTTGATTGTAATTTTGAGTTGTTTGGTAGATTGCATGTTTGTGTATACAAGAACACAGGTCTGAATTATGCTTTGCCAAGTATTTCCGAGGGATACAGTGTAATGTAGACAAACAGCTGAATTTCACAAGATTGACAAAATGACGTGGGCGTGTCTTATTTTCATTATTAAAATGTGGCAACACTAAATGTGATCCCGTTTGTCCGGCTCACAAACATCCACAGAACCAAATATTGTTACTTTAATGTCCCTAAAATGTTTTGTGCTGTTTTTATTTTGGATGAAAGAACCTGAAACAACTATTCCATAAAAGTAGAAGACAATTTATTGAGAATCAGCCCCCCCCCCAAATCATTATGAAAAGTTCTGTTCTTATGTTCAGTTTAGATAAACATCTCACAAATTCCATACTTAGTGTAATGACAGGGAAGATCATTCCAGGTGGATTTTGCTTTCTTGTCATTAGTAATAACACAGTCCTCATTTTCTTTATAATCATTAGGTTCTCCATCACTCCAGAACCTGAAACACATTAAACAATTATCACATGGCTAATTATACATCCACAGTCATTACACAAGTATCAAGTATATGTATGTAATATATAGCAGTTACAATCATTCATTTATCTAATTAACTTAATAGCTTTATTCTGTACTAGGGTTATGGGGGGATTTGGGGTGTGGTCCCATACCCATCCAGAGGAGAACATTTCGGGCGCTGGGCAGATACACCAAAACAGTACGGTAATTTATCACTTGGCACATTTACTCACACAAACACACACACACAGTGTATGGGGCAATTTTGAGCATTCAGTTTACCTTGAATGCACGTTTTTTGACTGTGGAAGGAAACCCGGACGAGAACCACTGAACCGCCCTCCCTCCATGACCCTGTGACCCTAGTAGAGGATTTAGCTGAAGATAATGAATAAATGGTTTAACAGTGGCAAAAGAGCTTCATATTCAAATTATTTTAACAGCAGTTTAATAAAACTATAAGGTACGAGATGGCATGGCTTATTCTAAATAAATCCTATAAAGCGATGTTTTTAGTCCCGACGTGTTGTGGAGTACAGCTCCAACTCCAAAAACATGGATCAAGGTGAATTGAATTCTCCAAATTGCCCCATATTCAGTGTGTCTGTGTGTGAGTGAGTGTGTGTTCAGTGATAGATTGCCCCCCTGTCTTGGGTGTATCTGCCCAGCACCCTCTCCCTGTCCGATAACTCCGAACTGATCACGTTTTCAAACACCTTGCAACTGCCAATGATATACGGGAGTGGCTTCAAAGCCACTCCGTCGCAAGGTGCCGGGAGCTTACACGGTGCAGAGAGAGAGGGAGCACGCTCTCCCCATACTCCGGGATGCAGTCGACAACCCTCATCGTAAATACCCACGAGGAGGGAGAATAAAAAATTTAACGGCGAGGTTAATTCAGCAGAACGCTGCAGCCGGTGAAGCAGCTAATGGTGAGGCTAGCGCCGTGTTTAAGCAGCAGGACGCTGCAGCCGAGGAAACGGCTAATGGTGGGGCTAGCGCCAAGCTAATGCAGCTAATGCTGCCGCCAGAGAGACGGCTAATGACCCGACTGCTGGGGCCGACCTACAAAACGGGATTTGCGGCAGTGGGGAACCAACAAAAAAAATGAGGCGCTTACCCGGATGGGAAATCCTGGACTTCGCTAGGTGTTTGAGGCCAGCATTCTGTCAGAAAGATGTGCGCCGTCCGTCCTACAGAGGCGCTACGCGGTGCTATTGAGGGGCGAGGTGCACGCGGTGAGAAAGAGTGAGCCAGGCGACCAGGTAAGTAGCAAGGAGGTGTGTAATCAATGAAAGAAAACCCTGAGCACAGGCGGAACGTGCCGGGACATCCAAAATACAGAATACAAACAAAACCGAAAGTAACCGCGACCGAGAACATTGACCGGGTGTAACACCAGTAACGATAATTGTAACAATAGTAATGCTGGCCTGCTGACTCAGGGAGCATGCGCTCCTTAAGTGTAGTCCGCATGTGACTAGGTAAGACCCAATCCCAGGTCTCGAGGATGGGCCCTATCTACGGGAACCCCGAAAGGCAAAATCCCCAAGTCAGAAATCAGGGGGGAGTGTCCTAGCACTCCCAAACCTGACTATATATATATATATATATATATATATATATATATATATATATATATATATATATATATATATATTAAAGGCTAGTAGTTAATGTATATATTCTGTAGTTATATATTCTGTAGTATAATTGTGAGAGATTGAGCATCTAAGCATCACTCATTTTTCACACCTGTATTAATGTGACATTACAATAAAGGATTTAATTTTATAGTTATAGTATTCAGCATTCTTTAATGTGTATAATTACAATTTTGAAATGTTTAAACCAAGTTTTCTAACAACGGCTTCCCCTATTATCGACTCCTCCACTTGGGGCGCACTCCTGCTCGTCTTCTATAACGTGTCTATATGTGATTTTAGACCAGTGCTTCTCAAATAGTGTGAGGGGGCGCATAACAAGAAATCACAGAGCAAGTGATATTAAGTGTACTGAACAAACCCCTCAAGAGACAACATGGACAAAATTGTTGGTACCCCTTGGTTAATGACAGAAAACCCCACAATGGTAACAGAAATAACTTTAATCTGATAAAAGTAATAATAAATAAAAATTCTATGAAAATGTGCAAATGAAAGTCAGACATTGCTTTTCAACCATGCTTTAACAGAATTATTTAAAAAAATAAACTCATGAAACAGGCCTGGACAGAAATGATGGTACCCTTAACTTAATATTTTGTTGCACAACCTTTTGAGGCAATCACTGCAATCAAATGATTCCTGTATCTGTCAGTGAGACTTCTGCACCTCTCAGCAGGTGTTTTGGCCCACTCTTCATGTGCAAATTGCACCAGTTGTCTCAGGTTTGAAGGGTGCCTTTTCCAGACGGCATGTTTCAGCTCCTTCCAAAGATGCTCAATAGGATTTAGGTCAGGGCTCATAGAAGGCCACTTCAGAATAGTCCAGTGTTTTCCTCTTAGCCATTCTTGAGTGTTTTTAGATGTGTGTTTTGGGTCATTATCCTATTGTAAGACCCACGACCTTCGACTGAGACCAAGCTTTCTGACACTGGGCAGCACATTTCGCTCTAGAATCCCTTGATAGTTTTGAGATTTCATTATACCCTGCACAGAGCCTCCTCCATGTTTCACAGTAGGGACAGTGTTCTTTTCCTGATATGCTTCATTTTTCCGTCTGTGAACATAGAGCTGATGTGCCTTGCCAAAAAGTTCCATCTTTGTCTCATCTGTCCATAGGACATTCTCCCAGAAGCTTTGTGGCTTGTCAACATGAAGTTTGGCAAATTCCAGTCCAGACGGCATGGACAGAACTCCTCTGAGGTGAACTGTGGTCCATTATAGCTGACAATGTGTTCTGGCAAGCCATTCCTAACAAAAATGGTTCTGAGAACACTTGTCTTTTCAGATGTCGTTGA